>JAFIDM010009631.1:30693036-30711056 GCA_023159025.1 Thereuonema tuberculata
CAACTAAGTTGCAGGAATGTTGCATGATGTTCGCACGGCTTTAGGCGCTTTTCCATCTGAAGATGATCTTGCAGTTTTCCGCAGATCGAAACGTCCTGTGGTTATGGTTACATGTTTTTTGTTATTTTTTAAATGTGTGCGATATTTTTTATTTGTTATTCCATTTTTGATAAAATTAGTATTATTATTAATAAGCTTATTTATTAATCACCATAGATATTTAAAGAAAAGAATTTTATTTTAATTTGAATTATTAGTCTTCTACGTTTCAACAGAAAAATATATTCATGAAATCGACTTAGTTAAGTGTATCAAAATTGTTCGCTTTCGATGAACTCAATACAGCAGGAAGATGAAATCGTGTTGCCGACATATTTACTTTAAGCTCAGAACATTTTATTCCTTAGGTAGCAGTTTTGCTTTTGCATGTTTTCTGAATACAGGCTGCTGATAGGAAATTTGGCAACGAGGAAATCTTTAAAAGCATAAAGCTTAAACATTTCTTCAAAAATTAAAGGAATAATTGAAATCAGATTACATTGATTTCAAATTCTTGAAGTGGAGTTTATGGAAATACATCTGACGTAACATTGCATATCTTCCGTTATTGTTAATAAGATTATTTACAACAGGGGTCGGCAACCTTTTGTTGTAAGAGGGCCAAATATTTTATGTGGGGATTACTGCGGGCCGCACTTGGGCCAAAAAGGGCCAAAATCTTATTTTAACAACCAAAAAAAAAAAGGAAAATCTTAAGACCCCCCGCGGGCCGCACCAAAACGCTTCACGGGCCGCGGGTTGCCGACTCCTGATTTACAAAATCAAGATTTTTAAGAAAGACAATTTCCTTTTAGGAATGTTTTGCCCAAACGACAATCTATTAATTATTTTTGTAATTACAAATGGAACATATTATATGAAACGTATTAGTTTCATATTTAAATATAGTTTTTTGGAAATGCATATGTAAATATACAGGATGTGGACTGAAGGAGCTGAGTTCCGGCAAAGGTCGGAGATTTCCCCTCCACACTGCTACTATGATTTATCAATGCTATATATATAGTTTTCAGAACTGCACTGATTAAATTGAAGTCATTCTATTGTTTTTATTTATATACAAATATTTACATTTGTATTCTTACATTATTTAGCAGGAACCACTTAATGGAAATCAGTAATAAAATTGTAATACGACATTGTGCGGAAGTAACAAAAAATAATATTTTTAGCATGAAAACATAGCATCTCTGCAGACAAAGGAAAGAATTTTTGTGAGGTTGTTTTTTTATTTAACAAACAAAATATTTTCCAAAACATGCAAAACTCCAGAACTAGTCCGATGATTTAAATCCCAACCACGTTGAATCACACATATGAAAACTAGGAGAGAGAGTAGAATAGCTTCAATAATTACATTTAATGCCTACATTATTTATTTTAAACATAAATATTTTCGAATTAAAATGATCACATATCTTCTACTTTGATATTCCGAGGAATTTCCAATTTTGAATAAAATATAATTGATAGACTATTCCCTGTTGAATGGTTTTTTTTTTGAAAGTCTATTAAGTTCATAAGTAGGCCTGTATTAAGTTAACTGTGATCCTTAAGCAAAGTTACTGACGCGCATTCGTTTAATTTTAATATATTTTACTAATTGTACAGGGTGCAGACAATATAATATGAACACCTGTGAAACGACACAAAATCTGTATTAGTTGGGTGTTGGCCCAATCTTCGCCTGAATTACAGCTTGTAACCGACGTGGGCAAATACAGGTTATGCACAATGTTCAAGGGAATATGCAGTATGCAAAATGTACAGGGAGGCGGAAACATAGCTCACACTTTGGCCTCTAAAACACCCCACAAAGGTTCGATTGGAATGTTAATGTTAAGATTAGGAGACTGAAGAGGTCAAACGAGATATACCACTTCATATTCGTGCTCATCGAATCATGCTTGGACACACCGAGCAGTGTGAATGTGGGCGTTGACGTCTTGAAACAGAGGTCGTTCGCCAGGGAACACAGTTTGTAGCATAAGATGGAGATGATCGCTCAGAATGCTGTGATAATGCTGTGCTGTGACCTTCCCATGCAGGAATACAAGTGGTCCCAGACCACGTTAAGATATCGCACCCCACAACATCACAGCACCCCCTCCATGCTTAACAGTAGGAAGAAGGCAGTCAACAGGAAAGGCTTCTGCGGGCGTTTTCCACACATAAACCAGTGGTCTGAAATAACGTAAAGAAAGATTAATCAGACCAAATAGCGTGTCCACAATGCTGTTGTGTCCAGTGTCTGTGCTCTCTGCACCATTACCGTCGCTTCAACTCATTACGCGGCGTCACCAATGGTTTTGGAATACCCGCAATGCCACGAATATTCGCAACATGCAGTTCCCGTTGGATGGTTTTGGTTGATGCGGGGTCCTGGAGATAGGTGTTCATCTCGGAGGTTATCTGTGACACCGTTGTCTTGTTCTGTCGAGTCACTATCTGCTACAACACCCGTCTATCCCTTTGGTTAGCTTTAACTTTTGCCCACTGTTCTGTTTCGCAGATGACGACGTACTATGTTTTGTGTAGGCTGTCCTAATAGAGACACAGTGCATCTGGCAACACCAACAAGATCGGCAGTTTTCGTCACTGAAGCTCCAGTGAGGGACGCTCCAACGATCATGCCTCTTTAGAAGTCTCAGAGGTCGGACATTACGAGGTTTCACTGCTAGCACAATTGTCACATGCAACCAGTACGCCTGCTGCTGATCGACTGATACCTCCGCCTTCACGGTCACTAGGTGACAGACGTCTATTGTAGATGCCGTGGCTCTGCTATGGAAACGAAGTTTGCCCCATTTTCGTATAGGTGTTCATATTATTTTGTCCATCCCCCTATACCATCTCTTTTTCATTATAAAAGAGACTTAAAACAAGTAAGGAATAAAAAAAATCATGCATATTGTCTACTACATGTTTCCAGAATTTAAGAAAAAATTGAGACGCATAGAAAGTGACAAGTGTCGAAAGCAGGACAATATCCGCGGACAGTTTCAAGATCATGATAATTTTAGGATTCAATCTTTAAATCGAATAGAAATATAATATCGGTTTCATAAAATAATTACCATTTAAAATTAGCCTTAAGTACCTGTTATCACTAACCATTCGGTGTTTATCTAAGGCTACAGAACTTTAACAGAAAGAAGTTATTTTGGTGACTGAAACATATAGGCAAACAAATAAATATTAACCAAATAATGATGTATATTCAGGAAGTACCTTAAAGACGCTGAAAGAATAATTTTTAAATAAAAATATTACATATTTCAAAGAACCTACAATTTTGTTTTCTTATATTTCTTTAATTTTTATCTCGTTGCCAAAATATCTACCAGAGCTTTGGCTTTGTATCCTGGGCAACGACGATCCTGTGGTTGTGTCAAAGTCATCAACACAACCACAAGTCGCGCGACCAAACCACATCTTTATTGGAACGAGTTCCCAAGAGACATTTTTTTTTTTGGCCGAGTGTCTTCCCATTCCCAACTTCATAGATAAGCAGTTTGGAACCTCCTTCCCCATTAAATACTTAAACTGTCTATACTACAAATGGTCCGCGGTGACAGCAATCACTATATATTTTTTGAATATCTTAAAGTTGAATTTAAAAACACTTTTCATATTTGAATTTTTTTTTAGGAGTTGTCACCATACTTGGCACAGCTATTGAGAATATTATTTTAAACTATTCTAGAGGCTTTTTTTGAACATCACACAATGTGCACAGTTTGATGTCCTTCTAAGGTTGACTTGGATTTGTTTTACGTACTCATATATAATGAAGACAGAAGGATTTTTGCAAACTGCAAAATTATACGTGTACGTGATTTTGATTAATGTAGAATCTATAGGATATTGAATCACTATAAATCTATAATTATACATTACAGCTTTACTATAAAGAACTGTTTTCCATCGTAGTAAGAATTAAAAAAAAAAGTTCATTAATTCCTGTTCAATCAAACACTTAGACTGCATAAAGAACGGTTCAATGTTATACGAAACTCACACAAATACTTCACCAAAGGAGATTTTTGATAATGAATTACGGAGGGTTGGACCATGTTTATAAGAACGAATTTTCTGATATGAAAAGTCTAAGAAAAGCCGCGAGTCCACCATCTGCTGTGTTCTATTTGTCTGCCCTGCATTCGTTATATGGCCCTGCATCGTAGTTTCCATTGCAGGAGGCGGCGCTGCAGTGTGGCAAGGGGAATCTTGTTCCACTCCTCCTGACAGGCTTTCCATAAATCAGCCACTGTCGAGCTCGTCAGTTTTCTAATGACCGTTTTAACAGACCAAATGGGAGTAGTCCATAGGGGAAGCGTCAGATCATTGAGATCGAACTGAACGGAATTGATCGAATTCCTGTTTCGTTGACCATTCGTGACATTAGGACATTGTTGTTCGGTCGGTATGACTCGACGCTTTGTCCTGATGGATCCATGCTTCATACGACGCACTACCTTACAGTACTGGAATGTCGATATGGTACAATGATTTTAAGATGTTTTCCTGATAATACGTAGCATTAACCTCAATTTTTCGCAAAGGCGAGTTCCCCTGATAGCTATAACCAGTCACGATCATGAAGCCCTTCGAAAACTTTTCCTTGCATTGGCGGAACCATTCTGAACGATCTTTAGCATCACGATGACGATAAAAAATTGCATGTGGATTGTTACAGTCGTTGAGATAAACCAAACCTTCGTCCAACGTCACAACATACTTCTATTTTTCGCCCGACAAATGCTCTTCATAGAACTTCGACTGTTTGTCTTACGTTCGGCGATGTGTCGAGACAACAGCCTACGAACATTTACTTTGTAGTGCTTCTTTAGATGCAGGACCCTATGAATTACGCGTCTTATGGTGTGCAGGAAACTCCCGTTCGTTGTGCAAGACTTCTATGGATGCTGGGATTTTCTTTCAAAAAAATTTTTGAACCTTTCAGGCAATAGCTGGAGTGGCAGCGCTTCATGGATGTGGTTTACGGCCCTCGGGTTCTTTCTCACTTTACTAACAGCCTTCAAATGTGACTCAGCAATAATTCCACTAATAACGGACTTAGAAGTTTTAAAATGTCGTTGCTTACACATTTCTATTATTCTGGAATAAGAATATTTCGCATCGGAAAGGGCTACAACGTGCCCTTCCTAACAAATCGGTACTCGTGGAGCCATTCGAACACACAACACTAATGTACATATGTTAATACTGACTGCACTCGCTCAACAACAAAAACAAACAACAGGATTTCCGGTTCAATTCACGTGCAGATAAGAATGCGCTGTTGAAAACATTCTTATAACGTGGTCCAACCCTCCGTACTTAGATATTTGTTTTTCAATGTAGGAGTCTCTTGATGACCAGGATTCTTAAGTTCTACTAAATATTATCAACTGATTAAGTTCTTGGGTAAAAACCCAACACTGTGAGCAAATAATCAAATTAAATCAATGTTTACTGATTAACTCAATTTTGATAGAACATTCATCTCCCTCAAGATGCAACCTTGTTCTCTAAAATCCAGTTTTCTGTTATGAAAATAAAATTGTTGTGATCATTGCAAACACTTCCATAAGTAAACACAAACTGTTAATGGCAGAAACATCGCAAAGAACTTGTTACTCTACAACAAGAATCTTATAAATATACAGAATCCATCCATCTCAGACAATAGAACGTCAAACTTAAAACGTTCGAAAGCTGCAAATTGTAACTTACGGTAGCAAGTGTCTATACCACCAAAAAATGGCATAGAAGTTTTTAGACAAACAATTGTCTATCAAGTAATCCCAAGTAACATTGATTAACCTAGTAAGAAAATTCAGAAACTCCTAGATTGATTCTAGACTAACCGGATATCTAAACGTTATATAAGGTAGACATTAAATATAAAATTTGTATTTTAATTAATCTATTAGAAGTGTTACTAGTTTCTTGTTGTTGTGTTTTTCCCCGGCACTCAATTGATATCCATTCAGAAAATATATTCTTCAAATATTTAAGGTAATATTCCCTAATAAATTTACTTTTGAAGAAACATGGATTGTACGTATTAAGCAACTTTATTTTCTTATTCATTTTTTTAGTTTTCAAATTAAACTTTTATTTGTCTTCTTCTATTTATCTTTTCATTAGTATTAAATTGGATTCAAATAGCCAGTAATAGATTGAACCTCAGGCAATTTGAAATTAGAAATCTCGACAACGATTAGATTTCAGTTTGCATTGTGAGACAGACGATTTTGTGACGGGAAATGGAATCCGAGGACCTTTGCTGTTACTAAAGTAGAAGCCAGGAACTAAATACAAAAATATTAAATTTGATAACAAAGTCGTGATTTGAAACAAAAACAACTATACAATTAAAATGCAATTTCACTTAATTCTAAAATTTAGTAACATTGCTTTACATCTGCACAAACAAATATTTCAATATATCAAATGTAACGCATGTCATTATGTATTAGAATATCCCTTACAATGTTTTGACAGTTCAGCATCAATGCAATTCACATAAGAAAACAGGATTCACTTATTTCCATTATTCTTTATTTTCAGTTTCTTTGGTAAGTTGGTAACTTAGACAACAAATAACATGCTCAATGGTCTCATATTTTTAATTCACAGCATTTTTTATTTAGTTGTTGTCACCGACAGAATAGGTATTTTTAAAACCATTAAAATACCGGTAAGTGAATATAATTTTGTGCTAAAGCATAAATTTAAGGGCAACCCATAATAATAAAAAATAAATAAAAATAATAATAAAAAAAAAGAAGTACGTAATGTAAGGAAAAATAAAAAGAAGTTAGGAAAATAAGAAAAAAAAACCCACGCTGATATTGAGAAGAAAAAAAGTAGATCTACGGATTCGAACCTCCAGCCTCCAGCCTATGAGTCCGAGACCTTATAATTAACAGTTGAAATGACATAGTTGCATTTCTAACATTTAAGCAGAAATTCAATGAAAACAATGCCACATATCTCAACCATGGGGGGGGGGACCCTGAAAATATCCTATTCCTACGTTGTTTGGGCCTCTGAACACGATGGTGAAGTCCATCGATCCGACCTTCCATTGGAGAGTTGTTAGACACGGACGTTCGGACAGGATAAACGCAATAGCTAGTGATTTTCGTCGCTATCACAATAGCTCCCATATGGGTCGCTAAAAAAGTAGTACTCCGAAAGTTGAAATATCTTTATGAAGGTTACTAACTTCATTTACATGAATTGTAATTCCCAGCACAATTATCAAATTAATGGGATTTGCAAGATTTTAATTTTAACGAATGCTCACGAATTTCCTAAAAGCTCCAGTTCCTGTAAAAAAAAAAAAGCTATTCTGAATCACATCTTTTTTTTTTAAATACGAACGACGATTTTGTGCCAAATATAAACCCTATCAGGAATCTTCCACACGCGAAGTTTCGTGTACATACTGTAAATTGCCATTTTCACTATTATAATGAAAGCATTCTTATATTACGGCGCTATATATTAATTTTTTTGCGTGAATTCAGTTCCGATACATTACATATAACACCTTAGTAAATATAAAATTGAAAATTTATAGCATATAAGAATGATTATTTAATATTTAACCCAATTTATTGAAAGATGGAAAGAGCAAAATCTGAAACTAATTAGTTGGTTGATTGGTTGATGTTTAATGGCGCAAAAAACTAGTTAGAATACTTATTTATTTCTAAAATTAACTAAAATCTAAAAATTATGTAATTTCTTAAAACTTTCTTTTTTTGTTATAAAAATTGAATCAAAGATTTTAGGTTGTTACACGTGCTGTTGGTAAATAGAAAATTCCCTTCCCAGAATGTAGAAAAGGCGAATGTCATCCGAAGCAGTCAGAGCTTGCTATGTCAGAGTTTGGTATGTCCCAAAGCAACTGACGTTGCAACGTGAACGAGATTGTCAAAACAATCACTACTGCTTTTGGAGGAAGAACCACATCAAAAAAGATCCCTATAACCGTTCGTTCAAGGACGGCCTTAATGGTCTCAAAGCATCAGGGCCCTTGCAAAATAACCTCAGTGATGCTTTGGTAATAGAAATCATAAGTTTGCAATTCTTAGATCAGCTAGCTGTATTGCAATTTTCAAGTACAATTTTTTTTTTTTTACTAAAAAATTAGCTCGAGTGCTAAAACAGACAAGTTGTCTACTGGCTGGAGGAATCTGAGTTTGGACGGAAATTGAGGATTTTTTCCCTTACTGTTTCCAGACAGATCCTAGAGTTCTTCTAACCCTTTGTGAAATGGATAACGGGCTTCTTATCTAGGGATTAAAAGCCGGCGAGAAGCAGACTAGCCATTCGACCTCATCCTCATTCAGCTAATAATGGGTTAATAGATCCGCGGCCTACCTTCTGTTGAGGATAACTGCATAAATTTTGATGCATATAATCTTTTTCTGTTTTTCTCGAATAACTTTTCTTATTCGTATGATGAATTCAGTATAATTAAAAAAATACCAACGATTCTTGGCCAAACACAAATTCGAAAAAAAAAGAGTGGGGGGAAATAGAGAATTGAAATACCAATGGGATATATGAGATTCAAATAGTAAAGTGAATGATAGGCAGACATTTCTTATGAAATCCTTTCCTCGCTTCTACCATAGAAAGTTTGGTATTAAAAAGCGATTCTGAATCCATGTTTCTTCGAAAAGCAACAATACTTTCTCAAAAAACAGTCTTCACTTTGCATGTTATTTTTCATTCCAATATGCGGTCCCCAACCATCTTTTTTGTCTCTTTTCTATGTTTTGCCTGTTACTGAGAGACATCTAAATTTTCATTCAAGACTCAAAATACAAAATGAAATACAAACAATTTAGCTGAAGCAAAACAAAGCTGAAAAAAGAATTACATTATTCATTCAATATCCTTCAAAACATTAGTGATTAACTTTTTTCTGGTATATAAATGAACTACTTTGAAATCAAAATTCAAGGTTTGCCAATATACATGAGTCTATCTTTCCACTGAATCTGGACTGGATTCGTCCAACCAACGAAAAGGGTTTAGGTTTTGTTGAAATGACAAGATCTCGATTTATGTGTCAAGAGTTCAGCGAAGAGGCCGAAAGATAACAATATGACATCTGGCTTTAAATAAGAGATGTGTCTTTGAACTTCATTGCGTTTTATTCTAAGGGTGATGGGAACGCGTTTTGAATATAGTCACAATTCGTAAGTTATTATTTAGGTTCTATTACAATATTTATAATGCAATTCACTTACTACCGAAAATCTTTCAGGCTAAAATTATTTCAAGTATTCAAGTATGACATTGTACTTGTGAAGTGATTGAAGTTGTAAAAAACACAGAACCCAATTAATTCTAAAAAAAATTAATGCCTACTTACCTTAAAATATTATTCCTTGAAATTTCATTACAACGTTTCTGTTATTTTTAAATTGTGTAAATTGTCTACAAATAAACAAAAATCCTAAATTTATTTTCAAATTGTAATGTCTCCTGAATACAAATAAATTTTCTATTTTCTGAAAAATTTAATTACATTCATATTATTTACTGTAATTATGCTATTAAATTTAATCATATTAAATCAAATTATCGGATTAGCTAAAAAGATTAACACCAATTGTTTAAGATACCCATAGAAATCCATTGTTTAGTTTTTCTAATACTTTTTTCTGTTAATTTTTGTCATCTTTTTGCTTTAATTTTCGAGAAGGATCCACTTACAAAAGATTTCAAAAAACAAAGTATGTAGTCTTTAAATAAGCACACCATGTTTGAAGGAGATTAAGCCGGAAGTTTAAAAAATATTAAGGGGACACATACACAGGCTGACTGATTTGATGAACCTCGTTATCTCAAGTAAGTAACTAAAAAAAAAAATATAAAAAAGTCTGTAATAATGTAATAAAAGCGAGATTTTAGTAGTGCCTAGTTTGGACGTCATGAACCTAAGATGAAAATTCTTTAGTTTTAAACCTATTTTAAGTTTTATTAACAGAATAAGTTTTTTTTTAGCTTAACAGTCATAACAAAATATTTTTTTATCAGAAATATTATTATTATCTTTTTATTTATGGAGTAAACTTTAATTAAAATTTTCCCTATTCGAAGCCATGTTATGAAAGATAAAGAAGGAACATCTTAACCCACACTTGAGAAAAACACTTCTCGAAAATAAGAGGAGAGATTTTTTGAAATAAAAAGAGAAAAAAAAAAACATAATTCTAGAAATCAACACCAGAGGAAACTGAGGCGCTGCTACTCCGTGATTGTTACGGGAATGTGATTGGTAAAAGAACTGTAATCAAGAACTTGGCAATGATGTATTTTATTATGTTTCGTCCCAAACATAACGGTTTAAGACAAAAGGTCACATTTTACTTCTAGTGGTGAATGTTCTATTGTTATTTTTTTATCACTTCATCAATCTCTTTCCCATGGTCCAGGAAATGTTCCTTCTAAGTACGGCTGCTTTTTTTCTGCTCTCTCTATTGAGAGAAACTAAAATGCTGTTAACCCATTACTGGATTTATTAGGATAATTCCGTTGATTAAAGATTTAAAAATTTTGATCCTTTTATTAGGGGTTAAAAACTTGAAAAAAGTAAATAGTAAATAAAAATACAATAATAAATTTAATCCCAGGTTTCTTCTTTGTTATTCAATAACATTCCATTTATTGAGATACAAAATTTCATTATTTTTGAAATTATTGCGAATAACATTCTCAGACATAGCCCATAATCTTAGAATAACATTTTCCTGAAAACGGCAGCACGATGGGATAAGAAACAGAAGAATAAAAAAAAAAGGTTATAAGGAAAACGCAAGGACATAAGACGTTCAGAAGCACAAGTTTTTATGAGGATTGCTCTAAAAAAATTGAACTTTATTGATTTGTCGATATGGAGCTTCCTTTCCGTGGGACTCGGCATTGGTTTCAGCCAGCAAAGCGATAAGGGTCTAGGTTTTGTTGAGATGACAAGATCTCGATTTATGTGTCAAGAGTTCACGCAAAGAAACTGAACGACAACGATATGAAAGAACATGACATCATGTACAGAAGATCTTGAAAAATAGGAGATTCATTTCTAAAGGTAAAATCTAAAAAAAAAATATTATGACTAAAACGGAATTTTACTTATTATAAATAATTAAATAAAACCTATATAGTAATATTAATGTTATAAATAAATAGTAGTCTAACTCAATATTATAAAACTATTACGAAAAATAACATAAATAATGCATGTAATACATAACTTAAATTTCCAATGTTATAGAGGAAAAAGTTCTGAAAATTATTTTTCCGAAATGTATTAATTTTATATAAATTAATATCTTTTTTTAAATTATATAGATTCTTGGAAAAATACTTTTCAGTAACTTTTTAATCTTATGTCTCATTTAACGCTATTTTAAGAAGAGTTCTGTTATTTTAAGGAGTAAATGGGCGATATGACATTCTGGGAAGTGCGAAGCCCTGTGGATTATTTTGGTAGAAGGTGCACGCCGACACTCCAGCTGAGAAATACACGGATGAAGGATTGTCTCTGAATTTTTTGAATTTCTCCGAATTATTTCTTTGTTTCTATGCTTTATATTCAATTAAAAGCGAGGTAACTATCTTCACCCTCGACAATGTCACATTTTTATTGTAGAAGTAGAACTGTAGGATTTTTTTTTATTCACTTTACTGAAACAAAAAGGATTACCTATGCTATTCTTTAAGATAGTTCACTAATCTAGTTAATTTTGTGCATGAAGCAGTGGCTCCATCATGTCATCCATTGTTTCTCGTATAGATATGACGCTTTGTCTGACCAACTGAAACGGTCCACTGAGAATACAGTGGAAAATCGTCATAAATTTATTGTCCAAAATAAATGGCGTTAAATGTACCAATACTAAAATAACTTACATTTGCTTTTGTTCAAGCTACTGTCATATTGGTAAGTCGCACCATTAATTCGTCGGGTTTTTTTTTTGTTTTTTTTTTGCATTTGTAGAGTATACTTTTAGTTGGGTAAGGGTGCGGGTGATGTGATTTTTTGTCAGAGAGAGATACGACGCATTTATAAATCCTAAATTCCGTAAGGGTGAATGGGTGCAATTTAAAATTATCTATAAATTAACAGTATTAAATTTAATTTAAGTATTAAAATCAAACATCAAAATAAGACCAAATTCAATGAAATCAATCGATTTCAAAATAATATAGTGAAAAAAAAAACTAATTCTGGAAAAAAAAAAATAAGTTAAAGGAGGTTCAAAAAAGTTGGAACAGTGGAGTGTAAAAAAAAAAAAAAAATGCAAACGTCATCGTATATCATCAAAACAACAAGACTTCGGTGTCTCCTGGTTCTGGATACCGTTAATGAAAACATTTCTTATAAAAAAATGAAGCAGGAATTGAAATAATGAATTATTTCGAAGTACCGTATAAAAGGAGACAACTGGCTTATCAGACAGAATAAAGTGCTAGCATAGCACTGACTATATAAATCTGACTACATAAGACATATTTCGTATGGCTACAAGAAATTCTCATAGTTAATACGACAAATAAAAAAAATCTGGTAGTTTTAAAAATGCTGTATGAGTATGCATTGTAGGAGAATGTAAAATTGTCCTTTAATCAGAGTAGCAAAAAATATAACTTAAAAAACTATTTTTTTGTTCTACTTAATTTTTTACAACCAAATATCCCATGCTTATCTCCAATTTTTCATGCCCCCCCCCCCCATTCATTTTAGGTTTTATTTGATTTTCTTTTTTTTTTAGCATTATTTTTATCTTAATTGATATTCTTAATTTTTTCATTAGCAAGGCAATATTACAGATGAAAACTATATGTTTCACTTGTTTCTTTCGATTTTGTAAAAGAGAAACATGCATTTATATCATTTTTAGTATCTTTTTAGTATCTTTGGAATCATTAGCTGTATATTACTCAACTGAGTTCAGGTTCTTGATATCATTAGAAGCATTTAAACCTCAGAATAGGTCATTAAAGTTCTCTAATATGTCCTTAAACTAATGGTGCATGTATCATTAATTTCACATTATTTCAGAAAGCAAATATTGTCAGTGGATTTCCGGCGACTCCTTGCCATGATGTGCAATTCTTTCTTTATGAACGAAAGGCATTCTTTCAGCATAGAAACTTGGAGGTAAGGGGATCAGTATCATCAATGGTAACGATAAGAATTGATCCCAGGAATTCACTAGAGTGTATGTAGTATTGGAAAGAGATCTACAAGCACATGGTGAAGAGTTCTTTTTAATAGATGATAAAGCTGTGATTATGTACAGTAGTACATCGGGTTGGACCACTTCTTAAAGGAAAGACTTAATGGATCAGTTACGAAGAAGCATTGCTGCAGAACAATTTATAACATTGACTTTGCTTGGTTTGAAGATTGTTCTGATTAAAGAATGTGATTTAATCTCTTTAAAAATTATTCTCCTTAAAAAAATTAAAGCATTCTTATACTTGTTAGCTGCCAAATAATTTTAGAGGTTTGGTCTAACATTAGTGAAGGGAGGAAAAAATATTCAGGGAGGAAACATTCTTATAACATTAAAGTCTGTGAGTCGAAATAAACATTTTTGACCCTGAAGAAGGATTTTATTCAAGAGAGATCCAAGTAGGGAACAAATCTCCAAAAACAATAGTTATCTTCAAAATTTAAAATAAATGAAACTGGGACTTTTTCTATATATTTTGAGATTTCGGAGAGGTGAGGTAGAATCCTCTTGGTCTTTCCCCGTATATAGGCCTACGGTCAAACTTCAGTGGTTGATTTAGACGTAATTATGTTAACATTAAATGTATTGAATCTGAGTTATTTGTTTTGGTTCAAACTGTACCACTGTCTTTTTGAACAAATATTTTTGGATCTTAACATGCGAATATTCGAATATTTACTTTTTTTTATCTCTAAGAAGGAACTTTTCGATAGTTGAAATTCTGTTTTAGAGATGTGTTTTTGTGGAAGTGGATAGTTTGGCCATGGGAAGAAGGTTCAACACCTGAAGACAATTTTTTTTTTTCTTTGAGAAATAAATATTAACTTTTATCATTATCTTACATATAACTATAAAAGCGAAAATCTGTAAGTTTGTCTGTCATTCAATCACAACTCAACGGCACAACCGATCTGAATGAATTTTGCATGGAGGTAGTCAATGACACCGAGAAGGATGTAGGCTACTTTTCAAATCGAACGATCAAATAGTACCCGTGGTACGATTCTACGTCTATACGCCATCACAGCAGATCTGAATGAAAAGCTTTCCAAACCTGTCAATAGATGGCGCTACTCCAGCTTTAAATCGCGCAAGGTCTATATATGTACATAGACCTTGAAATCGCGCTTGTTTTGGTGGACAATCAATGTACAGTGGAAACTCAATTGGTCACCTTCGGGACCGGGACTGTGACGGTTAACCGAATAGACGGATAACAGAAATTTCGCAATATACATGTACAGTAATGAAATTTCAATGCTGGTTTGGGACGAAAAGCAAACAACAAATTAATACAAAGAAAAATCTATCGGTAACAAATCGATATCGTCAAACACCAAACAAATAATAATAATAATAATAATAATAATAGAAACATAAAACAGTAGGCCTACTAGATAATAAGGTTTATATGTTGAAGCTGTAATCAGTCATCTTCTTCTGTTTCTTCGAGGCTCGAGTTTTTTTTCGCAGCAATGTCCCGTATTTTACGGAGAAGTAGGTTTTGCGATCGATGACGGATAACAGAGAGTGACGGTTAATCGAGTTTCCACTGTATTTAAAACATTTCCACACCTGGCAATAAATGAGTGCGTTTAAGGAGATTCTTAAAGCGTGGGCCACGATTAACTCAGGAGTTGTTGCGTTATGTTACGTAGTAAATGTGGGCGGCAGAGAAGCCAAGCACTGCGACCGGAGGTCTATTTAACTCAGGAGTTACCTAATAATTCTATTAGGCGATGAATACAGTGATAAATATACGATACAGTTAATTAATACGTTGTGATAATCACGTGATGTTTTACCAACTAGGGAAGTTGGAAGTGTTAGGGGTGTGGAGAAGGCTGGGAAGTAGTTTATTCTCCGATCTCGATAGTAATTTGCTAACTAAATAAAGCGTTTTTTTACGTTGCATGTGCAAGGCTTCCGGTAGCCGGCTAGTAATATATATTTCATGATATTATTTGAAAGATTTGATAACAGAAAAAATCTTTCCAAAAAATTTTATTATTCTTTATTTTATTTGATTATGTAGTTGGTTATTCTTTATTATATTTAAACGTAAAATAGAAATTTTTACAACTGAAATCTATAGTTTATTTAGTTCATCTATAGTTTATCTATAGTTAATCGTATTAAAGCTAAAAATAGTCATAACTTATCAGCTTTGAAGGCGAATCATTTTTCACCTTCCAAGCTGTTAAGAAAAATGTCTTTTATACCCTTTTTCTTTTTATGTAACCAATAAGTATGTTTAAACACAAGATAAATTGAAAGAAAAACAAATATATTTATTTTTAAAAATGAGATCAGTCTTGGAAGAACTCTACTACTCAGACCACTGTATTTAGAGACGTACGAAAGCAGACGTAGATCATTACAAGGGGTGCGTGGTCTACTCAAGCAGGGCCCCAACAAGGGAGGGGTCAGTTGGTCCCTCAGCACCGGGGCCCTGCCGTCAAAGGGGCCCGGGCTGAGATCTACAGTATGTTGTCGAATTGGAGATTCCTTTTTTTTTTGGTTTTTTTTGGTTGTCGAATTGGAGATTCTGTTTGTTCTTTTTTGTTTTGTTTTTTAGGTCTTAAGGTGACAGCAGCACTTGGAGTATACTTGACGTAGCCCTTATCTTACAAAAGTCTGCCCACCCTTGTAGTAGAAGTATGAAATCGTGTGGTATTTTCGCGATATTTTTGGCTATGAATTTATGATTTTGTTCATAACATGGGGGAGGGGGGTGTATGGAAAGGTTCGGTATTTCATTTGGTACCTGGGCCCGGAATTTGATGTGGGGGCCTGTACTAAAGAATTGTGAATGTTTGGTCATCACTCATATTCTCCAGATATGAACTCCCAAATGAAGATATCTACATAGGCTGTGTGATTCTGCAATGTGGAGGAGCTTTTCATGGCAAACACTAATTTTACGTTATTAAATCATACGTTAATAAATGGAGCCAAATTCAGATCCAACAAACTGGTAATCACAGTTGCGATATTAAATCAAAGACATGATTAGATTGAACAAGAATTGATTACACATGAACTACCTTCAATCAAATTGGTATTTTGTTTTAATTTCACTATATAGTTTTTTAATTAAATATAATACCTACATAATTTTTAACTTGTTCCATTTTTTTTTATTCTATATATTTCTCATTCTTTTATTTATGATTCGATTTTTATTCTCGTTCCAAAATTGAAACAAGAGATCCAGTGTTTCCTGAATGATCAGATTAAATTTGAATTGAATTTTTCAGATGAGCCTTCCTTTTGAAAAAAAGCAGTTTCTGAAGAGAAAAGAATTAAATGTTTCAGTAGCTCGTGGCAGCAAAGGGCCAGAATTCCAAATTGGAAAGAAATCGAAGAACTAGAATTCTCGAAATTAATAAGGAATTAGTGAGATGTTTATCTACAGTATCAGATCAAAAGTATCCGAACACTCTTCTTATTAGTGAATATAAGTCACAACCATTATTAATACAGATGTAAAACGAAGCACATAGTCTTGCAATCTTCAAGGTAGACAAACAGTGATGATAGAATGGGCAATAATAAAGAACTTTTACTATCATAGAATGCCGTAAAGTCAGTTCCCGAAACCAAATGCCCTGATCAACTGTAAGTAATTTTATTGTGAAACGGAAACATCTAGAACCAGTAATATCACAATCACGAATTGGTTAACATGTAATCATAGAGTGGACATATTGTAATGATTTTTATAGCTTTATTTATTCTAGTTTACTGTTCTAATCAATCATAATTTAATCCACAGTAAATTTAAATTCTTTTTCGTTAAACTGTCAATTCGGTTGTTTATTTTCAAAATCTAACGGTTGGTGGCTATCCCATAATTCCCTGTAATTTAAATAGCACGGTTGAAATCCGGTGCTATCACATGTCTTTTTAAAACACCCAATAAATAGTTAAAGTCACCAACCAATCAAAATCAATGTACATAGGCTATTTAAATGCTTGCTCTCCCTGAAATAAACAGATGAGATGAGATCAGATCAGTTATAGATTTCCAGCAAGTTTCAGTCTTATTGCTACGGACCAGGCGAAATTACACACCACAATATGATGAAGCGCATGTCCTTCCGTTACAACAATCGCTACCAAGTTCCGAAATTCTTCTCTAATTAACACCAGAACCATAACTGTTCATCAAGAGCTTTTTCTGAAAAACAGTGATTTTTCAAGGTCCAGGAGGCGCACAATAAGTATTGGTTGGATTAATGTAAAACTCGCCGTTATTGGTAACTGCAGCAGTAATAACAACGTTCTTTGGAGTACTACATCACTCTTCACCCATCTCCCAGTCCTGCAGACCATTCTTGGTTTGGGTAGGTGGCATGAGAATGCTATCTGCTCGAATATGTTATACCAACAGTGAATTTTGGTGGAGGAATAATTTTTGTTTGGGACAAGTTTTTGTGGTTAGGATTGGATCCTGTAGTTCCACGCAGTGGCGTCACTAGGGGGGTGCGGGGGTGTGGCCCGCACCGGGTGACACCATCACAAGGGGTGACACCAAAATTTTTTCAAAGTTTTCCTTTTTTTTTTTTTGGTTGAACAGATAGTTTTAGAAGGTTTTTTTTTTTTTTTTGGTTGAATAGATAGTTTTAGAAGGTTTTTTTTTGGTTGAATAGATAGTTTTAGAAGGTTTTTTTTTTTTTT
>JAFIDM010009631.1:30714460-30733259 GCA_023159025.1 Thereuonema tuberculata
CAAAAAAAAAAAAAAAAAAAACCTCCAAATCTAGTTTTTTAATAAAAATTTTTTCTCGATATGCTCGCGCCACAGGTTGAGAAACACTGACATAAAGTATTTCTATATAAAGGTGTAACCGAACCTTTACAGTTTTATCAGTTGCAGTGCGATCTTGAAATGTCTGTCCGTCTTATTTTCTATCTGTTTAACTACGAAACAATGCGAATCCTATTAATAAATTTTGATAAAGCTTTTTAATTAAACGTTTTATAGAAATGCATCGTTAAAATTCAAACTTAATTAAAATAGTTAATTAATTAATTAATTCGAACCATTTGTAAAAAAAATAGCTTAAATTTTTTTTGTAAAAAACCTTTTTAATTGGAGAAATTGCAGAACCATTTCCGATTGTTGAAAAATAAATTTATATTGTTGGAATATAAATAAATAAACAAAAAGAAACTAAATTTATTTTTCAACAATCGGAAATGGTTCTGCAATTTCTCCAATTAAAAAGGTTTTTACAAAAAATTTAGTTTCTTTTTGTTCCTGGAAACTAGAACACGCCTTAATGGTTTCATTTTCTGTAGATTTTTGCAATTTACGTAATATCGATTTGCGATACTACAAAGTTCGTAATAAGATGCTTTTTTTGTGTATATGAAGTTTTATTTCGGTTAAAGAGACTTCGTAGCCTGCTAGACACACAGAGAAACCTGTAGTTCATTTGCTCTTTCTTCATGAAAACAGGACGAAAAGCGGAATAAATCCAGCGAATGAAAAAGAAACCAAACAGAAAACTTTAAAAGACGAATGAATAATGAATATAAAAAATCGAAGCAAAGAAAAGACAAAGAAATTCGGTTAAAGGCAGAATGTGAAAATATTAAAAGAGAAACACAAAATACAATAATAAATTTCCAGCTGAAGGAACAAGAAACTCAAAGACAGTGAAAAGGAAACACAAAGAGGAGAAAAAAGAAAGGAAAAAAAAAAAAACCATCGACTCAGTCAGAAGGAATCGACAATAAGAAAGAGACAGACGCCGCCTGGTGGCAGGTGTGTTCAGAAGAGAATTCCACGAAACGAATCCGTTCTTATAAATGGCAGGTTAATGAAACAATTAACAACCAGAACTCCTCTTCAGACCGAAAAAGCTGCCATTTGGAATAATGTGGCGCAGTTCAAGACTTTTCAGGAGGTGTTGTTTTGCGAACTAGCGGGAGCTGATGGAACAGTGTTAGTAATTAAATACTGATTCGAAACAACTGTTTTATTCTAGAGAATGTTTCAAGTCAGTCTCATTGCACCTACACGAATCCCAAAATCAGTAAGATGTTACTGCTTTATTAGGTAATATCTTCCAAATCCTTACAGATCTTAGGGATCCTTTATTTGTTATATCTCTTAATATGATCTATAGCAAAAGCTGTTAGTCATTTTGAAAAGTTAAATTAACTTAAACTGGCGATGTCTTCTTGTGTTAACTCAAGGGCCTAAAAAAGAAAGGTCAATTTGTAATCCTCATATTGACTTTCTTTCAATATAGACCGACAGATAAGCATTCTCACAACAAAAATCAGAGAATATGCGAACGCTCATAGGATATTTTGAAAGCTGCACTAAAATGAGGTTCTTGTTTAGTAAGTTTTTAACGTTGTCAATAAGCAATCGGCATCTTTCCGAATTAAGCTGGGATTCAATGTAAAGCCAATGTCAGAAGATCTTTCAAAATACTTGTTCCTTGATTCAGTTATGATTATCTGATTGTTTTACTCAATATTCATTGTAACCCTAGCAATTTCAAACAAAATACTGTATCATACAGGAAACTTAACCAAATTGAACTATCATTGGCACCTATTGATGTCAAATGAAAGCGAAGCGATAATTGTTCAGAGGAAAGAGACCTTAAGGTGCTAAAAAGTTAAATTACTCAGAGGCACTCGTAAAAAATATTCATCCAATGATTCGCAACCTAAAATTCACAGATTTTGGTTGTGTGGTTGTTAAGATCTACATCCAGTGATTCATCCAATTTTTTTTTACAGTCCATGCAAAGAAAAAATGCGGGTTATTTTTTATGCTATTATTCTTCAAATCTACGCTTCATTTCTTTTTTTTTTCTATTGACTATTTATTATATCGATTATTTCTTGTCAAATATCATGGCCTTCTGTAATGTACTTGTTGAGATGAATTCATTAACAATTTCGTTTTTATTTTCTTACTATATCAAAAGCGCCAAGGGAGAGACTCTTCGATGGCTTCTTTAATAATAATATTTCGTACCACACTGGTCCTTTGGTAGGAGAGAATCAGGGAAAAAAAGAAAACATGAATCATAAACATCATCTCTGCCTAATTTAGAACAAAAGACGATCTGACTTTTATATTTGATTTTTTTTTTTTTTTACATGGCACCTCGTCAAAATATTAGCATGTGAAGATGACAAAAATTTTCATTAAAAAAATTAAAACTGAAACAATGTTATCCAAAAATGAATATTAATCCATTAATTTAGGCTCCATTTGATGTGATATACAGCTTAAATAAATTATGCGGATTGGGTTGATTTTTTTTTCCAGGAAATTTCTACCGTTTATATTAAACAGATTCTAAATTTAAAAGTCATGGAAAGTCTTAAAACAAATAGAAAATAAGGAAAGTATGCTTTAAGTTCTTGTTTGGGTTTTTATTTTTATTTCTATCAAAGCTTGACAAATTCTATGCTAGTTATTTTTCTAAACTTAACACTGATTTTTCACTTAAATAAGTTATCGAATGGCTATTAGTATCATATTTTTATTACAATACTCACATTTTTCTTAGTATATTCTGACAGTTTCAATCCATACGTTGCGTTCTTTTCCAACTTACAGCTAAACAAAACTTCCCTTTTGAACAAACCTATTGTTTTGTCTTCAACCAAGGCATGTTGTATGTGTGTGTGTGTTTCTTTGTAGACAGCGTCATTTCTAAAATGGAAATTTACTGACATCTGAATATTGAATAAGAACACGAAGAGAACAGTTAGAACGAAGTAGAGAAAAAACAGAAAGGTTGAGAAAGGCGAATTCACTTATGACCACCTCGTTTGTATGTACTAAGAAAGTAAGTTTTCCTAAAAACAACACTGAGAATTCTTTTCGAGTAGTGAGCTTCAGTGGAAAGAGATACATTCTTTTTTTTATGTTTGTAAAATGAATTCGACTTTCTTTTTTAAAATCTGCACTTTTTTTAAAAAGAAAGAATTAGAAATTGACCTGAACTTAATATTAATATTATATTAATATTAATATTTATATTATGGTAAAAATTTTAAAAACAATACAGCAAAAGTATCGATTTATGAGAATCTGCATATAATCTCAAATTGCAATTATTCAGTTTATATTTAAAACATTTAATTTTGACAACCTTTATTCATCAACATCTCTGTATCATTAAAGAAAGATAGCCATTAAAATAAAAACAAGTAAGAATTTTGATACTGTGTCTGTAATTTCATCTCTGCATCGAAATTATGACAAATACAGACAGACAATGTCTCATTATATATTTGTGATAGAATTTTGCTCTTCTGAAGTTTATTTGGAAGATATCTTTAGCATTTCTGTGAACGCCAATATGGTGATTGTATATCTAAAATCTTCATCGGATCTTCAAATTTTTAATAAAGAACTTCTTAAAGTTAAAAAAAATTAATAAATCTCAACTTTTTAAAATAATGATAAGATATGTTATGCACATATATGTACCATACAAATGTTTCATCTGCTCTCATTACTAAAATAACAACAAATTATTTTTTCTTTCCTGTTCTTTTTTTTAAAATGAATATAAAATTTCGATATTTTTTTATTGGCTTTAAGAAACAGAAACATCCACTACATTTGAGTCACTACAAATCAGTTGCTGCATTCAAAATTTGAAACACAATATATCACATATGATAATCATTTATGTTCTTTATAAAAAAGGTTTCCTGCTTCAATGGAGTTTGTTTATCTCAGGTTTATCACCTTTCTAATGAATTGGTATTATTAACCTAATTTCCAATAGGAAGTGTGTGTGTTTCCTCCCTTCCCCTCTAATAACTTTTGAATGACGCCATGGATCTTCTTGACATTTGGTTTGCACATTCGAGGACGATCTAACTGTTATATTTGAAATCTTTTACAAATTAGTCCTTGCCGAGAAATTAGCACGAAAAGACTACAACAATTCCCATAGAAAAACACGGAAATCTACGAAAACGAATGTAGACTTTTCGTTTTTTACTACAGTAAAACCTCGATATAACGCTCCCGCTTATAGCACTATCCCGTTCTTTACGGTCCTTTTATACGGTCCCTGGAATTTTCTGTATATCTCTGTATACTTTTACCCTCTTATAACGCTTCAAATCCCGCTTGTAGCCCTTTTTTTATATCGGAAATTTTGTATCGAAAATAAATGTAACACTGTAAAGATTCTTTTTTTTTTTTTTCCCTGGTAGGAGGGAATCTTTGAACTCTGTGAAGTGCGAGTCTGTGATACAGTTGTGGAAAATGTCGAAGCGGAAATCCCTTTCTATAAGTGAAAAATTGCAAATTCTCCGTAAGTACGACGAGAATTCTACAGAAGTCTGAAGGATTTCACAGAATCTCTAGGAATTCCCTCGTCCAGCCTGCGAACAATAATGAAAAACAGGGCTGCAATTACCGATGCAGCGAAGATTGTTGCAAAAGTAAAAAAGTAAAGTGTGCACTAAATCTGCTCCGAAAATATATTAGTATTGCTCCTAGTGGTGTATCAATTGACGTTAATACTTACCTGAACCGCATTGAAAATGTCATAATTCATAACAGTAGCATATACACACGGCAAACCACAATCAAAGATCTTTTAAATAGGAAATAAGCTCATATTTGGCAGTATATCTATTGCAGAATCATGTATGTTTCCTATAAAATGGTGTCCAAATCTTTCCCCATCTCATAAATCATTTCCCGTCTATAGCGCTATCCCGCTTACTACGCTTATAGGTCATGGTCCCTTGACGAGCGTAATAACGGGGTTTTACTGTATTTTCTTTACTTAAAAAATATATTTAGAAATAACATTTTAAGGAATGTAGGCTTTAAGTTGTTTCGAACTTCTTGTATAATAGAATCACTTTGAAGAAAATCGAACTCAATTACATGACATACGAATACATTGCATTAGAAACGCTGGTAGTCTACAAGAACTTGTTTAAAAACAATCCATTCGTACAACCGCTGTAAGACTAAGTTCGGAATGTTTTGCGTTTCTGCGCCATGAGTCCGGAAATAAAATGGCCTACAAATAAGGAGAATGAACATTTATCAAACTGCAGTATTGTAAACTTAAACACAGATTCTGAATGAGATTGGCTACAGAAGAAAGTAATAGCGTTATTAAAAAAAAATGTTTTACATCTGCTATGATAAGTTTAGTCGACAGAAACCCATTTAAAGACCGTTCCAACATCTTAGTTTCATATAATCTTCAAGTGCAGCAGCACATAAGGTGAGTCACAGCAAAACAAACCCAACTATTCTTACAAGATAGGATGCCCAGATTTCATCATAGCTTCTACTTGACAAAATATGAGTATTTACTTAAGGGAATTGTTTAATGTAAACGATTTTGTGATTTTATCTGTAAACTTCACTTTCTTTAAAAGCAGACATTTATCATTCTCTGTGTGATTAAATATTTAGAATCCATTAGATTTTAACTGAAAGTTAACCGGTCGTAATTTTAATTGTAAATATTTATTTAAGATTATGTATGTTGTTGTTTATATTTTTCAAATCCACATAGATCCTGTCACTTTTTCATCTATTCTTATTTTCAAAATCCCATGACCTTTGCAAATGTACTTCTGAGTAGCCATGCCATGCCATTTTTATCTATTATATAACAAGGAGTGTAAAGAAAAATACAAAAACTTTCTAAAAAAAATGGCCTTTTAATGTGAAATTACTACACAAATTCTTTCAGTACTTTCGAATAAAAATAAATCTGCCACGGATTTCATTGCCTTCTGAACAATTCTTTCACTATGTTCATGTCATTTAGATTCAGTCTACTGCAAGTGCAGTTGTCGCCACGAAAGAACGTTTGTCTTACAATGAAATCACTATAACACTTCATCATGCCGGGAAGTCCACTTGACAGCAGTTATTCAAAATGTGAATAAAACAATACGTGAAATTGATACTTAAGAAATTGAGTTCGAAAGTAGTTCAATTTTTCTGTAATAGATGTCGCTGAGATACCTGGAATGATTAATCCATTACTAATTGCTTCTTTTAAAAGCTTTCGTGGACTCAACCTAGAATGGCTAAATAATGTTATTTAACAATTTTATTTAGTATGAAATAGTAATTTATCAGTAATAACTTCAATAGTAATTTGTCAATGAATGTCATTCTTGCTTTTAAGAACTGATTCGACAAGATTAATTTCTGTTCTAAATTTTGTTAACAATGAATCCTTTTCCAGTAAATGAGGTTATAATTGATAGACCTAAATGGATGAAAGTGTTATAAAATAATTATAAAAATCACTTTAAATATGAAACTGGTTCTAAGTAAATGGAATAATTGTCTAAATTATTTATAGATAAGTTAATTCTTATCTCTATCAATTCTTTATTGAATGAATTACTTCAGGTTTTGGGAACTTATATCCTATTACTTTTAATTTTCAATCTTTTATTTCAGTTGTTATAGCGATATTAATCGGTTGAACTCTTCTTTTTACTAACATTATTATTATTGCTTTTAATTCAATACTGTTTGAAATAAGACATAGAAATTGGCTAATAGAGTTGTTCTAATTTTATCTCACAAACAATGCATTTTAAATGTGCATCATACAGTTTTTATTTTTCACTATCAAACTGTCTTCTGTAAAGGCAAAGTCCTTTATTGCTTCTTTTTTTTAATTTTAGTTTTCAGAAAAGTTTTAAAAGACTCGTTAATCAGAAGAAGCAGAACGTGGGCCTTCGCTTATGTCAACAAAGTCTTCTTTTCACGCATCACAAATCGATATTACAATGCCTTCACTCAATTCTCCTCTCCTTTTATTTTCGAGAAGCTTTTTTTTTTTTTAACAAACGAAAAAAACAACCCGTTGCCTCTTCGTGTTATAGCAAACATCAATGGGAGGCGAATCAAGACTTGGCAGATAAAGTCAAATACTTTATAATTGCCCTTATCATTTGTTTGTAAACAACTGGAGAGAAAGCGAAATGGCGCCAGCAGTAATTTTTACTTTCAGGTTATGTTCCTTACAAGTTTTCTTGATTTCGAAAATGGAATTCGTTTTACATTCTCAAACTACAACTTGGGAATTTAGAAATTTATAAATAACGATTAAATAAATATCGAATTTGAGAATCTATATTACTAAAATCTTTTATTTCTCTGTCTGTGTGTTTGTCTGTCCGGCGCAATTTCCTGAGCGAATGGAAAATAGAAGTAATTTTACAATGAAACGTCCGCGACAGGAATCGAACCTACAACTTTCTGATCCGAAGTCAGACGTCTTATCCATTAGGCTAAGGTGACTATTTATTTAAGGATTCAACATTTGCATTGTTCACTGGCAAAGCAAAAACAATATTTTAAGTACTTCTGAATGACATTCATCAGGTTTTCTACTCTCAAAATACTTAACCCAAAATACTTCTCCCACTTATCATTATACGACCTATTTTCAAGGTTTTTGCTGTTATATTCAGGAAATCTGTTCAAACTTGATGGTAGCTCTTCAGTGCGAGACAAAGAAGATGAAACCATCCAGGCACTCCGGAATGGCTCTTACAAAATCAAGCACCAACAGTAATTCACTGTACACTGCACAGCCTCAAATTCTTTGTCCCGCGACCCAGAATTAAATTAGATTATACATGTATTTAAAGATAATATTCTGAAAATTTTTAAGATACTTTGTACCAAAAAAAAATACACGTGATTTTGGGTAGGGGGTGGGTAGGGGTAATCTAAAACCTCACCACGTATCACCAGGGAGGGAGGGGGGGGTTAAAAAGTTACTAAAAACATCACGTGATTAATGGACGACCCTAAAGAATTTAAGAAAGGATTGAGAATCCATAAAAAAATACAATTAATGTAAAAATAAAGCTTAACGTGCATTGCAAGTATTAACAAAACAAAAAAAAATTATAATGCACCCGGGTGCGAGAATCCTTATTTACTTTGGTTTTGTTTTGTTAATACTTGCAATGCACGTTAAGCTCTATTTTTACAGTTCTTTTAACTTTTCTACTTAATTACGTGAAAAGAAGAGTGGTTGATTTAGCTTAGATTCTGTCCATATTTTCATAATAATGATTATGAAATCCTTTACTAAGTTATTAACAGGCTTATGCAAATTAGGTTTTGTTTTGTTTTTTTAGTCAAAATCGCTCTAGTTTTAACTACAAGTAGTTGCCCTGAAGCTGCCCTGAAAATTCAAAATTCTTCCATATGCTTCTTCCATCCTTTCAATCTCTACTCGAGATATGGAGAATAAAGAAAATTTCTGGTTGGCTTCTCTGCATTAATCACGTCCATGATTGGAGGAGAAAGGGGTAAAAGACACCAGTTATGTTAAAAGAAAATTAAAACAACATTTATGGATATCTCCTTTGAACAACTAAGCAACGATTGTGCAGTATATTATTCCAATTACTCAAAAGATGTAGGATTGTACAGTTTTCGGACAACCAAACACTTAGTTTTGTATAAGAGAAGCTCGAAATACAAAAGCTATGCGAACACCATGCAATTTTTCTGCAATTTAGTTGCGCGATTTTGACGTCACGAGTTGATAGAGCACGTTTATTTGCAACTTAAGCCGTGCGAACACCATGCAATTTTGCTGCAATTTAGTTGCGCGATTTTGACGTCACGAGTTGATAGAGCACGTTTATTTGCAACTTAAGCCGTGCGAACACCATGCAATTTTGCTGCAATTTAGTTGCGCGATTTTAACGTCACGAGTTGATATACACTGTTGTGAAGCGCGAACACCTTGCAACTCGATATGCAACTCGAAAATGCAACCGATCCATGACAACGCAGATTTTAAATACGTCACGTGTGACGTCAAGCAAAATTCGGTAATGTCGTTTCAAACATAATATAAGAGTGATTGAATTGCAACATATGATAAATATTGTTTTCAAAATTATTAGCCGCAATGGAATTGAATTTCATGTTATTATTTCGAATGAAAAGTAACGAATGACCAACAGCCAATAAGAAACAATGCTTCCCTGGAAACAATGACGTCATACCTTTTGCATTACCGCGTAAGCAGCCTTGCGGTTCCCAAACCCGATGTGAAAAATCCGAAAAAATCGAGGTTTTGCAACCTCTCTGACAAATTCTGCCGCATACAATTACTGCATTTCAGTATAAACTTTATTTCTGCATGAAAGAAACTCTCAATACTCGCAAATAATATTAATTGAGTATGAGCCTGTCTTCAAAACGAATCGACAGAAAACATTTTCGACGCCATTTTTTTCATGGGCGTGGTTTCACAACTGACGTGTTTCAATGCTGCCCTGTGATTGGGGAATTCGATGCAATTTTTCGAGTTGCAGGTGTCCATGCAACTCGAATCGGATGACAAAAGTTGCAAATAAGTTGCAAATAAACGTGCTCTATCAAGTCGTGACGTCAAAATCGCGCAACAAAACTGCAGAAAAATTGCATGGTGTTCGCACGGCTTTAACTGCAATTTTTGTCATGCAACTCGAGTTGCACATACACCTGCAACTCTGAAAGTTGCATTGAAGTCGCTGGGAATTACCCAATCACAGGGCAGCGTTGGAACACGTCAGCTGTGAAACCACGCCAATGAAAAAAATGGCGTCGAAAATGTTATCTGCCGATTCGTTTTGAAAACATGATCATACTCAATGAATATCAGAGTATTGCGAGTTTCTTTCATGCAGAAATGAAGTTTATACTGAAATGCAGTAATTGTATGTGGCAGAATGTATCAGAGAGGTTTAAAAACCTCGATTTTTTCGGATTTTCCACATCGGGTTTGGGAACCGCAAGGCTGCTGACGCGGTAATGCAAAAGTAACGACGTCATTGTTTCCAGGGGAGCATTGTTTCTTATTGCCTGTTGGTCATTCGTTACTGTTGATTCGAAATAATACCATGAAATTCAATTCCATAGCGGCTAATAATATTGAAAAAAATATTTATCATATGTTGCAAATCAATCCCTCATACATTGTTTAAAACGACATCACCGAATTTTGCTTGACGTCACACGTGACGTATTTAAAATCTGCGTTGTCATGGGTCGATTGATCGTTCGAGTTGCATATCGAGTTGCATCGTGTTCGCGCTTGACAAAAGTTTATATCAACTCGTGACGTCAAAATCGCACAACTAAATTGCAGAAAAATTGCATGGTGTTCGCGTAGCTTTAGAAATAACTTTTAGTCGGTCGAAAGTGCAATTCAAGCTCTGTTATACAGGGTGTTTCAAAAATACACGGCATAATTTCAGGTATGTATTTCCCACATGTAGACAATCAAAATAGTTCATTACAACATATGTCCGGAAATGCTTCATTTCCGAGTTATGGCCTTCACAACATTGAAAATCACCGGAACGTTTTTCGTTCCGCCGGTCGTTGCCATTACAGAAGATGTTCAAAATGACCACCTCCTGCTTGAATACAGACCTCACATCGATGTCTCAATGACCTGCGAACACGATCCCACACTCCAGGAATGTTGCGTATGTCCTCAGAACGTGCCACAATTCGATTCCGAAGGGATTCCAAATCAGGCACCGGAGACGAATAAACCAATGATTTTAAATGGCCCCACAAGTAGAAATCGAGAGTGTTCAGATCAGGTGAGCGTGGAGGCCAAGCAATTGGGCCACCTCTACCTATCCATCGATCAGGAAACGTTCGATCCAAGTACCGGCGAGCCGTACGACTGAAGTGTGCAGGAGCGCCGTCATGCAAGAAGTGAGCGTGCTGACGATCGATCAGTGGAGTGTCGTCATAAACATGAGGTATGGTGTTTTCCAGGAAGTTTGTGTACGCCTGCCCCGTAAGTCTGTTTACAAGTACATGGGGTCCAACTAATCGATCACCAATGATACCGGCCGACATGTTGAGGGAGAACCGCACCTGGTGATGAGATACAACAGTTGCATTTGGGTTTTCATACGCCCATACATGCTGATTGTGGAAATTTGTTATGCCATCTCGTGTGAACTGTGCTTCATCTGTAAATAATACTAAGGCAGGAAAGTTCGGATTTGCAGCACACTGCTGCAAGAACCACTGACAGAACCTAACTCGTGCAGGGTAATCTGCTGGTGACAGCGCCTGTACACGTTGCAAATGATAAGGATACAATTGATGCTCTTTCAGCAGTCTCCAGACAGTCGTATGGGGAACATTCACTTGCAACGCTAACCTTCGTGTGCTGACAGAAGGAGTTCTGTTCACAGTCTCCAGAATCTCCTCCTGTTCTTCTGGAGTTGTAGACCTTGGTCGTCCCCTTCCCAATCCAGGAGAGTGAAATTTTCCATACTCGCACAGACGGTGATGGAGACTTACAAATGTCTTCCGATCTGGACATTGTCGCTGTGGGTACCTCTCCTGGTACAAACGACGAGCCAGCGCAGCATTGCCGTCTGCCTTACCGTACATGAAGTGCATCTCTGCCAGCTCCTGATTTGTGTACATGACACACAGTCGAACGCCAAACACACCACTGAATTTAACCTTCGCCTCGGAATGATCTGTCAGAGTGCCCTCTTAATGTGTCCTTTGACGGCAACGACCTGCGGAAAGAAAAACGTTCAATGAGACATCGATGTGAGGTCTGTATTCAAGCAGGAGGTGGTCATTTTGAACATCTTCTGTAATGGCAACGACCGGCGGAACGAAAAACGTTCCGGTGATTTTCAATGTTGTGAAGGCCATAACTCGGAAATGAAGCATCTCCGGACATATGTTGTAATGAACTATTTTGATTGTCTACATGTGGGAAATACATACCTGAAATTATGCCGTGTATTTTTGAAACACCCTGTAAGGAGATCCAAGAAACTGAGGATAAGTGTTCGTTCAAATCTTCATTCGTTGTTTTGCTGTTACTCAATATTTTTACCACACAGTGTATACTTATGAAAAAAAGATAAAAACAACAATGAATAAGCTAATAACAATAGCTTACGATTACAAGATTAACTTATTCATTGTATTCGATGCATTAATGTAGTATTATTAATTAACAAAAATAGTAATTTCATTAATTGAAAAGTCTTCAAATCTTCAAAATAAAAACAAAATAAACGTATAAAACCATACATTTATTGAAATAAATATTTCTTAATTTTCGAAAAGACATGACTTCTTTTCTTTCTCAAAGCCTAAAAAACAACAACAATACGTTACAAACAAGTAGAGGAAAACGATACAGATATGAGACATTCATGAAATTGTATTGTTACAACAATACTTACAAATGCTATTCTCCTAATTATAAACAAAATAAAATATAAACAAAAGAAATAAAGACATAAAGTTCAAAATGGAGAAGGAAGTAAATAAGGAACTAAATTTCCTTGACCTATGCTTAATAAATAAGGACAATAAAATAGTTTTAAAATATTACAGAAAAGAATTCAAGAGTGACCACTTATTAAACTTTGCATCAGGACATGGTTTACATATAAAACGAAACATCATTGAAAATTATTTAAGAAGGATTGATAGGTCATCAAGCTGTGAAGAAGATTACAAAATAGAAATTGAAAATGAAAACAATTCTAATGAAAAATGGATATACTGAAATTTTTATCGATAATAGTATCCAAAAGTTCAACACATTCAAAATAAAGGAATTGGATATGGATAAGGAAAGGAAAAAAGTGTTTATTCCTTACCTAAATAAAAATAGTATTGGACTGCAAAGGATTTGTAAGAAATTTAACATTGATGTAGGTTTCTATTACAATAATAAAATAAAAAATATTATTTGTAATAAAATAAATACAAGTGACAAAAAAGGGGAAATGGGGGTTATTTACAAAATAGAATGCATGATTTGTGATGCGTTCTATCTTGGAGAAACCAAAAGAACAATAAAAGAACGGGCATTGGAGCATAATTCATACATAAAAAACAAATTAGAGGAGAAATCGGAATTGGCTGAACACTGTATGAATAAAAATCATTGTGTAAAAAATGAAATCAAAATTGTATGTATTGAAAAAGATTGTAAAACGAGAAAAACCATGGAAAGTCTACTAATTAGAAATACCAAAAAGATAAATATTAATAGAAATGAAGGTGTTAATGTAAACAAATTTATTGTGGAAATGGCCAAAGAGTTTAACAATATATGTATTTCAAATTGTAAAAATAAGGTGAAAATTAAAGAATTAGGAGAATAGCATTTGTAAGTATTGTTGTAACAATACAATTTCATGAATGTCTCATATCTGTATCGTTTTCCTCTACTTGTTTGTAACGTATTGTTGTTTTTTAGGCTTTGAGAAAGAAAAGAAGTCATGTCTTTTCGAAAATTAAGAAATATTTATTTCAATAAATGTATGGTTTTATACGTTTATTTTGTTTTTATTTTGAAGATTTGAAGACTTTTCAATAGATAGAATGTCTAGAAGAGGGAGAATTAAGAAGACTTATGGTAATTTCATTAATGTTGAATTTGACTGAATGTCATTTGTTTCAAATTTCTTTTAGATGAAATTATTCGAATCGTAACAAGTGAATATAATTTTGCGCTAAAGCATACATTTAAGGGCGACCCATAATAAAAAAATTTAAAAATAATTATAAAAAGAAAGAAGTACATTAACGAAAGGAAAAATAAAAAAAAAAAGTTAGGAAATAAAAAGAACGTTAGGAAAACAAGAAAAACGAAAAAAAAAATCCACGCGTTTATTGAGATTAAGAGAAGAAAGGAAAACAAACATTTAGATACATGGATTCGAAACGACAACATTCAGCATATAAGTTCGCGAAGTTGCCGATCATGCTGTAGCTGACAACTGAAATGAGATGGTTGCAATTTTTTTAAGCTAATAGCGGAAATTCAATGAAAACAATGCCAAATATCTCGAACATGGGTGGGCGTTGGCTCCTAAAAATACCCTATTCCTGCGTTGTTTGGGCCTCTGAACACGATGGTGAAGCCCGTTTGTCGATCCGACCTTCCGTTCTGGAATTGTTAAGAGGGTATAATGATAACAATGCCAAATATCTCGAACATGGGGGGGGGCCTTGTCCCCTGAAAATACCCCATTCCTACAGTGTTTGGGCCTTTGAACACGATGGTGAAATCCGTTTGTCGATAAGACCTAACGTTCGGGAGTTAAGGATGGACATCATATTTGTAAGTAATTCGTGCAATAGTAATCCCAGAGAAGGAAGCAAAAAAACATTAACTCCTTGGTCAAAATAACTCTTCGCTAACAATTTTAAGTGCATAACAAAACCAAGCCAACCTGAATAGCTAAATCCATTTAATGTCAATCAAATTCATGAGGAAGGAATTTAGAATTAGTATTGATTTGTATTGCTAGATTGCTCCATCCGTCATTAATCTATATTCTGCGGAATTTATTCGAAATTTGATTTTAATAATAGATTATTTTCATTTAAAGAAAATAAGCATTAAAGCAATCAATCCCTTTTTTTAATATGAGAATGCTATTCTGTTCTCACATTAAATTGTTATTACACTATGATGAACCTTCAATGAAGATATTTTGTGTGATGAATTTTCAGAAGCTAAATTGTTAATTTTTCAGAGAGGGGTGCAGAAGTGAGAAATCATAAGCTTATAGATCTGGGCTTTTCTACATTATATTAGGTATGATTTCGTAATTCCTTATTGTCTATAAAATTCTTTTAAATTTAACTTAATAGAGATTTGGTATTTTGGGATTTCATTGTTTAAAAACCCCTGAAAGTTTTTATGTTTGAAAGGAGTTAATAAGAAAGTGTGCATTGAACTTCAGAGATGAAACCTATGCATTGGATGGAGAGTTAAAAAAAAAGATTGTTCAGTTTTATCACAGTGAACCTGAGAGATATGAGAATTCAACTGCAAAAAGGCAATCAATGAATATTCGATGGAAATCAAATAGCAGCAAAACAAGTAAGTCTGTATTTACTTTTTGATGTTTTTGATATTTTCTTGGAATCAGTTGGCAATAAAATTTATAGTAAGAAAACAGGAAGATCGTTTATACAGTAGAACCTCGATTATCCGAAACTCTTTTAACCGGAATCTCGTTTAAAGACCAACTGCCTTCTGGCTTTCTATTGGCTACTTTCTGTCCGACTCAGAAGCGTTGGCTATACCGAAATGTATAACATTCATTTATGCCATGGAGCCCACTAAACGAAAGCGCATTTTGTTAACAGTGGAACAGAAGTTCCAAATTGTGAGCAGAATTGAAGCAGATGAAACTTCTAAAATAAGCAACTCCGATAATTTTGAATGTTTTGCTAAAGAACTGATGTGGTTGGAGCAACAGACTAACTCTTATTCTACAGAACTTATGCTACTGAAACAACTTCGGGACACAGCGGCTAAACGACGTCAGTCATGCTTACGGCAGAACAAACTTCCGTTTAAGCCAATGTAAGCGTATGTATCGTATGTCATATAAACATTTACATTGCATTTTCTGACTTGTGTGACATCTATTGAACAAATTTATTGTTTATAATTACAGTAATATAATTAAAAACGTCACATTTAGTTATTTTGAACACGTGTACATGTTTAAAATCCAGTGTTAAAATTTTTGCGGTCTCCTGATGGACATTTTTAAGTGCTCTCTTTTATCCGGAATTTTCGATTTACCGACGGAGGTCTGGTCCCGACCACTTCGGTTACTACTGTAGTCTCCAAAATGATAATCTTCATTCAATCATGATATACACAATACAAATAAATGCCTTCTTAAAAAAAAAAACCTTTTTTAATCACGATATTTCGTTTTCTTCAATAGAAAACTTCTTCAGGTTGAATTGAGGACAAGAAATCTCTTTCTCCTTCCTCTAGAATTCGTTATGATACATTTAAAAATTAATAATACAACCCATACAAACAATACATGGACCGTCCGTCTGTGTTTACAATACTATTTACTGACAATTCATATTGAATTTATAATTTACTCCAAATTTACATTATAAAAATCTTTCTTTATTTTTAAAATAATTTTTGAACCATCCAAATGTTATATCGCTATTTTTTAAAATTTATCTTTATTAATATGGAAATTGATTAATGATACAAGATTCTATCAATCTTTTTTTTTTTCTTCTGGTATGCGATACAAGATTTCTACTTTTGGGTCCGGATTATGCTTCAAATCTCTACAATGATCAGCCCAATGTGATATTTTGGCTTTATCGTTCTTAAAAGCCCTTACGTGTTGTAATACCCGTTCTTTTAGAGTTCTCCCTGTGCTACCGTAATAGATCTTATCACATTCTCTACATTTTAGTTTATAAACTACCCCCATAGTATTCATTTTATTTTCTTTAATTAGATCTCTGTTTTTCTTTATTAATTTATTAGCTCTGTAGTATACCAATCTAATATTTTGTCTTTTACGTACTTCTTTGATTGATTTATGAACTTTAATCCCTAATGGTAATTTCATCACTTTATTGTATTTACTTTCAACTTTTACAGTCTTTTTCTGCAACCTTTCTTTAAAGAATCTACTTATCTACAAAATTCGTGGGATAGGAAGACCATAGATTTGAAATCACACAATACAAACAAAGCTGACTAAGATGTTTTGGAACATAAGTTTACAAGCAAAGGTTTTTTTTTTTTTTTGGACGATTCTGGACATGAAACAAACATTATGAAATGAATATTTCACCATCACACGCCTCATCATCGATCCCAGAATGCAAGGCTTCCTGTTGTATTTTCGTTAAATTTGACGGTTCTGTAATTGTTTGTTCCACTTGAAAAAGCCAGCTCTCGCTAGCGAAACCGTTGTGATTTTTGTTATTATAAGTTTGATTAAATTTCTTAGTATTAAACAGGTGTACGGCTCTATTTATGTCATCAATATTCTACAGTACACGTAAAACCTATCCTATGAATATTTCACCATCTTTGGAATTATTCACCGCTCAGAACGTGCTATTTGAAATGAAACTACAAAAGTATAATTTAACTCATCCAACTATTTCATCCTTCTCGCGCACTCATAGGATCTTTGCGAAGAATGTTCCATATCACATCGTTCCTTCTAGCCTTCCTACAACATCATTCAACTCCAATCCTTTTTCAGGAACCTTATCAAGTTGAGAGGAATGACAGTGAAAAAAAAAATAGTCCTGAGAAGCAAGAGCATATGTTCCCTAAACATATTACTTAAAACTATTATTTTCTGGGTGGGGATGGATGATGTGACCTTTTCTTCATAATTTTCGGTTGGATAATTGGATAAGCTCCAAATCGGGACACAGAGGCAGCATTTGTGATCACTCCTCTCATCTGTATTCAAAAAATTTCTACCTACTTCATTGTGTCAAATACAATGTTTCAAGATTAGATATTAGACTTGGAACACACTCTATATGTATGTGTTTATCCAGAACGTTTCATGTCATCTGGGAATTATTGCTTTCATGATTATTTGTCAGTGAATCATATTTAACAGGATATTAGATCTTAAGTTTCTTTCGAAGTGCAAAAAGTAAACATCTATTCTCTTGTATTGAGAGAGATAGAGGTTCCTTTAGTGCTTGAGGAAGACCATCCACCAAGATATTAGTGTTGAGTGATATTTCACGACTTGTAATTTTTTTTCATCGATATCTGAAAATCGCAGTTAGGAACAGTTACAACGAAACTGTGACTGTGACAAGGAAACCATCATTTCCTGAAACAGTGGAGACATCTAGCGGCAGTATGATGAAACTAATATATTTGACAAAACATACGAAGAGAGAGAAACGAACTCATTTCCCTTAATATTTATATTTCAAAGACAACAACGATTAATTTGTGTGAAAAAAATAAACAATAATGCAGATATGTTTCATCTGTTATAAGAAATAACACAATACTTAAGAAATATTTAGAATCATTTTGATTTGTAAAGCAATGACGATTGAGTTAACTAAGTTAACTGTGATTGTGGTTGAAACAGTCATTTCACGACTTCACGCTCGCTCTCTCGCCGTCGATGTCAGTACAGTAGCCCCTGGAATGTCAGTTCTATCCAGAACTGTGTTAAAAGAAACAGACTGCAGAATGCTAGGGATAAATCGAAACATTTCAATAAAAAATTACTTGTAAAAATAAATGAAAACATAAATGGTATTTTCCAAGTTATTATATACCGAGTACCCTATTTTGTTATTTTCAAAGTTAATTACTGAAATTACCTGTTGTTTTAATATTTTACAATAATCATTTCTAAATATTCAATTTTATGTTACTAATTTGAGATAATTTAATAAATATTTTTTAGAATATTATTTACTTTTGATAATATTTTGTATTTAGAAAAAAATATTACTATCATTATTCAATGTTAGTATTTTATATATAATAATAGTAATATTAGTAATAATAAGTTGGTAGTTCCACTGAGTGATGCTCTTCCTCAAACACTGATAGAACCTCTAAGTTTCTGAATTGCTATAATCATAATAGCAACATATAAGTAACATCAACAATAAAATATTATACGCTGACCTTTGATTTTTAATGATTTTTTTAATGTTT
>JAFIDM010009631.1:30733269-30754831 GCA_023159025.1 Thereuonema tuberculata
AAACATTAAAAAAATCATTAAAAATCAAAGGTCAGCGTATAATATTTTATTGTTGATGTTAATCACATATTGCTATTATGATTATAGCAATTCAGAAACTTAGAGGTTCCATCAGTGTTTGAGGAAGACCATCCAGTCAGTGGAACCACCAAGTTATTGAATCTATTTTTTGTCATTTTTCAGAAAGGGCATCTTTCCTAATTCCCAGCAACGTGTTAATAAAATTAGGAAAGAAGTCCTTTCTAACTAATAAATAAATGATATAGACAGTCAAGAGGTTCCTACATCACAATTACAATGACCTTTGTTTTCTTTGTTCAAAATTCAAGTAAACATATTTAAAGCAAAAAATCCTATTAAACCAACAATTACTTTAGATGTAGTTAGTTCATTTATAATTGAGGTTAAACTAAATAATCTGTTCAAAAAATCATAGTAATTTTAGGTTTTAATTCTATATTTTCTTCTTGTCTCCTTTCTACTTATTTGCATTTCAATAAATAACATATATCATCTTCTTCAAAAATATATTTTAAAAAATATATTTATTTCAAACAAATTTTCGGAAATTTTTCTTTTTTCCTTTTTCAAGTCATATCAACAATAAATTAAATATCGAGATGCCACACATCAAACAGACACTCTGAATATAGTTGAAACCAACAATTATTATTAACATTATTATTCTTACAATCAATTGTTAATACCTCTCCTCCTTTCTACAATTGTTAAATTCATTAAATCTTACAAATCTCTTATTATTATTTACACATGATTTTACCAAATCTTTTGCCAAATTCACTAATTCTTTTTCAACCTCTATGCCATCATTACGATTAATATTAACATTTTTTATGTTTCTTATAACTAAGCTATCTATAATTTTCCTTGTTTTAACATCTTTTTCCACATGTAATAATCTGACTTCATCACTAATGCTAAGTCCCAATTCACAACAATGTTCCGCTAATTCAGACTTATCACTTTGCTTTTTTTTAATATAATAAATATGCTCCAGAACCCTTTCCCTAATCGTTCGTTTACTTTCTCCAACATAAAATTTCCACAATTCAAACAAGCTAATTTGTAAATTATACCCATATTACACATGTTTTCATTTTTATTTAATTTGTTAAATAATATGTTCTTTAATTTATTAGTGTATTCAAAAGTTAAATCAATGTCATATTTTTTGGCAAATCCTTTTTAATTCAAAACTTCTTTTATTTAAATAAGGAGCTATTATTCTTTCCTTATTATTTTTGTCAACTTCTTTAATTTTAAGTTTATTATATAATTTTAGGTTTGTTTGTAAAAAAGGACAAGTTATAGACAAAATCACATTTCCTAAGAAAATTCTAAAATTCTAATAAATTTGTTATTTGTTGTTACATATGGAAAAAAATTCCATAATTGACGTAATGAATAGAATAGTCTCTTCCATGCTAGAGAACAGGTTCCTTTATTTCCCTTAAGACTAGAGAGGTGGTGTCACGGGAGGAGGGATTTGATATTGAAGTAGATTGTTTTATGAAGGAACAATTTCTTTTTGCAGGACAGGCTATGATTATTTAAATAAATGGAGTTTCTCATTTACAGATTTACAAATGGATGGACTGCAAAGAAAAGGTTCTAACGAAAGATGTGGAAACATGTGTAAAGTTTTTAATTCAAAAAGGGTTAATGTTTAATGGTGCAAAACATTGTGACAGTTATGTCATTTGAACAGATATCCTGAACATAACAGCAAAGACCTTGAAAATAGTTCATGTAATGATAAGTGGGCGAAGTATTTTGGGTTAAGTATTTTTAAAGTATCAAACCTTATGAATGTCATTCAGAAGTGCTTAAAATGGCAGAATATTGTTTTGCTTTGCCAGGGAACAATGCAAATGTTGAATCCTTAACTTCATCACAATGGACAAATGAGAGGGATCATTTAAATATAGATTCTGTCAAGGGTTTGTTGCTAGTGAAGTACCATTTTCAGCATTTGTCTTGAGTTCTTTAAGTATATTGTAAGCTACGTTCATTAAGAAAAGACAGTTGAATACAGGTTGTAATAATATCAGGTTGTAAGATAGTTTTCAATGAAACACATGAAATTAATACATAACAGAGTTTTAGCTTGATTATGATTTTAGATTATGTTTACTGGTCCAAAAAACAAAAACAAAAAATAAATAAATAAAAAAAATGTTTTGTTCATTTTCCGAATCTTTTCTTTCTTTTATTTTATTTATTTAAGATTTGGAAAATAAACTAAACTTTTAATTACATCATGATGTTAGCAAACTGTAGAATTTAACGATATTCGGTTACCTTTAACCTTATCCTCAAACTATGCTTTGGGGATTGTTAATGTACTATTAATATGCTATTATTTAATAGTAAGGAAATAATACTTTATACTGATATTTGTAATTAAATATTTTAAGCTAGCATAGCTAAATTTATTTCTATAAGGTGAAAAGAGTAGGGCAATGACGCTCAGCGTATAATCCCGTTCAGTCGAATATCTCTAAACAGAATAGATTTGTCAGGTCATGATTGTAGCTGTCAGCTAGCCAATATCATTCTAAGTCTCCATTAAATACATATTGTGCAGTTTTACTTTATCGTAATTGATCTGTCAACAATTTACTATTTTTCAATAATGGAGTGACATTTTTCTTTGTTTGTCTTGTATATTCCCTACCCTTTGTTTTAGTTTCATGTTGAAGTTCCTCGTTGTCTATTGCAGGTAAACATGTTTTTTTGAATATCACCTTTATATAACCTATATAAAGACGTTCGTTATGATTCGTCTTTAGATATTAGACTAGCTACAATCGTAGGCTTAAGTGAAAGTATTTCACTTACGAAAAGAACACTTAACTAAGCAATAGGTTTGACCAATCGAAAAATAAAGGAATTGACGAATCAAGTAAAAAGTCGATTCATTTATTACAAATCACTGTCTTTAGTTAGTCCTTATTCTCAGTGAAGAAAAAAAAAACAGAATGGAAATCTTGTCAGCCAATGTCGTCTGCTACGTGGTTGGTCAAACTAAACACATCTTATTAGACTACTTCTTGTCTGTCTGTGATGTATGTGTGTTTATGGTTTATTTCTTTTTTAAATTATTATAAGTTACTTTTCAATTTCTGTTTATATAATTGATTAGGTTCATCATCTTAATTCTACTTTCTTTTTATATCTAAGGAACATTACAGTAATTACAGATGAAGAAAAGCAAACAAGAGCACAAGTAACAAACAGTCGTCTACGTTTATATAAAAACATATTTCTAACATAGATATACTGTACTTTAAAATGTATTGTTAGTCTTCCACAATTTCATATTTAAAGGAGATTACAGATCTTTATTAAAGAATCTAAATGTAATCATATAGATATGATCTACTGCGTAGCTTACAAGCTTGTTTTTTATTTCTTTTTTTTAAAAATTTGATTTGTATATTCAATAATCTAGCAGACGAAAACTCTACGTGGTAGGCCTTCACTGTAAAAATCGTCTCAAATTCTCTTAGGTGTCCGTGCCTTGAACTGACTCAATCTCTTAAAGAACCATCACTTTAATATCATGGTCTCCAGATTCTTAAATGGCCTTACGAAATTGTATTTCCTCTTTTTATAAAATTGGCTTACTCCCTACTAGAAAAACAGAACTGCCTGATGTAGAAAAAATATTTTCGAAGTTAATACAACGTAGGAAGTATAATAATAAATCAAGATTTCCAATATAATGGAGAGTTTTTTTTCCAAAGAAATAACGATCAAAATGAGCGAATTATTGCACTGAAATAAGCTGAATTATTCTTAAACTTTCCCACTCCCTTTTGTAATAAGACGGTCTGATCCGTCTCCTTGAAATGATGGCATCTGGTAAGGTACTCTCCTAAACGATCTAATTGCATTGATTACAAGCGGGTGATTTCTGAAATGCAGTCTTCTAATTTGGTTAATTTGAGTCAACTCGTTCCTCAGCGAATTAGTCCAAAGATGGCTGCCCTTCGACTGAGAGGAAAAAAAAAAGGAACATCGTCTACTCATGTTTCCGGAACCTCATTGGAAGCCACTATCACATTGCACTTCAATTAAAGACAGTTCAAACACAAGAAGAGAAGAAGGAAAGGTAATTTAAGAGCGTAAAGAAAGATGGGACAGAATACAATAAGAACTGAGTCAATGCAATTGCTATCTAATTCTACAGGACACTAACGGTCATATATTAAGTAAATTGATGAAGAAACCTTCCAATTTACTAAGAAGCAATAAAAGCCTTTTAAACTTAATCATTCTTAGCAAAAAAGTGTATATACTAAGGCTTTTTGATACAAAGAAAAATGTATGTGTGGCCCTACTTAAGACCTGTTATGTTCCGATCAGGCTGTCGTAAATTGATTTGGTCGAAGCAGATCATTTTACCAAAGGGATGATACAATCAGTGGCGTAGCAAGGGGGAGGGGGGGGCGGTCCGCCTCGGGCCACCGCCTGGGAGGGGCCCCATAGCCAGCTTATTTCCTTTTTTTTTTGGTTGTTAAATAGGAAATTCCCTTTTTTTGGTTGTTTTTGCAGCCAGCCTAGGAGCCCTACCAGACAGCCTAGGAGCCATAGGAAATTCCCTTTTTTTTTTGGTTGTTAAAGCCTAGGGGGCCCCACCAGTCAGCCTAGGGGGCCCCACAGCCAGCTTATTTCCTTTTTTTTTTTTGGTTGTTAAATAGGAAATTCCCCTTTTTTGGTTGTTTTTTGCAGCCAGCCTAGGGGCCCTACCAGACAGCCTAGGAGCCCTAGGAAATTCCCTTTTTTTTTTGGTTGTTAAAGCCTAGAGGGCCCCACCAGTTAGCCTAGGGGCCCCATCAACCCAAGTATTTCCTTTTTTTTTTTGGTTGTTGAATTGGAGATTCCGTTTTTTTTTTTGGTTGTGGAATAATGGAACTCCCGCCCCGGGTCCCCAAAGGCGTTGCCACGCACTGGATACAATACCATCAGACATATGCTAATATAACTTTACATATATGTAACATGCAAAAATAATTCAAACAACTAAAATTCAGTAATAATAATAATAATAATAATAATAATAATAATAATAATAATAATAATATAGAAAGAGAATGTGTTATACAGTAGAGTATCTGTTCCTGCAATGACTGATGCTTTAGCTTCCGTGGTGGTAAGACAGTTATTGTTGCTATAGCTACTGTACAGTACTGCGATGTACATTTCAAAACAAAATACGGTAGTGTACATTACAGTCAATATTCTTTTTTGTCTAAGCAACTGTTTTTACACTTTTTTTCATATCTATTAAGCAAACTTCATTTTAAATTATTCAAACATTTTTTTTTAATTTTTAAACTTTTACTTATGGGACCTTGATCCGTAAGTACGAATGGTCGTACGTCGTATCGTCGTAAGTCGATGCATTCTTATATAATGGAAAGAAAAAAATTTAACAATTTTATTCAAAATGCAACCTTTAAAAGCTCGTAGTCTTTTTAAACAGAACGTGGATTTCAAAAACTAGCACCGGTAAAATACAATAAAAAGATGGGAGACTAAATTGTACTTTTTTTTTTAAGTTTGAAGTGTTGTGAAATGGAAGTTTCAGCATTAAGGAATTAAAGTTAGAAATAAATCCCTTCCGATGCATAAAAAGAGATTTACTTCCGCATTAGCAGTGTTCACTTTCTCTCTCTAAAAATATAAAGAGAAGAACAAAAATGTAAAAATACAGATAAAAATAAAAGATAAGACAGGTTAAAGCATCACGCCTAAGTGAGAGGAAGATAATGGATATAAAGGCTCCAGAGATCGTTATCCTGATTAGACAAAAGCAGATCAGAGGACTCTGATCCTTATCCGCTTTAACCTAACAAGAAGCCAACATCATTTTGCGGAGGATTTTTTGTTTGTCCAATCTGGAGAACAAACAAGACAAGAAAAATCTCGCGACCTCAATTTTGTAAATGATGAGCTACTCATAAATATAATTTTGTCTCCTTCCTTCGACTTATTTTTCTTTATTTTTTAACTTAATTTATTAATTTTTCAATTTGTTTTTCTGTTGGTTTTTTTTTTCGTTCTAATTTTATACTAGTAAAATCTTCAGAATCTTTTTTTTTTTTTTTTACTTTAAAAGCACTGTCTGAAACTAAGCTATACACAGAGTCAATACGCCTCTTCATGTAAATGATAAGCATATGTAAGAAACTGGAAACTTAAGTGTAGTTGGTATTTGCTTTATCTAGTAAGGAAAAGTAGGGTAATGCCGTGAACTTAAGGGGGAAACTTATATAACCTTACTCAAATTTACACAAACATCAAATTTTTATTAAGAAAACAAATCTGCAAAGAACAGTGAAAATTTTGCACCAATATATTCTAACAACATACCTTAAAAACAAACAAACAAAGGAATACAAAGCTAAATGTATTCACTATACAGACAAAATGATCGAAAGTAACAATTCAAATAATTGCACTTATCTTCAGTTAAGATAATGTTTAAATATATAAAAAAATATCAATGCGAAAATAACAATCACACGAAACAATAAAAACCACTTCTTTTCACTGCCAACATTCGTTTACTGGAGACTTACAATGATGCTCGCTAGCTGACAGCATCAATCATGAGCTCACAAATCTATTATGTTTACAGATATTTGACTGAACGGGATTATACGCAGAGCATCATTGCCCTACTCTTTTCGCCTTAGAGAAATAAATTTACCTATGCTAGCTTAAAATATTTATATTACAAATATCAATATTCTGTTTCCTTACTATTAAATTAAAAAAATGAATTGTACTTTGAATATTGTCAAAACACGCTTAATTACTACTCAGTTAAACGATTACTGATCAACGTTCTAGAAATAAGGTTTCAGGCTAGGAATTCTACTTGGTACGTAACGTATGTGTTTGTATATTAACAATCCCCAGAGCATACTTAATACACAACTGTGGTTTGAGGATAAGGTTAAATGGGGTTTGAGGATAAGGTAACCGAATAATCGTTAAATTCTATACAGTTTGCTAACATCATGATGTAATTAAAAATATAGTTTATTTTACAAATCTTAAATAAACAAAAAAAAAGAAAGCAAAGATTTTGAAAATGAACAAAATTTTATTTATTTATGAATTTTTTGTTTTTGTTTGTTGAACCAGTAAACATAATCTAAAATCATAATCAACCTAAAACTCTGTTATGTATTAATTTCATGTGTTTCATTGAAAATTATCTTACATATAGGCCCTGACATTATTAAAACCTGTACTCAACTGTCTTTTCTTGATGAACGTAGTTTACAATATACTTAAAGAACTCAAGACCAATGCTGAAAATGATACTTCACTAGCAACAAACTCTTGACAGAATCTATATTTAAATGATCCCTCTCATTTGTCCATTGTGATGAAGTTAAGGATTCAACATTTGCATTGTTCCCTGGCAAAGCAAAACAATATTCTGCCAGTTTAAGTACTTCTGAATGACATTCATCAGGTTTGATACTCTCAAAATACTTACCTACTTATCATTGCATGATCTATTTTCAATGTCTTTGCTGTTGTGTTCAAGAAATCTGTTCAAATGGCATAACTGTCACAACATTTTGCACCATCAATCATTAACTCTTTTTCAATTGAAAAACTTTCCACATCTTTCATTGGAACCTTTTCTTTGAAATCCATCCATTTGTAAAAGTGAAAATCTGTAAATGAGACATTCCATTTCTTTAAATAATCATAGCCTGTCCTGTAAAAAGAAATTGTTCCTTCATAAAACAATTTACTTCAATATCAAATCACTCCTCTTGTGACAACACCTCTCCAGTCTTAAAGGAAATAAAGGAACCTTTATAAAAATAAAGGGAAAGAGGAATCTTTCCTCTAGCAGGGAAGATACGTTTTCTATTCTATTCATTAAATCAATTATGGAATTTTTTCTAACGAATTTATTAGAATTTGAGAGATTTCTATGGAACTGTGATTTTGTCTATAACCAGTTCTTTGTTATAAACAAATCTAAAATTATTATAATTTTTTTGAACAGAATATTTAGTTGAAACTCAAATATAATTGAACTAACTACTTCTAAAATAATTGTTGGTTTAGTAGGATTTTTTGATTTAGATATGTTTTCTTGAATTTTGAACAACGAAAACAAAGAAAACAAAGGTCCTTGTAATTGTGATGTAGGAACCTCTTGACTGTCTATGTCATTTATTTATTAGTTAGAAAGGACTTCTTTCCTAATTTTATTAACACGTTGCTGGGAATTAGGAAAGATGCCCTTTCTGTAAAAAAGATTAAAAATAGATTCAACTACAATGAAAAAAATATCTTGTAGTGATGAGAGACACTGTGATTTCAGAGTCAAGGTGATTCGGGATTCTGTGACGTTCCGATATCAGTGATTTTAAACTGTGATTCTTATCACAGTTTCAACCGTCTGTTACTAGCAGCAGTCTGTGCAGTAAATAAAACAAAACAAAGCAAGGATTCGGAAAATAAACAAAACTTTTTATTTATTTATTTATTTTTTGTTTTTTAGACCATACAAATAAAATCTAAAATCATAATCTTCCAAAGAAATACCGGGTGATCAAGAAATAACAGGAGGTGTTCGGAGCCCTGTAGCGTGTTATGAAAGTCCAAACCTCAAAAAAATGCTTAAAAGCAGCTTTGTTTTGTCTTAATATTTCTCCTAAAATTCACAAATATAAGGGAGGAAAAAAACTTAAGGTGCGCTTTCTTGAAGTCTTTAAAATGCGTTCTGATATTTTTTGATTTTGTCTTTTTTTAGGTCTTTATCAAATAAAAACCAATATGATTACTTTTCGGTTTGGTCCACTAATTTCAAAGCTTAACCCCAACAATGAAGCCTAGCAACAGGCTCTTTGAACTGTGACGTAGGTTGTGACGATACACTTACACTGTCCATTCTGCGGTGGAGAGAGGGTCTGAGCATCCGTCATTCATGTTAAGGTTCGTGGGATCGATTCTTCTACATGCGTTTTCTCTTTTTTTTTTTCTTTCTCCCTCTCCATTTTTTTTTTTAAAGTACCGGGTGATCAAGAAATAACAGGAGGTGTTCGGAGCCCTGTAGCGTGTTATGTACTGGACGAAATAGAACAAAATTTGGCCACCAAACACATTAAAGTATTCGGTTTCGATTTGTGAAGAAAAAAAATTAGTACCAAACAACGCCGATAGGGGAAATTCTGGCGCTGCTGTCGAAAAATGCATCATGAAATTTGCATATACAAGTACTTTGTGACACGATATTGAGGATAAAAGGAAGGGTTATGGGAATTCTAGTCATTCTGCAAGAAGTCGCCCGTCGATGGTGTTGTCACTACGTGATCGTGTCTAATTAGTCAAGCTGTTTTATCAGCGGGATGAAAATGCCAATGCTGCTCTTCGTGAATACCGGCGGTTAAAACAGTTACGTAGAGGACCGATGATCATAACCAACTTACGAAGAATGGTTGAGAAATTTGAAAGAACAGAAACCCTTGGTGTGCAACCAGGCCGAGGAAGTAAACATATCAAGCAGGAACAAGTTGAAGAAGTTGCAACTGCCGTTCAGGATCAGGCGATAGCTAATAAGCAGGGTACCAGCAGTGCACGTTTAATATCACGACAAACAGATATCCCGTTGTCGACGGTGCAGAAGATATTGCATAAGATCCTGAAATTTTATCCGTATAAGATAACACCCATTCAAGAATTGCTCCCAGGGGACAGAAATACCCGAGATTTTTGGCTCGATTGGAAGTGGATGACGACTGGCCGTGGCGGAAATTATGGAGCGATGAAGCTCACTTCCATGTGCACGGTGATATCAACACACACAATTGCCGTATTTGGGCTGATACAAATCCACACGTTGGACAAGAGATCCCCTTACATTTGCCGAAAGTCACAGTTTGGTGTAGGTTCACTGCTTCTTTTATCATCGGCCCGTACTTTTATGAAGAAGTTGGTAGAAATGGACCAGTGACTTGTTCAGTCAATTCCGACAGGTATGCTGCTATGCTCGAAAACTTTGTGATACCACAACTGCAGCAAAGAAATTGTATCGATTCTACCATTTTCATGCAAGATGGTGCGCCACCGCACATCAGACGTCGGGTGAAGGATGTTCTGCGTCAACATTTCGCAGACGCTAGAGTAATTAGTCGCGCATTTCCCATCAATTGGCCTCCGAGTTCCCCTGATCTGAATCCTTGCGATTTCTGATTGTGGGGCTACCTGAAAAGCCTTGTGTATCAAGGACATGTTCCTGACATTCCTACCTTAAAAGATCAAATAATGTTACATATCAGACGAATAAATGCCAATATGCTGCGAGCCACCGTCGAAAACCTCGTGTACTGCACGCAATTAGTGGAGCATCCGGCTGGTGGTCACCTTGAGCCAAATTTGTAGGTTGCTACAATAAACGTTTTTCATAGGTATTTGGTGTGTTGTTCTTTACTTTTTCCATTGGCAGTTATGTATTCTTTTTTCACACATTATGCGCTTGCAGCGCCAGAATTTCCCCTATCGGCCAAATTTCCCCAAATTTGTAGGTTGCTATAATAAACGTTTTTCATAGGTATTTGGTGTGTTGTTCTTTACTTTTTCCATTGGCAGTTATGTATTCTTTTTTCACACATTATGCGTTTGCAGCGCCAGAATTTCCCCTATCGGCCAAATTTCCCCAAATTTGTAGGTTGCTATAATAAACGTTTTTCATAGGTATTTGGTGTGTTGTTATTTACTTTTTCCATTGGCAGTTATGTATTCTTTTTTCACACATTATGCGCTTGCAGCGCCAGAATTTCCCCTATCGGCGTTGTTTGGTACTAATTTTTTTTCTTGACTAATCGAAACCGCATAATTTAATGTGTATGGTGGCTAAATTTTGTTCTATTTCGTCCAGTACATAAACGCTACAGGGCTCCGAACATCTATTTTTTCTTGATCACCCGGTATATTTGTATTTTGATATATCTAAGCTCTTTTTACAAAAAGAATGTTACATTATAAAATAAGTAAATTCTTTAAAGTGTTTACGCTATTAAAAAAAAGTAATCAGTTATCCAATTTGATGGATATCGTTTGAGGTAGATAACAGTGCGCGAGTCCATTCCGCGTGTCCTCACAATGTGTGTGTGTGTCCAAAAGCACAGAGACATTTCCCTACTTTGATCGACTTCAAGAGATAAAACGCAAAACTGAATTGACTATTTTCCATTAATATCAGCTGAAAACACAGCCAGGAACATCAAATCCTAACATTGAATTCAATAGTTCAATGTGATCTGAAGTTGTTCACGAAAAATGGCTCGAATTGCATGATCCTATAAAAAGTCAGTTTCTATTTGAGAGAGTCCAAATGACGTTACTACGTATCTGCTTATCATCATCAACAGAAGTACATATAAGAGCATTTGAGTTTTAGTTTGAAAATTGACGTACAATAACTTTTGCCTGTGCTGCGATAGAAACACAATTCATGGTTCAAATAGCAGTGGCTGGCATGTAACAGTCACCTAATGACAAATCTCTAGTAAATTGAGCAGTTTTCAGCCGATTTTAATGGACAATGGACGATTCAGTTTTTTCATTATATTACGTGAAGTCGATCAAAATAGGGAAATGTCTCGGCGTTTTTAGATAGAGCTGCAGAGGCAAAAGATATACATAAATATCCCTTTTTATGCCCTTTCTCCGCTACCTTCCTTGTTAGTTCCGTTTGCCTTAGGTTCAATGCTCCGATGACCTAGAGTGGCTTCAGTTGGATACTTAAAATGTTTTATAAGGGCATGTGATATAATTGTTACTGATTTGAATGTTGCTTGTTTTTTGCGATGCCTAAATCTCCTGTCCTAATTGTACAAATTTTGTATTTTTGTTTGTAAATATCCTTTGCAAATGATTATTTACAGGGACTGCAAAATCGATCAATTTTTTACGAAGTTTTTACTTTGTATGAATACATTCTTTTATAGATTTTACTAACTATCATTGGTCTCTTTGAATCAAACTCCTAATGAAAGTAATATCACGAGAACAGAAAAAAAAAGATATGAAGAAATGGAAGAAAAAAAAATCCCCTTTTGATTGTTGGCGAAATAATAACCTCTCTCTCTTTCAACTTCTCATTAACGGGGAATTGCAATCTTCGAGAGAAGAAAATTTAATTCCGGTCTTTCCAATCAGTCCTGATAAACCACCATTGTCTCCCCCTACCCCTTCATCTCCTATCCCCTTCCTTCGACAAAATAATTTCCACGATTTCATTATTTTCATTTCCAGCAGCGATCAGAGATCATCGAACAGAATTCGTCTTTTCGTTCTGTCCCTTCTATGAGATAATAAACAAACAAACATCATTCCTTTTTTTTTCTTTCTTTCTTTTTTTTTCTAATTTGGTTCTAAAGGAGCTTTGAAAACATAGTCTTCGCGCATGCGCGAACAGACAAGGTCACCCCCGCTTTCGATGAAGAATAGTGTGGCCTAGTTCCGTGCCTTTGCAATGACCTTCCTGCCTCAGACCCTTATTGCAGCTTTTCCCTATTTTCGCGTTATGGCATAGCTCATTTCAAGCCCTGTCTTCTTAAGCATCTTTAGTTGAAAAGAAAAATTGAAATTTCTTATTTTTTTTTTTTAGGACAAAGCTATATTCATCTTTCCCGCAAGTTTTAAATGATATGTCGCAACAAAAGTTGTTCTCAAGAATTACAAATAAAAGACTCACCATAAAATCAAATATGTTTAAGTAAGGAGTACATGTATTTCTTTCCAGAATGACTTCAATATCAATGTGGTGTCGACTTATGTTTTTTAAAAATGTTTTATTACTAACGCTTAGCTAAGATTGTCTTGCAACGTCTTTATTTTATTAAAAGTCTGAAAATATCATCGATAATGCAATATAATTAGTATTTATACATTTATATCTGTCGTACCATCTTTCTGAATGAGGAGACTCGCTGTGCTCGCTAGGCCTTTGAATAGTAAAATAGAGATAAAAACTTAAGATCAACCTCAGCTTTCTCGTAGAACAGTCTTATGGTACTTACTCTGAAAACTACAGTAGACATAACTGTATGGATTTCACTTCAAAGTCAGCAGTTTTCTAAGGATTTCTAAACAATCTATGCCTTCAGACCCACTTGTTAAAATGTGTATCTTGGGGTTCCATCTCTGCATTTGACTGAAAGCGATTAACAATCGTTCTTCATAAATTAGCCAGTATATGAAAATGAAAAATTAAAACTAAATTTAATCAAAATAACAACAGACATTATTAGAAATTTCAGCAAAGAACTCCTGAATTCCAATATCTTATTGAAAAAAAATGACGTCAATAGACTTTTTTTTTCAATTTGTAGACTTATATTGCATTCTCGATGATTTTTTTTCAGACTATTATTAAAATAAATACAAAAAATTGCAGGACAATACTAGGTGTTCATTTGTGGTGATTGTGGGTGGTAGGGAAGTCAAGCGCCGCGACCGTTGGTCTAATTGTGCTATCCCACAGAAATAAGGACAGACGGAGAAAGAATGGTGGGAGAAGTGCAGGGAAAATGGGAGAACCCCAAGAAAATCTGCCCAGTACGGATCGTTCACCATCACGACACCCATATGACAACCGAACCTCGGTACTCAGAGGTGAGAGGCCTAGGACAATGCTAACTAATAACTACTAGTAAGACATTTTTTTAATAAACTGAAGTTGATGTCATTCTGGTAAGAAATAAAATCTGTTAAGAAATAAAATTTGGTAAGAAATACTGTAATAGTAGAGCAGTATACTATTTATTTATAATATCAAAACAACAACAGCAACAATTTTTGACTCTTATCTTTTATGATTTGAGTTCTGCAAGTCATTTTTTAGATTTGGTAGACTATTCTTGACAGGTCAGTTTTCAAAAATAAATCATTTACATTAGGCGTCTTTATTTAACAATACTCACTAAAGATTTCTCTTTCTCTTCAGGTTTTCATTTATTAGTATTGATATTCTTTGGAATACAGATGTTTAGTATTAAACACTTCATTACGATTTCTTTCTAATAAGCGGCATAGTTGAGTAAAACAAAATTAACAGTTTTTTGTTGGTGATAAAAGTTTCAGTTTAGGAACGTAGCTTATTTTCTTCAAGTCTGAAGCAGAAATTGGTTGGGCTAGTCAATGAATTGAAAATAAGACATAAAACCTTACTTGGGAAAATAGAATAAAATGTGAAGCAGCAGAACTAAAAGATGCTACAAGGAAAGTAATAGTGAAATATGATTGCTGTTGCTTGTAAATACAGACCACATCATTCGGAATTTGGTAGGTTTTCTACGTGTCATACTGAATATTTATTTCATGTGGTTTATTGGCTTCAGAAAAAATAATTTCTAACACTGGGTGCAACTTTTGCATCATTCCAAATATCTAATCGTGAAATCCCATGACATCCTTAGAAATTGTCAACTATGAGTCATAAGTGAGGATGTTGTTAGTTCTTTTTTTTTTTCCTTAAAACTCAATTCGTTTCTAGAAACAATTAGCAAGTCTTGAGGAATCGTCTTGTTCGAACAGGAGTAACTTGGAGAGGATCCATAGGAATATTCCCGTGAATCAAACTGCAGATGTTTCTCCTCCATTTTGCCGAGACGGAGCAATGCGTCACCGGAAATGGTAATTCAGCTGGCGTTCGTGGTCGCGCGAGCGGAAAGCGAAAGACGGATTCGACAAATGACAGCTTCGAACTAATGGAATTTCCATCATGGCCGGTTACACCCGATACTCTCTAATCACCAGAGAGAATCTGTCTCTCCCACGACGGAAAGGATTAACGATCGAAAAGAAAAGTTTCCGACTAAAACAAAATCAAACTACTTTTTATGAGTTTCTCTGTCTCTGAAATGGAAAGAAAAACACATTTGATATTCATCAAATAAAATACATCAATCGTTTCGTCTACTGAGTCTCCTTTTCCCAATATATCGATCTTCATACACCGTTCAACGAAGATCAGCCCACAGATTGAAGATTTCGCTCTCAATCCTTTTCTAATAGCTATAAATCATTAGGATATATGTTATTTCACGAATAGCCTCAGTAGCATTTTCAAATTACAATCTTGAAGAAGTTCACACTATGGCCCTTCTCGTAGGTGCACTGCGGGTCCTGGTACAAGACAGGCGATGCGTCTCTTCGCACCCACTCACCCGAAACCAAACCATCATCACCTTGGGGAATTTTACAGCCTTAATATTTCTGTCTCGAACATTTATATAACTAAGATTAATTATGAATTATAATGCGACTATAAATCTCTTTAATAGCCCTTGGTGTTATGGTTAAAATATATTAGTTTTCTGGAGTCGTACAATTAACAATTCCTTAAAAGTAAGAATTTTTTTCTCTCTTTCAATTTGCAAGGAAAAAAAAACCCAAATATTTAACCTTTCTGTACTCGGTATCATATGGCGCCCGCCATTCCCTGAAATGCGGCTCTGCTGTAGGAAATTCCTAGGTGGTAGTTTTTTCTGAGATCTTTCTCAAAACATAATAAGTTAGTTAAATACTTAATTTGCAACTTTGTCATAATTTTACGAAACTGTAGGAACAGGTTTACTAAATTTGTTCCAGTCCAGTGATTTCGGCGCAGGATTGCGGACTGGAGGAACCAGGGTTTAATTCCTGGCGGTGGTCAAGGGTTTTTCTACGGTTATTTCTTCTCCAAACAGATCCTAGGGTTCGCCCAGCCCTCTGCTCGTCCCGTTGGTTGAGAATCGCCGGAAGCCTAAACCTCTCGCACACCCCAATTGCAGTATAGTTTATCTTAACCGCCTGAAGAAGATCGGAAAATTAGAACCAATGGAAATATTGCGTAGAATAAAGAAGTTATTAAGAAGATGTATAAATTAAAGTTACTAATTCACAATACAGATAAAGTTGAGAGGCATTTTTACAGTCTCGTCTTATAGAGACGACGCTGATTACCATCAGACTGGCTTTAACTTAGTACTTCATCAAATTCATCTATGGATTTAAAAGTATTTTTTAATAATTGCAATAGATTCAGTGCAAAAAATAAATAAATAAATAAAATTAAATATGCTTCTCTCTTAATAGATCCCTCTGTTCGTAATATACGAAATAAAACTATTTTCAGTTCCAAATTATTGCCATAACTCGAATATCGCAATTTTTATAATTTGAATAAGGTTTTCCTTGAGCTTTTTCGAGACGAATTTGCAAAAAATTAAAAAAAAAAGTTAGACCTACCTACCTATTCAGTACGACGTAAGTACGATGATTCTCGACAACCCATCGAACTCTGGTTTTCGCTAAATTGCACATTTGAGTCATCAGAAGCATCCTATTTAAATTGGACTTCCGTCTATGGATACGGAATAATAATTAAATAAACAATAGTAAAATCAAGTACAAACTGACCTAACCTAAAAAATAAATAAGCCATCAAAAGATTTAAGATAATGTATTTGTCAAGCACTTCAAAAGTTGCCTTTCGTTGTCTCAGTTTGTGAATTATTTCAAGCAATGAAAATAAAGATGTCGTGTTTTAAGAAAAAAGAATCCATAAAACTGTTAAACAGCAGAATTTTAATTAGTCAGAAAGTGTTTGCTATCCAAAATTAAAAGTAAGATCGAACTAGAAATTTACATTTAATTATTCTTCATAATTATAACTATTTCCCTTCCAAATATCTAAAGTAAAATAATTTAATAACTTCTTTGATTAATCTTCTATTAACTTTCTATTCAAGACTTAATGTCGAGTATTAGATATTCTCATCACTATCAATACCCATCTATCTTTTCTTAACCGGAATTAAATATGAAACAGAGAAATAGACCTTGTATAATAACAACAATAAAAAGTCATTTTGTAACTATTTTTATGAAGGTATAATAATGAAATCAGAAGCTTATGCAAATCGAATACTTGGATAATTAATGGAGATATTAATTCTATAATTCTAATGAAATTTACAAAGTATAATAAAATCATCATTTGATAATCATACAGACTAAAAAAAAAATTAAGTATGAAAGACAACCTTCTTAAGAAACCTGCTTTCGAAACAATCTCCTTTAGAACAAATCAGAAATTCACACTGTATAATTTTGACAACTCCATAGATACTCCCTCTCTGACTATAGAGACAGACGGTTATTGTAGATTAACTTAAAAAGCAACAAGCATCTAAAAAAAGAGACTCTTCAAAAATGTTATTTTCTATACGAAAAATAAATAAAAATTGAATAAAACAAAATAAAAATTCAAACAAAATATTAGAATGGAAATTCCAAACAGTTAAAAATACTCGGCAAATATGAAAGGTTATTAAATCATTCTTAGAAATGATCAAGAAAATAATGATATTTAACAAAATACCATGTTATGATTTAACTTTAACCCAAACTTTTTAAATGATTTTGTTAAAATGTTTTCTGCCTCCATGATCGAAAACAGAAAATATTCATTATAAAGAAAGACATGTAAATGGAACGCAATTAACGAGTTAACCATATAACCATGAATAACATATTATTAAAAAAAAAATCTTGTTATCATTACAAACCTTTATTTCTTTCCTGAAAAGTATTCAGAAACAATTTGGGACCCTAAAAAAAATCCATTCTTAACATACGGAAATCAAATTTGTGAAGGTGCTCTGCTGTAGATACAAGATGATCGAAAGTAATCTTGGCCTATTCAGAGAACTCGGTAGGTGTAACCAATAAACGGACTGACACCAAAATTTGCATACAGACTATTCAAAGGATGCGAAAAAGGATGGTGCAAAAAAAGAAAAATGTTCAAAAAAGTTTCTATAGAAGGAGGTTTACAGCGAAATACATAAAAAAACCACGGTAAGTTAACTAAGTCCAATCTAAAATGACATTTTAAATTTTTAATTTTGCATTTATCAACATTACGAATAAACTGAGTATGTTTGGCACATTTCGCGCTGCAATCAACGCAAATGCAATTCATTTACATAAATACCCGCATTGCAGCAAAGTTCTGGGTATAAAAATGATTAAAAGTAGTGAATGCCATTCTTGTCATCTACGATGGCTATCACTATACCGGAACGTGCTTTAAATGTGAAGCTTTTTTACGAAAACCATGGTAATGCTATGGCTGCTATTCGTGAATTTCGCCGTCGTAAAAACTACGCCGCGAACCAATGACTGCACAAGCTGTGAGGAACATGATACGTCCATTCGAGAAAACTGGATCATTTGAAGTTCAACCTGGCAGAGGGCGCAAGCTTGTCATTGAAGATGTTGCTCTTGTCGAAATGCTTCTGGCGTCAGTAGTACATGTGCAGTGCCACGGCAGTTAGACGTATCGTACGGCACAGTGAGGAAGATACTGCGACAGATTACTTTTTTTTCCATAAAATATCAGCCACAACCAATAGCTGCTTGCTGCCGATAAGAACCATCGACTTAGCTTTGCATTGAACGCTTTTAGAAGAATGGAAGTTGATGTGTCGTGGAGCATCCTGTGGAGCGACGAGACACATCAACACCCAGAATTGTGGCATTCTCTTCTCTTTAGAAGAGAAAAACTCTTCTCAAGTGACCGTTTGGTGTGGATTCACTTTCACATTTACATTCTTCTTAGAAGAAGTTGCTCCTAATAGCCCTATGACATGTTCTGTGACTGCCATGAGATATCACGACATGCTTCAGAATTTTGTCGTACCCCAGCTTCAACAGTGATAATACTTTGTATCTACAACTTTTATGCAAGATGGTGCGCCCCACATACTGGGTTCGCCGTACAATATTGTGCCAACATTTCACCGATCGCCGGATGATTAGTCGATTATTTTTTTGCCTTTTTATCATGTTCTCCGTATCTGAATCCATGTGATTTCTGGTTGTTCGCCATTTAGAGAATATAGTTTATCGTGGAAATGTTGCAAATTTACCAGACTTAAGAGGATTGTTTTACGCTTCACATTCGAAGCATCAGGAGGATCAGTTGCAGTCAGCCGTTGAACACAGTGATCGTCCCTTGCAAATTTTCCAACTTCACGATAAGGAACACATCGAGCAATATTCCTTATATCCCTAAATAGTCTGGGCGGCAGACATGTCCATGTATGGAACGAATAAATGGTTTTTGATTGCGTTTTTGTTGATTATTGTTTATTTTTTGTTGTTTATTTGTTGCTTTTTCGTTTATTTTGCTATAAAGAGCCCCCTAAGGGAATTCTTTTTATTTATGTTTTTATGTTATCCTTTCCCGCATCCTTTGAATAGTCTGTATACAAATTTTAGTGTCAATCCGTTTATTTGTTACAGCTACAGAGTGCTGTGAATAGGCCACGTTTAATAACGATCACCTTATATACAGTATATAAACATTTACAAAAAAAAAAAAAAAAAGATCAAGAATCATTATTAAAATTACACTCTGATAACCAATATGCATTATATAATTGCTGATTGAAAAACTACGAATATCCTGTCTTTTCGTTTACTTTTGTAACGTTTGTAATTAATATATAACTCGAAATCATAATTTGATATCCTGCCTACAATCACATTTAATCAAAATAAAAGACTTACATAATTATCCTACTCGTAATAACTATAATTACGTTGCTCGCTTCACAGTCACTTCCTTGGATCGAGCTAATGTTTACATATCCATTACTGAATGGAATTTGATCCCTGTTCATTTGTAATACTTAATAACTAAATTTATTTTTTTCAAAAAGAGATAAAAAAAATTAGTTTTTTAAAAAATAATGTATAATTTAGCATATTTGACACTTAAAATAATTACACTCCGTGTGCTGGTTTTTTTAAATGATCTCTAATTATTATGTTGAGATTACTTATTTGTGCTTTGTATAATTGAACTGCAATTGTGTAGCCAAGAGAGAACTTAAAACTTCAAATGTATTCGTTGCAGTTTCTTTTTTAAAAAAAGTGTCATGAAAATCGACACAAACGTCTTCGTTTACTTCTAAATTATATCTGCTGAAAATAAACAGTACAAACTTTCCATTTTCTGAGAAAATTAGTTAAAATATTATTTGTGTATATATATATCTACATGCAAGAATGGGCTTTTTGTTTGTATGTTTATCTCTACAAATATATAAGTTAGAAAAAAAATACCATGAAGTAACATGTATATATATGTTAGTTAGTCTGTAACAAAATATGTAAATATAATGTAGATATGTAACTATGAAAATCCTTATGTAAACGTAAATAACTTCTTTATTTGCTACTCTTGTTATATAGCTATTGTCTTTGTTTTGTTTTTCTATTCAAATCACTCTCTCACCTGGCCAAAAATTTATGTTTTATCTTTTGTTTTTAAATAGTTTTAATAATTTTTTACATATGTATAATTTAACATAAAAAAAACAGCACCTGTTGACAGGGAAATTAACTTCTCTAACGGGACTGAATTGTTGATTCATGTATATTATCAATAAAAAAAAAAAAATTACTGAAAATGACTGAAACCCATTTAATTTTAATCATATCAAACCATGCACATATTAATGGATTAATAAAAGAATAACTATTCATTTTTAGATAATATTGTTTCGATTCTACTACTTTCTGTGGGAATTTTGATCACCTTCTTCTGCTAATTTCTTAATACAGTGTTACCTCCGAATAACGGACAGTCACGGGACCGGAAGTTTCGTCCATTATTGGGAGGTGTCCGCTATTGGGGAAGACTATCTTTTTTTCATTTTTTAGCTTATAGCATGCCAGTTAATGAAAAATTACGTACAATCTTAATTAAATTTCCACAATTACCATTGCGATATGAGAGAATATGAACAATTGCAAATTATTTACAATATTCCTTTTTAAATGAGTTGCTAATCCGTTTGTCTTACTTAAAATAATGACAAAATTAATTACAGTATATACAAAATTAATTTCTAGCCATCCATTTGATGCCTTAAACGTGTCCAATACTAAAGTTTGACCGAATTCTCTGGCTTTTTCTTGAAGCAAAACACCGCTTATAGGAATGTTCTTTGCATGAGCAGAGCGGAACCATTTTATGACCACTTCGTCAATTTTGCTTGTTTCAGTTTTACGAAACTTCAAATTCTTCGAATTTTCGTTTGAATTCACCATCCAGATTTTTCTAATCTCATCTTTGTCCTTCAAAAGTTCACTTAGCTCAGTTTTTCCAACTTTTAAACGTTCAGCAAGACAACGCACACTCAGCTTTTCTTTTTCAGCAACTTCAAGAACATCAATTTTTTTCTTTCATTGCCAATCTCTTCCTTTTTGACGCCATTTTAATTCGCACTAAATTCAATCAACACGTTTATAGGATAGCTTTATGAGGTATTGACATTTACAAAGCAACTGCAGTGAAAAAAAGGGCCTCAGATTCGTGCATGGAATCATGGGACACCGATACAATGTATCAATGTATAGGGAGGATACCGATGTGAATACAACCATAATGTGTTTGTCGAAATGTTAATCGAAAAAAAAAAAAAAAAAAAAA
>JAFIDM010009631.1:30754931-30771205 GCA_023159025.1 Thereuonema tuberculata
CAGTTAAAATAACTGTCCGCTATTCAGAGTGTCCGCTATTCGGAGTGGATAACATGGAATGTCCTATTGTAAGGGATTGGGACCCGCAATAATGTCCGCTAATTAGAGGTGTCCGCTATTCAGGGTGTCCGTTAAAGGAGACTGTAGATAAAAAAATAAATCTAAAAATTAGATCCTAAAATATGTCTGCCAAATTTCAAGAAGATTCATTCAGCCAATCAAAGTTGTTCGGGAAGAATGAACATATACACACAGGACTTGATTTGATGAACTTCATTTTTGTAGGAGAGAAGTCTAAAATATGGATTCACGTTTACCACAATTTATCCTGCCATTTTTTTTAAGTACCATACAACAGCAGTCTTAATGATTTCATCAGCATTTATTCTATTATTCACTGTTCATTCTAATTTACTTTACTGTTTCCTAATTAATTCTATTGTTTTACTTAAATTTTCCGTTGACCGTGCTTCTAATCTCTGATTTGTTACGATTTAAAAAGTCAGTTAAAGCTCAAGTGTACTTTAAATCCCCCTATCAATTTGTAAAACACGACAACCAATCAGAGTAAATAGCCTATTTAAACGCATGCATTGTGTAAATAAAGCAGATCTTCCCAGATTCTACGATTAGTCAAATTAGTCTTTATTTTCCTGAACTAGTTGCCCGAAACATTCACATCAATATGTTTAAGTGATTTAAAATTTTTTAGTTATTCATCCAACGTTTATTATTCAATTTTTAAGAGTAGACTACACTTTCATTAAATTTCCTTTATTTGAATCAACTCTCTTGCTTTTATTAAGAGTTTTATTTTACTTTTTACATGATTACAAATGGAATATTGATTAATTTCAACTTCCTTTTAATTTCATGCAGTTTTTCTAAGTTTTTTTTTCTTTATTGTTATTATAAATATTCACTATTAAATGTCATTGGATCTTGTTACATTTTATATCCAAACACTGAAATAGTGAGGGTTCAAAAAGGTCAAAGTGCTTCGTGTCTGCTTTTCGACGAGCAGATAGTTTTCGCTTCACATCCGACCTCAATTAACCATAATTCCTGTAATTGATTTGTAAACGTTTCGAAGCGTCGTCGAATGCGATTTACAACGGACGACAGACCATTCTCTTTCGTAAAGAAATGAAATCATTCAAAAAAAAAAACCACCAAAACCAAAAACCCATGATGAAGTTCCTGTACTGTGAATTGACATAACTTGTTTTTTTGAAGGTTCCTTCAATCTTCAAAGTGACAATGGGAAATAGTCCCTTTATTGAATAATTGAATAACACTGAATTTATGCTTTAACAGCTTTCCCAAATCATTGTGGCTGTGTTGTTGTTGTTGTTTGTTTTTTTTTTTTTTGTTTTTTTCTTGGGTTTTTTTTTTCCGCTTTCTGACCGTTTTTTTCGTTTAGTATCATGTATTCATTGTAACTTGTTTCTTGTTTTATTTTACATCTTTATTGCTTTACCTGTAAAGACCAATAAATGCATTCAGTTTGTCTGTGTCCTCAGATTAACTTTTAAATTGAGAAACAGACCTTCTTGAAACTTGGCATACATACTGTATTTGCGGACAAAAAAACGATGTACGGTATTTGAAACAAATTCGTACTAAATTTTTTTTTGAGAAATTTGCGCGTGAAGATTCCCACAGAAAAGTATTACAAACTAAACAAAATTCTATTGACGTCTCATAATGCAAGGTACCTAGAAAGTAAACAATTATTTACCCTCGGCATGACTTTTTGCGAAGTCGAGATCTAGCTAAATCGCTTTCTCGCACCCGAAAACGATAGATTCACCCCATTTCATCAAAATCCTTAGGCCCGTTTTCAAGATAAAATTTACAAGAATTACTCGCTTTATAGTATTTGAATTGAATTTTATTGAGGCATGATTTGATACATGAATGTTTTTTACGATCCATTTTACTTATTTAACAAATTCTCTATTAGCTGCATTATTTAAGTTTTATAGGAGCTGAGTAATTTACCAACTTCATTAGTTAATAATGCATTAGCTATATTCATTAAATAAGGAAACTTAAAAAAAAAAATCAAAAAAAAAATCGAATGTACATTTATATTTTTTAACAAATCTTTCGTTACATATATGGACGTACTGTTCGTTTTCGAAAGGCAGACCAACAACTGCCGGACGATTTTACTTCGCAGAGGGGTGATACACTGAGATGGGCACTTTCCTAAGAAATTCTTTTGGAGTTTTTCGCTTTTAAGAAAAAAATAACGGAGGAGCATTTTTACAATAGTATTTATTCTTTCCATAATTCTTTCCCGAAAAGCGCAAATACAACGCAGCTACTAGTAAACTAACATTGAAAAAAAGTAAACATCCCCTCTTTATTTCTCCTCACCCCTATTTTGATAAAATAGAAGGAGACCTGACGCATGCGCAAAAGCGGTGAAGGTTCTCGTAAACAAAAACAAACAATATATTGTTTTCCACTCCCGACAATACACACATCCTCTGACATTTTGAAGACTACTGTTTTTTTGTTTTTTTTTTAATCTTTGGATATCGACTTTCTAACTTACTTTTTCCCTTTTAAAATAAATACCATACGCTCCCCTTTTAAAATTTGCGCTATGTCTTGAAATACAAACAATTAGTAACCCTACGCCCTCTTATTTATATAAACCAATTTCCTCGATATAGGGCAGCCACTTTCTCAATTTGTTGGCATGAAAAGTACACATAAAAATGTCGATGATATACAACAAATCCTACAAAATAAGCTATCACTTAGCATATCACAAACTAAACAGTTGTTAAGCTTTCTTTATACACTTTCTTTGACTGCCAAAATGTAAGGAAATTAAAAATTTAACTATCTTTGGAATGTATACGAGTTATTTAAACTTATTCAGTAATATTTCCAAACCTATAATTGACGGTAAAATAAATAAGAAGTGTCATTTACTTACCTCCAATTACAAAAGGAATGTAAGAAAAAGCTCTATCTGGTTATTTAACCTCCTTTCAGGTAAATGGACAGCTCCACTGTGAATACACGCGAAAGTTGAAATGAGAACGCTTTAAAAGTTATTATTAAGTATTACTATTAAATTATTTATTTTTAATTATTATTATAGGTAAAAATAAAATTATTGTTTTATTACACGTAAAGACGCACAGAACACGAATTTATTAAAAATTAAATGAAAAAATAAAAGAAACACGTTGCAGAATTTCGATTCAACTTTATCAGCGGACGAAATGGAGACTGACGTCAGAGAGGGCTTGCGTAACCTGGAACTACGGTCGCAGCCCCTAAATGAATTTTCCGGAGGTCCAGACCTAGCTAAATCGTTTTATCGCATCCGAAAACGGTAGTCCACACAATTTCATGAAAATGCTTAGGCCCGTTTTCAAGATAAAATTTACAAGATTGTCTCGTTTAATTGTATTAGATAGATAAATAGATTAGATTAGTTCATTTAGTAATCCAGATGCGTATGCTTTGATAAGGTCAAATCAATTGGATTTAGACAACTGAAGGAAGTAACAATTTTTTTTTTTTTTTTTTTTTTTAAATTAAGATTTGTTGTCATATTCTTCTGTATATCATAATACAGAACAACAACTTCTTTATTGATACCTATATTTCATCTTTAATTCTAAAAGACTTCTTAAGGGTTTTACATATGTATTATAAAAGTAAGTGGAGTATCCTTAGATTAAAAAGATTTTACGTGCGCTGATATTTACAATAATTATTAAAAAGTCGCCGTCGCACAAGTCAAATATAAAGTTAAAAAGTTTAAAACATTAAAAACATTTAAATTTAACGACTAGTTTCGGCTTCTAATAAAGCGAAGCCTTCATCTGGTTAAGGAACTTGGTAAAAATGAGTAAAATATAGACGTGGAAATTCAATTAACCCGGGCAGGGGAATGTCGGGAAAAAAAAAGGATGGATTCATTATGCGGGCGGGAGGTAAAAGGAATTTGTGTATTATTATTATTTATTTATTTTTTTTATCTTTTTAATCTTTTTGCTTTTTATTGTTTGTTCTTCTGTGTAATCCGTATTGCTCAATGTTCTGTACTGATAGACATTCATTATAGGCCAATGGATTATTAAGAATATGGAATGTTTCTTTACATTTGCGTCGAAAACAATTACAGTCGGACCTCGATATAAGGTCACCTGCATATAAGGTCACCCCGCATATAAGGTCACTTTTCTAAAGTCCCGGCTCATTGAATAGGAATTCTTTGATATGAATTATCGGATATACGGTCAGGTCTTAAATACCGTAATCGCATATAAGGTCACTTTTGTCTGTGATTTCAGTGCCACATTGATTCAATTCCAAGAATTTTTCAGTGGGTACGATCTTTTATCGGCGTCATTTCTCCTACTGACGGAGGGGAGAGCTTTTTCACAAAGCACTTCATCCCCTCAAATTCTAAAAAAAAAAAGAAAAAAAGTTGATGAAGACGATATTCATTTACCTGTGTTAATACAAGATCTCAGAAATCGCGGCTGTGCTGTATAAAGGGAAAGTGAATATGTGAGAATTGATGATGAAATTGCTATTACTTCTCAAGCTTCGATTTCCGAAATTGTTTCGCAAGTTTTAGATTCCAATGCATTAGAAAGTGAGGATAACGACAGTGATATTAAAAGTGAAGCGGTGATACAAGCAGAAGCACTCAGAGCATTAAATTTTCAGAAACTACAAAACTTAAGGCTGCTACACACGATCAAGTATGCATGACAAGTATGCAGTTTTATCACGCTTGTCATGCATACTTGATCGTGTGTAGCAGAAATTTCGTACTTGATGGAGCTCAAGTATGCAGTCTGAAGATCAAGACTCCATACTTGAAGCCACGGCTTGAACATGCGCTTTGCAAAAAAAAAATCATTTGTGACCCAGCTGTCGACCGAGACACATCTCTCCGTAGTTTCCTTCCAACATGGCTAGTGATCTGCGGAAAGGACACAGAAGTATTGGAAGAATTCATTCGAGTTTACCAAAGTAATCCTTGTCTGTGGCGGATTAAATCTAAAGATTATCATGATAATAGGCTAAGAAAGAAACAGTATATAATATATTATAAAGAATATATAAAAAACATTGATCCAAACGTCGACCGGGATATCACTGTGAAGAAAATAAATAAATAAATAAATAGAGATACAGCATTGAAAGAATTGAATATTTCAAACATTTCTTAACCAATTCTGATACTATATGAATCTGTAATTATATTTCTTTGTTATAGTTGCTTTTAATTTTTTAATAAGTTACTACACATATGTCTTAATGAGCGATTTTTTTTTTTTTTGGAGTGATAAAAGATTCAAACAGGTTTCTTCGTTCACTCGCAGATAATTATGCCAATCATTCGGATATATTTCCAATTCACTTAGTAAGTTAGTGTGCGAATAGGTTTTTATTCAATAAACATTCCATACATCACATCCCACGTTTCTTCTTTCGTTTTGTCCTTTTTGAAATAAGGACACACGCAGCCAAAGCGAGCAAACCGTCGTGCGTCCGAACTCCACATATTTCAAGGAAAAAAATGATGCTTGTCAAGCATGCAGTACCGTGTGGTGGCGAGGGGGTTTTTGTGCATACTTGAGCACCAATTATACTTGTCATGCATACTTGTTCGTGTGTAGCAGCCTTTAGAAAACATTGTACAAAAGATGAAACCAAAATCGCGACAGTCCTGTATTATGGATTATTTTAAGTAAGGTCAGTTGTACATCAGTACTTTGCTTGAGCATCCTAGTACTATTTGTATACAACTTTATTCCGAATTAAAATTTAAAAAAAAATAATTTCTTTCTGATTCCATTAATTTTAATTGGTTCAAATAAATTAAAAAATTGTAACCTAATAAACTGATATGTTTGTACGTATTAAATTTTACAAAGAATTATACTATTTATATAATGCTAATTTATTGACAAATGCTTATGAATCGATTATAATGTCATCCCGCTTATAAGGTCACTTTCAGGAGGTCCCAAGGGGTGACCATATATCGAGGTCCGACTGTATTTTCTTTTTCTATAATTGAAGCTCGTAAAAAATCTAACGTACGGCCCGTTTTATAGGAATGAATTACTGTATTATAATTAAAAGTCCCGAGTTCTAATTGCATATTCATGCTGGTGTAACCGTTGTTTTAATTTTTGTTTTGATTCTCCTACATATTTACATTGTTTTCCCCATGTGAACACGGTATGGAATATATTATTCCTTTTTGATCCATAATATCCTGTTTAAAATTATTTTGCAGATTTTCTGAATGGTTGCTGTTATCGCATATTTTTGCCAATGTGTTGTTATTTGGAGAAGTTAATGTGATATTGAACGATTGTAGTGCCTTACTAAGGGCCGGAAACAACTTGGAGTAGTATGGGATAGAAACAAATTTTCTATTTTTAGGTGTTGTTTTTTCTTTAGTGTTATTGTAATGAGCTTTAGTACAGCGGATGATGTATTTATTTATAAAATTTAAAGGGTAATCATTAAGACTGAATATGGTATTTATTTTCTGAATTTCCTGCTGGAAATTGGCTATATTGCTCGATATGTAAAAAGCTCTATTTATGGCCATTTTTAAGTTATTGACTTTGAAAGATATAGGACATGAGGATTTAAAATTAATGGTAATTGGAAGGAAGTAGGCTTACGATAGACCGCCGTTTGGAAAGCTTTATCAACGCGTTGTATTGAAACGTCAAGAAAAGAAATACTTTGTGTGTCCGAGTTTTCTTCCTCTATCTTAAATTTTAAGTCAGGATGGATACCGTCAATGATGTGAAAGATGTCATTTTGAATCTCGGGGTCGGAATAAAAAATGAGATCGTCGACATATCTAAGGTATAAAGGGATATTTAACCCTTTACTATCATAAATTAAAAATGCCTGATCCTCAATATAAGACATTGCAATTTCGGCCAAAGTTGCTGAGGCGGCCAGGACCATAAATAATCCATCAGTTTGTCTATATATGGCATTATTAATTCTAAAAAATTGCATTTTAAACAAGGATTTCACAAGTGGGATGATTTCATTTTTAATCGGAAGGGACTGGAAATTAAAATTGGATTTACTTTATATTTATATGTGATAATGCTTGAATAATCAAATCAATGGATATAGAAGTGAATAAATCAATCCATCCTTTTTTTTTTTCCCGACATTCCCCTGCCCGGATTAATTGAATTTCCACGTCTATATTTTACTCATTTTTACCAAGTTCCTTAACCAGATGAAGACTTCGCTTTATTAGAAGTCGAAACTAGTCGTTAATTTTTAAATGTTTTTAATTTTTTAAACTTTTTAACTTTATATTTGACTTGTGCGACGGCGACTTTTTAATAATTAGAGTATCCTTAGACTTATTCAAAAAGTTTATAAAGAAAGATAAAAGATTGAATAACATTTTGAATTTAAAATGAATTCAGTTTAATTATTTAGCAGTGTGTATAATTGTTTTAAGCGAGGTTTTATTACTTATTGTTTTAAGAGAGGTCATATACATATTGTTGATTTGACGATATTTCGGTATTGTTTCAATGAAATGTGAGAAAAAAAATTTTTTTCTCTTCATTTGGTTTACTTTTATTTTATTTATTTAATTTATATATAAATATGTCAAACCTTTCAGAAGTCTTTTAGAATTAAAGACGAAATATCGGTATCAAGAAAGAAGTTATTGTTGTTTCTTCAAGTTTAAGTACAAAGATTTGTCGTGTTTATCTTCGGCAGCAGGGCATCCTTAGGTAGAGCTACGATGGCTTGAGCCTTGGACCCTACTCCTTTCGGGGCATTGCACTTATATACAAAGTTCTATAAAATTATATAAAACAAATGACTGGATGCATGGCGACTGTTATCAGAGGGAAATGGAAGATGCAGTAACGTGTGATATCTTGGAGCAAGATGCCGTGAAATTTTTTGACTCAAATGAAAGATGGAAAGAACTATGTATCTTTTTCTATATAGTACCCATCAACGCTTCTGTGTTATATTGTTTTCATTTACTTAAACAATAGAATGAAGAAAAGGAAGTCTGCTTTGATTAAAGAAAAATTTAAAAAAAAAATTAAAGGGAAGTAGACTTAAAGTTCTTGCTTTCATTGCTATGCTACTTTTGCTTTATTAAAAACCAGAAGGAATATTGTAGCAAAGCATTATGGGTTTTTATTTCCTACGATTTATATTAAATTTTTCGCTAAATGTAATGATTCACATATTAAAGTAATCTAAAAATAAACCACGATGCTTGTTATATCGCCTTTCAAGTAGTCTTATTAGTTGTTTTATGTTCGTACGTTTTCTCCCTTCTAGAGATCAGTGGTCCTTTCAGAGAATGAACCACATCAAGTATACATTTAAAATTCTGACCATTCAAGCCTGAATCACCTTTTCCAGTTTTACGTCGACATTTTGTGACCCAGGCAAAGACACTGAACCTTTCATCTTCTCTCTCTCTGCACAATCAAATGTCTTTCAATTGCAAAAACACTCCATATTATTCAATGTTTAGGAGTACCCTATCTCTAACAGTAGGAAGGTTAAATAAATGCTTGATCTCTTCCAAAATTGGTGTACCTTTTTTCCCCCCAACTTATTTATTAATACATACGTCTGTTGTCTTTCAACATTCTTTAGGATATTTTTTTCTCTCTGTTCTTTATGCTGGAAAACAAATGGTACCCATATATTTCGTTTCCTCTAAAAAAAAAAAAAAAAATCTTAATTTTCCGGGTGGGCCAAGTGCCAAATTCTTGAACAATGTTGGCTCATTTAAACGAGAATCTGTCAAGTTTTTTAAATATGAGCCATCACAATTTTTAAATACAGGCTTCTTCTTTCAAATTTCTAAAGGTACATTATTCTTTTCTTGCTTTCATAAAACGTATCTTTCAAAAGATTAAGTTATAAATATTATAACTCCTAATGTTACAGAGTACTTTGATTTTCATACAACACATCACAATAACTGTCATTAGTCTATTGTTTTAATTGTTGATAAATTAAAACGACTAAAAGATAAATAAGAAAACATTATAAAATGTAGATAGTGTTCAATAACATTATCAATAACAATTTGTTCATATAAAAAAACATTTTTCTTTAATTCAGATTTAGGTTGGTTTTTTTTTTTTTCAAATCTTCATAATAAGGGTAGGCGAAAACATCTAAAGGCGCATACAGACCGAAGCTCCAACGCATACCAAGGCACTTGTGGATAGATATTTGGATGCGTTGGAATCGATGTGTACGGCGGTGGCGAACGCACCCCAATGCATTCCAATGGTTTCCAAGGCTATCGTTGGCGTTGGTCTGCGTTCTGTCGCTTACCGGTACTTCAAAAAGCTTACCGGTACTTCAATTTCGTGTGGACAGTTAAAACGTTTTCAGTCGTTGGCAAGTATTCGCTGGTGTGGGACGTATTGTTTATTTCGTGTTTCGATATGGAATGGGACGATGATTTGTGTCTCAAACTAATTATATATTATAAATATTATAAAAGCGTTATTTTGTCTGTCATAAGACTTTACGTTTTTCCAATTTTGTGACCAAACTGTAAGAGATAGATTGGTTATGTAAATGGATAAAATGTAGATCTTTTAAAGACAAACAAAATGCTACAAAAATCTTTCGAAAAAAGTTTTTGGTTTCCAAGATGGCGCCTTTTAAAGGGTCAAATTTTGACTTTTTCTCAATTTAAACGAAAAGTATAAAAGATAGAAGACACCATTAAATTGAGAAAATGTTGGTATTTGAAAGTTCTATCGAACGATGTATCACTTATTCACAAACGCTTCAGCGTTTGCAAGATACATGCAAAAATGTGAATTTTTGGTGTGTGACGCCGACCCGCAATACATCCGAGTTATTCGGAGAAGCAACAACAGGCTGAGAAGTTATATATTCTCCGACGATCGTAACATTAATTTGCTAAATAAATAAAGTTTGTTTTTTCAATGCTATATATGCAAGGGTTCCGGAGCGAAGCGACGATACCCGGCTATTATTATTATATATTATAAAAACGTTATTCTGTCTGTAATTCTGTAAGCAAAATGTTAAATTACAAATTACTAAAATGTTACTAAAATAGAGAATCTATTCATAAGAAATGAAAAGATATTAAACAACTGTCCAACTATACTGATTGGCGATGTAAATATAGATATTTTCAAAATGAATAAAAACAAAGCAGTACAGAAATACGTAAAACTTATGTGCAATAATGGTTTCAAAAATCGTCTTTACGGAACAACAAGAAACAACTGTACAATTCATGGAAATACGAAAACAAATATAGATCATATTTTCATAAATAAACATGATATCAAAACATCAGGAATAATATGTAAAGAACGAATCGGATAAGAGTTGAAAATGAGAAAATAACACATCCAAATATAATCTATAAAGAACTAATCAATTATGTTAACAAAACAAAATTCATGAAAATCTACATGTATAAAAAGAAAAGTCCTGACTCACTCACTGACTGCCTCATCAATGCCCACCCCAAACCCTTGGACCTAGAAAGCTGAAATTTTGCACAGAGGTTTCGTTTATGATGTAGACAAGGAATAAGGCCGGATTTTTCGAAATTCTTACGGGATAGGGAATAATCTGATAAACTGACCTTGAAGTGGATGGCGGCAACCCCAGGTGTGTGGCGCCAAACCGCAATAAACCTGAGTTAAGTGGAGAAGGCCACAACGGGCTGGGAATTCGTATATTCTCGGATCTCAATATTAATTTGCTAAATAAATATATTTTTTTTTTAATGATATTGATGCAAGGGTTCCGGAGCGAAGCGACGGTACCCGGCTAGTTCAACTATATTCAACCGGGATAATCCTATATTATAGGATCCTATAAACTCTCAAAAAAAGCAGATAGATATTTGGCAGAGTATTGCAGTTGAACTCCGAAGCTAATCCAGCAAATTATTTATATTGTAGACACTTCTATTTTTATATGGTGTTGTCATCCACCAGCGTCTCGGTTTACGTTTCTTCTTTTTGTTCTGAACTAAAGTCTTCACAAATAAAAATCCGGCACTTGCACATAAATCATCATCACTTGATGACATTACGAGACGATCAATTCAATACCTCGCCGCGTAAAATGACCGAACCACAACCAACGGTTTCCAATTCAAAACTAAATCCGGTGTGGACGACAACATTTTATCAAAATCAAAATCATTTCCAATCATTTCCAATCCCAAAACCAATGAACACATTCGGTCGAATTGGCGTTGGTTTGCATTGGAACTTGGTCTGTACGCGCCTTTAAATTAGCTAATATCAAAAATAAAAACAGAGTAAGAAAATAACCCTGTAAGCCCCAAAATATATTATTTTGGTGTGTTTGACTTAATTTGCAAGGTTTATAATTGACTGGCGTTCCACCATCATGAATATGTTTTCTATATATTATTATATTAATAATACATTAATGTAGACATTGTTTATTAATAATGATCATTAAACTGGATTTTTTTTTACACTTTTTAGTTCATTACAAAAGAAGCAAAAAGAAATTAGCAATAATAAGGATTTTTATCAAAATTTCTCCTGATATCAGTCTTTGCCGTGGACAACACGGAATCTTTGTTTGAAAAAAGAATAGTTTGATGTTAGGCCTGTGATAAATAGGCCTAAAAGAAATAAAACAAACAAACTCTTCTAAGTAAGAACTAAAGATTCTTACTTACATCTTGGCTTGAAGAATGCTAGCAGCTGTGCTGGTAAAAGCAACAAGATCGAAACAGATGTCTAAAAATAACAGTAAGGTTTAAAAATAATATACATAATTGCTTTCAGAAATCTTAAAGTAAACTTCAAAATAATTACTATAACTAAACAGTTACTTTACTTTCAATCTAAACCAAACAAAGGCAATTTGAAGAAACCAAAATGTCATTTTCAGTTATTTTCATAATAATAGTTGGAAGATAACCCTTGTAACACAGATTATTATATGGAAACGGTAACTTACTTTGAAAATAAAGATGAAGATAAATCCCAATTCTTTTGAATTTCTATTATTGAACATTTTAAATAAAACATAAAAATTATAGTTAGCAAACAACTTCTGAATTACTACATTCATGTAAAAAAAATTTAATAGCATTAACTTGAACTTAATACTACAAAATGAAAATTTCGGAATTAAAAACAAAATCTATGGCAATGTGTGGAAAATACAAAGAGTGAAAATTGTAATTAATGAGAAAATAATAGAAGTAGTATCAGAGTTTAAATATTTGGGAAACATAATTTCCTGTTATAACGATGAAGCAAACCTGATATCAAACGTACAGACATATAACAGAATAAATGGGATAATTAGAAGAAGATTTGGAAAGCAAATGGCGAAAGAAACACTACGAAGATTACATAACATTACAGCCAAAGCATCAATTAAATATGGGAGTGAAACCTGGATATTGAAACAAAGAAACAAACAAAGATTGGAAACTGCACAAATGAAATTTTTAAGGCCTTTATTAGGATTTACACGTTTAGACAAAAAGAAAAATAATGATATCAGAATACAACTTAAAACTCCAAATATAATTCAAGAAATTCAAAATTATCAGAAAAATTGGCTTAACCAAGTAGAAAGAATGTCCAATGATAAGATTCCAAATTTAATTTTGAGATATAAACCCAAAGGAAATAGAGACCGAGGACGCCCAAGAACATGATGGAGAGCTCAAAATCATCTTCAGATTTAGGAACAGACAATCATGTCTAAACCTAAAATGTTCAAGACAAGACAAGACAACTTGAAGTTAAATTGATAAAAAAAAAAATATACAGAATATTTCGAATCTGCAATATCCAAAATTCTCAAGATTCCATGTATTTATTATCTACTTATATGTGGGTTTTTTTTTTCTCTTAGGAAACCTAAATCAACACATGTCAATATTAATATCAAATAATTAGCATTAATATTTATTGACTCAATTTACATCAAAATGAAATAAATTATTTACCATTAACAATCATAGTGATAAACAGTTTTGGAGTTACTATAATCAAGTTACTGAGTAACTGAATTAACAGCAAAGACTGGTCTTGCTTTAATACATTTATACTGTATTAAGTCTATTAGGTGTTAAAAATATTAGATCAAATATCTGTGAGAGTTTTCATCTGAAATATAGAGGGTGGAAAATTCATTGTTTAATCATAAGAAAAGCTTTCCCTTTGGTCCTTTACTTTCCATAAAGAACAGGTAGGACTCTACTGAAAGCAGAGCGAGGAGTCAAATGGAGTTGAAAATAGTTGAAATACACACTGGAATATTTATATTACTTTGTATTTGAATACAATTTTAATTTCTTACTTAAAACAGATAAATTTTTTGTATATGGAATATTTGAACAAATTCAAAAGATTTGTAACAGTAAGTACTGAAATAATGTAACTTTATTTTTGAAGCAATCAGCACTGAGTTTACAGATTAATAGATCTTAATTTAAAATAAAAAATTAATATAAAAAATCATTAGTAGAATATTATTGTGAAATCTTAGTTCTTTTCATATTTCTATATTGGTAGCCAATAACCTGTTCGAATTGATAATATCTGTTTCAGCTAATTTCTTAATTTCGTAGAACTATCCGTATTTTTTTAAAATTAAACCATTGAATGAACAAATATATATTAGTATACTGCATTATTCACTATAAGTACAAAACTGTTTAAGGAGTTTTTCATATAAAATTAACAAAATTTATGGAATTCCCTCCTTTTTATTAAAAACTTGTTTTTCAGGATTTTCATTGCTATGACTTGTTCAATTTACACGTCACCAATTATGTAACTTACGTCAATACCATCAGGCCTGCTGTCTGTTGGTAACCATAGAATTGATATAAATAATTTTCTTGTCTCTAATGACACCGTTGTTGAACGCTCGACACAAAAAGAAGGATTTGAAATACTATATATGTTTGTTTGTTATTCTAATCATAAGTTCATTTTACAAGCACAATAATGTGTTGCTGCATTTCATTTTCATTGACAGCTTTTTAAATTGTTTGAGTAAATTATTTACGCGTCTACATCATATCTCTTATATGGTTTTCCAGATCTGTCTGTGTGTAGCGTAACGCTTTCCCCCTGTGTTTAGAAAATAATTTTATTTTCCTGTGAAAATAGACAATTTCTTCAATGAAACGTCCGCAACAGGAATCGAACCTGCAATCTTCTGATCCGAAAGACTCCTCATCCATTACTCCATTCAAATTATTCGTTAAATATTCTTCATTTATTCATCGTTCATCCAAGCCATTTTATAAAATAGAAATTATTATATAGTTTTTCAGATCTGTCTGTGTGTAACGTAACGCACTTTCCCTGTGTTTAACGGAGGAGAGCTGCCCTGTAAATCTCACATGTACCTCAGGGCAGATCTATCTGTATGTGGTAGAACATACTAGTAAAACATATATTATAAATAGATGTTTTGTAATTATATATATATACAGTGTTATCTCCTTTAACGGACACCCTGAATAGCGGACACCTCTAATTAGCGGACATTATTGCGGGTCCCAATCCCTTACAATAGGACATTCCATGTTATCCACTCCGAATAGCGGACACTCTGAATAGCGGACAGTTATTTTAACTGGGAAAATTTTTTTTTTTTTTTTCGATTAGCATTTCGACAAACACATCATGGTTGTATTTGCATCGGTGTCAAATACATTAATACATTGTATCGGTGTCCCCTCTATACATTGATACATTGTATCTGTGTCCCTGATTCAATGCACGAATCTGTGGCCCTTTTTTTCACTGCAGTTGCTTTGTAAATTTCAATCCCTCGTAAAGCTATCCTATAGACGTGTTTATTAAATTTAGTGCGAATTAAAATGGCGTCAAAAAAGAAGAGATTGGCAATGAAAGAAAAATATTTATGTTCTTGAAGTTGCTGAAAAAGAAAAGCTGAGTGTGCGTTGTCTTGCTGAACGTTTTAAAGTTGGAAAAACTCAGATAAGTGAACTTTTGAAGGACAAAGATGACATTAGGAAAATGTGGATGGTGAATTCAAACGAAAATTCGAAGAATTTGAAGTTTCGTAAAACTGAAAAAGCAAAATCGACGAAATGATGATAATATGGTTCCGCTTTGCTCGTGCAAAGAAAAAAGGTGTTTTGCTTCAAGAAAAAGCCAGAGAATTCGATCAAACTTTAGGATTGGACATGTTTAAGGCATCAAATGGATGGCTAGAAATTAATTTTGTATATACTGTAATTAATTTTATCATTATTTTTAGTAAGACAAACGGATTAGCACTCATTTAAAAAGGAATATAGTAAATAATTTGCAATTGTTCATATTCTCTCATATCGCAATGGTAATTGTAGAAATTTAATTAAGATTGTATGTAATTTTTCAATAAATGACATGCTATAAGATAAAAAATGAAAAAAAGATAGTCCTCCCCAATAGCGGACACCTCCCAATAACGGACGAAACTTCCGGTTCCGTGACTGTCCGTTATTCGGAGGTAACACTGTATATATAAATAAAACTTATAAATAAAACTTGAAGCTGCCTCTTCGAGTTTCGCAAAGCAAAGACTTCAATCAATCATTTGCAATTTAGAATTCAGAAAGTATAGAATATAAGAATAAAAATTAACTTATATTACTAAACCTATAAAAATTTATAGGTATTTATTTACATATGCCTAATTTTGAAGTTTTATGTATCATTACTTCTTATTAAGGTATTTAAATTTTATATTTTTTATATTCAGTATTTTATATTTATACTTTAACTCAATATTACAGATTTTGCACTTTTTAATTTTTTAATTTTTCAATTTTTCAATTTTAAAATTAGTTAATTTAGCTATTGTAATTTTTTAATTGGTTTCTTTTTGGTAATTTGGTTTTAATTTATTATTTCAATAAGTAATAAAGAGGACCAATCAACTCTTTAATACTTCATTTTTAATATTAAGTATTTAATATTAAGTATTTAGGTTATTTTTGAATTTTAAATTTTAAAAAAGAGCAAAGTCTTAATAATATTGCGTTTTAGGTTTCTAAATTGTTTCCAAATTTTGCCGCTGAAGACGTGGAGATAATTGGATTATATCTCCCTAGAAATAGTGATTTGTTTTTTGATATTCGAATTTTCAAATCCCAGATCACTGTCCGGCTTTATATATATTTTTATACATATATATATATATATATATAT
>JAFIDM010009631.1:30786205-30806039 GCA_023159025.1 Thereuonema tuberculata
TTAAACATATGGATCTTGAGAAAGTCCTTGAAAAATAGGACGAAATACTGAAGGCATGTTGATGAAGTTTGTATTTGTTTGGAATTTTAAATGATAATGAAGATAAAGATATGGTTCTTTATTTCAGCTTATTTGAAATCAAATCACAACTGGTGATATCATTTAAAAACAATTCTCCGTTGTTCCAACTGTCTATTATGTCTTTTTTTTTTTTTATAGAAACTCCTCGAATTGTCTCGAAAGTTTCTTTCATCCTTTTTTTACAAAATGGTTTCTTCCCATTTTTTTCGTAATGGTGGAATAGTGAAGTTTAGTGACCCTGTTTAAGGAGAGAAGAGCGAACTAAAAGAGAAGCGATTGGATCGAATGGTTGGGAAAAAAACCTAAAATGCGAGCGTCAGCAGAGTTAGTGAAATGGCTTCGACAACTAGAATGCTTTGCATGAAATAGCTTTCACTTAATTATCTGTCATCTAATTCGAATTTTTCTCCAAATTACGCCTCGATCCTTGCGTTACATTTGATGAGGACAGTTCAGAAATTAAGATGGAAGAAAATTAGAGACCGGACATTGAACAAAAACGCGCCAAAGTGGAACTGTCAAGGAGGAGGTAATTCCCTTAAGGACTAGAAAAGGATTGACCAGGAATTAGAAGACTTTCTTTTTTCCGGCAAAAAAAAAAAAAAAAAGAAAGAAAGATGGACTCTCTGGTGAAGACAGAAGTGACAAAGGAAGAAAAATAGTTGCACTTCACGTTTCAAAAGCTTAAAATTTCTATATTTAGTTAACAAAAAAAAAGGTAATATTCTTAGAAATGACGGAGTCTAGACAAGATAGATTCAAACAATATTAATGCAATACTGACAAAATAAATAACATCATTTGTGTAACAAAAACAAAATACAAATCCCAAAGAAATAGCTCCTTCGTCTTCTTCGTCATCTTCTTCGAATCTATCTGGTTCGAAAATACAAAATACAAATCCCCTTTAATCAGAAATATAGGATAAGCACAGAAGAAAAAAGTCAACTTTCTGATAAAAAAAAACTTTTTTTTATTTATCTTGTCTCAATTTCTTAACTCGCATTCTCTCAAATAATATTTTGTGAATTATTTTCTTTCTTACGTTTCTCGGTTACATTATGCATTTGTTTCTAAGTAATTAATAGCCGAAATGTGTGAGGTTTCACCCAAATTAGCAATACGACGCATGCGTGAAGAGCAGTGGGATCTAAAATTGTCTTTGTTGAGTTATTTTAACTTTTTTTTTTTTTACCTTCTCTTACGACATTTTGAAAAATTCCATAAAATGGATAAATTACTAGAGTAATGGGAAAGTCTCTTTTCAACTACAAACTTAAAATAATTTAATCAGATAATTTCAGATAATTCAATATACATATGTAAAACTTCTGTAAAAATTTTTGTATTTTTTTTTCCCAAAACAACTTATCTTTATTACATCCTTCTGTCAATCTGTCTAAGTGTATTTACATTATCTATATATTTGATAAAGTTCTAATAAATTTCTTCTATTCTCTCTTTCTATTTCTCTCTTTCTATCTTTTCTAAAAAAGTAGTTGAATTAACTGTTTTTCTTTTATAAATTAAATATTTCGATAAATTTCTTAAAATTCCTTAATATCGAACACAAAGCAACTTCTGTCATTTTTTTCATTAACGTCAAATCGATCTCATCAACATGAAAATTATTTCTTTTAGACATTGACGGCTTTACTGCAAAATACTGTATTTGTTACGTCATTTGTATATTTGCTACAAATGGCTGCTCACTGACTGATTGCTGAGAGCTACTCAGCTAAATAGAGGAATTGTAACGAAGTTAACAAGAGTAGTGGAACTTTACTCTCCTTGCAGTAACGTGATCTGTTGATAAAAATATACAATAGATGGCGCTACTTACTCAAACTCCAGGAACAGCCAGATAAAGTAATCCCTCACTCAAAATACAAAAGATTTCTTACATTTCTTAAAAACTGAATCATAATTTTCAACACAGGAACTTTCCTCAAACTATTCTGAAATTAAGAATATATACGACTAAAGCAATAATCAATTATTATCAACCCTTGTGGAATGACTACTTTTATGGATTAATGGACTAGTTTTAAGTTATTAGGCAGCAAAGGGCTGATTAATTGAGATCCCTATTTTCCAAAACTGAAATCTTTATTCAAACACTTTATAAAGAGTTTTGTCATATTCCAAATTTAAAGGCACAAAAGGTATTTCAAAGTAATTAAAAACCTAAATCTTTTTCTAATCTCATTATTAAGTAATTTAAGTTATTTATTTTTTTTCGTTAACTTTAAGTAAACAATTTTATTTTGTATTTACAAATAAGCATCTAAGCGCTTTTACCCATGTTGAGAAATTTCAGATATCAAACTTATCACATTTATCCAATTATTTCAGAACAAATTCAGAAATACCATATTTATATCATATAAAATTAATTTATTTACAAATCTGGAAAGGTCGCAATTTTTTGTCTTCAGAATATTTCAGGAGAATTTGACCATTTATTGTTGGTTTAGTTCGAAAAATCACACTATCATTGCAGCTAGCTTTCCTACTTATTTTGTTCTGTTTATTTGAAATTTTTATTCATTTTCTTTATCTAATAAAGCCGCTTCACAATAAAACATTCGAAAATGATTATATCCATTTTATTTATCTATCTTTTAATTCTCATCTAACAGCTCACTGTAGATTGGAAGTGTAAGAATTGTAAGATGATACACCAACGCAAATACTGTATTATTATTATGTTTGTATGCTTCAAACCTTGGGTTTCCCCAGCAAAAACAATATGGCGGGTCAAGGACCAAAGCACATACTGCCAAGTGTAAAGATGTGTGCAAGAATGATTAGGGACGTGTGCTTGTGTCCAAAAATTTCCTAACTATGCGTGTAGTGTTGAGTACCACAGCCTTCTGCAGTTGTGCATAAGTGATTTTGTGAAGTCCTAGTGTGCTGAGACTGTGGTGCAATGTGTGAGGCACCAGACCAGTGGCAGACAGAACGATGGGTACAACACGTACTCGATCCTGCCTCCACTGCTTCTGGAGCTCGTGTGCTAGATCAGTGTATTTACTGATCTTGTCTGCGTGAGTTTTCTGCATGTTCTTGCTGATAGGCACTGCAATATCAATTAGATAGGTCTGTTTGTTGACCTTATCAACAAGTGTGATGTCTGGTCTGTTGTGATGTATGGTTTTGTCTGTGTGAATGGGGCGGTCCCAGTATAGTTTATATGAGGGTGACTCTAATACGCTTTGTGGTATGTACTTGTAGTACGGGACCATGTTCTTAATAAGTGAGTGTTTGTGTGCTAGATGTTGATGAACAATCGACGCTACCTGATTGTGTCGATGGAGGTAATCTGTTTGGGAGAGAAGGGGACAGCCTGATATTATGTGGTCGATCGTCTCATGCGTAGTGTGGCATTTCCTGCATTTGTCGTCATGTGTGTTTGAATCGTGTAGAATGTGCTTCTTGTAGTTGCGTGTGGAGATGACTTGGTCCTGTATTGCGATCATGAACCCTTCGGTCTCCCCAAACAGCTCACCACTCGTCAGCCATCTGTTCGACGCTTCCATGTCGACATGAGGCTGGCTGAGTTCGTGATGATGTCTGCCATGGAGTTCCTTACGAACCCATGATTCACGCAGCTGCTGAGTGTGGTTGTCAGGGGTGGTGAGTGTTGGAGAAGAGTTTTCAAGGTTCAGGGGTGTGAGGTGTGTGTCAGCCTTGACAATGGCTGAGTGAAGTGAGGAGTCTTCTGCTCTTTGGTGGAAATGTTCCCTAAGGGTATGTACTTGTTTTTCGTATAGGGTGATGAGGTTGATGAGTCCTCGGCCTCCCTCCTTGCGGGGAAGAGTCATCCTTTCCGTAGCGGACTTGGGGTGGTGCATGTTGTGTTTCGTGAATGTAGTGCGTGTTGCGCGTTGTAGTGCTTCGAGTTCGGTGTTTGTCCATGGAATTATGCCGAACGAATATGTTAGTGTGGGAACGGCAAAAGTGTTGATAGCTTTAATTTTATTTCTGGCGTTGAGTTGTGTTTTGAGGATTTTGTGAACTCGAGCAAGGTATGTGTTCTTCAGTGCATTTTTGATGTTTGCGTTGTCAATGACGCGCGCTTGCTGGAAGCCCAGGTACTTGTACGTCTCTCCCTCTTCCATGGATTGGATGGCCAAACCATGGTCCAGTTCAAAACACTCCAAATTCGAAGTCTTCCCACGTATTATGTGTAACTTGCGGCATTTGTCAATTCCAAATTCCATCCCAATGTCTTTGGTGAACTGGGTGGTGGCTTGTAGTAAATTAGTAAGTTGTGCATTGTTTGTGGCATAGAGTTTAATGTCATCCATGTAGAGTAAGTGTGTGATTTTATATGGTGTCACAGTGCCTGTGGTAAGCCTATAACCGTGTTTTGTGTTATCTAGTATATGGCTCAGTGGATTCAAGGCGAGGCAGAACCAAAGAGGACTCAAGGAGTCTCCCTGGAAAATACCTCTCCTTATGGGAATGGGATCTGTAGTGATGGAGGTGTTAGAGGTGCGTAGGTGTAATGTTGTGTTCCAACTCTTCATCGTGGCAGCTAAGAATGCCGTGATCTTGGGATGTATTTTGTAGATATGAAGAGTGTGTAGGAGCCAGGAATGAGGGACAGAATCAAATGCCTTCTTGTAATCGATGTATGCGATATGTAAGCTCCTATTCTTCGCGCGTGCCTGGCGCAGGATTACAGAGTCAATAAGGAGTTGCTCCTTACAACCCTGGGAATTCCTGCGACAGCCCTTCTGCTGTTCGGAAAGAATGTTATATGTCACGATGTGTGTATAGATCTTGTCTGCGAGGCAGGAGGTGAGGAGTTTGTAAAGTGTGGGGAGGCAAGTGATTGGGCGGTAGTTTGCAGGTTGCGCTGTTTCAGTGTTCTTGCTCTGTAGGTATGTGACACCCTGTGTGAGGAAACGAGGCATATGTTCTGGGTGTTGGATTATGTCAGTGAGTGTAAGCGCTAGTTTTCCATGCAGGGATGTGAACCTCTTGATCCAGAAGTTCTGGACTCCGTCTGCACCAGGAGCCTTCCAGTTGTGTGCATGTTTTAGTGCTGTCTGTATGTCTGCGAGAGTAATCTCATGGAAGGACATGCAGGGTAAGTGTTCAGTGAGTTGCTGTTCCTCTGTGATCCATGGTGCTTTATCATTGTGGGGGATAGGGTTTGACCACAGAGACGACCAGTATTCATGTAAAGCTTCGCTGTTGGGAGTGTTTGTGTTAGTTGCAGTAGAGGAAGATGTAAGGGATCTGTAGAATTTTTTCTCATTGTATTGGAAAGTGTTGTTCTGTTGTTTGCGCAGAGTGCACTGTTTGTATCTTTGTAATCTTTTTGCAAGTGCACTGAGTTTTTGTTTTAGTGTGTCGAGATGTTCCTGAACCTGGTTATGATGATTTGAATGTGAAGGGCGAGTATTTATGTGCTTGAATATCTTTCTAACCTGGGACATAAGTTTCTTTGTTTTGTTTCCTGCACAGTATTGTGTGAGCCTGGCTATGTCTCCTCTAAGGTCACTGATGCGGCCCTCAAGGCGACGTCTCCAAGGGGGGATGTATTCTTGTGTCCGTGCAGTGGGAGTTATGTTGTGTTGTTTGATTCCAAGTGCCCGAATGGTTCCCTGTGCGGCACAGTAGAGTGTTGTATGTATGTCTTCTAATGTTTGGATGTTGTCAAGGTGTTGTGGGATAGTGTGTGTGTTGAGATGGTATATGACTGTGGCGAGTTGTTTTGATGTGTGTACTTTGGGGAGTGGCGGCCTAAGTGTGGGGTCTGTGCCTGTGTATTGTGCGAGTGCAGTGTAGAAATGATCATGAGCTGCACGTAATATTTCATTAGTTGTATTGTTGGGGCATGTGTACTGAGGGGTAGAGATTGTTTCTGTGTTTTCCATAATGGTGTCTTCTGGTGGGGTGTGGTTTGGTGTCCTGTGGTTGGATTCAGCGACTTCTTCTTTAATTTGTGCAAGTATGCATGGGAGAATAAGATTGTTTACTACAATTGAACGTCGCTGATCCGCTACCCGCTGTTCGCTAAGCCCTAACGATGGATAGCGTGTGGTGAAAGCTTGGTGTAGTGCCTGTCTGTATCCTGTTAGTTGAGTACCTAACTTTGTAACAGTGAAGAAGTCGCGCATAAGATCCTGGTTCATCTGTGGTGACCATCGGATGCGCTGGCGTGGTTTCCCAGTCTTGGTGGTCGCCTGCTCTGACACAGACGAAACACTTCCGACTGTTCGGGCTGGATGGTGTTGCCCGGGCATTGTGGTAGCCATAATACAGGATGGGGTGCCACTTTCTCCACCACCACCTGCGGGAGACTGTAGTATATTTTTCGAACGGAGGCCTCTGCCTAACCCCCGAACGCGGGTGACTTTATCCTGCGCCACACCCGATGCAGCATGATCTATATTAGAACGTGTTCTCATCATAAATGGTTGGACCCTTTAGCCTACCCTAAAGCTAGTGTAGTTCCCGCCCCCACCGCGAGGAGGTAGGGTCCATGGGGGCTTATTATTATTATTATTATTATTATTATTATTATTATTATTATTACTCATTTCACTTCGTCCATGTCCATAAAATACTGTTTAACAATCACCAGTGGCGCACCCACGGGGGACAGGGGAGGCAATATGGGGGCTCAAGCCCCTCCAAACCAAAAAAGAAAGAAAGAAAGAACGAGAAGAAACTCTTTAAAGCACTGTCTGTATCTTATTATTTTGGAAAGGATAACAAGAAAGGATCTTATTATTTTGTCATTCAAACAATTTACTTTTAAATAGGCCTACATCTGAATGGACTCTTTATAACATCCTTGCCCCCCCCCCAAACCTTAACCCTGGGTGCGACACTGATAATCACACAAAACATCTGTGTATTTTTAAGAAACATTCAATATTTCTACATCCTACAATACATTTAGATTCCAATCAATAAGCTTATGGTGAATCAGTCTGTTACTTGAATCTTGTGGACAACAAAACATATATTTAATATTTTAGTCTTATTTTGAAACCTAATTAGATTTTGGTGTTGTTCGATGGCCCATTTTAACGTTTACTTAAGGGTTTACGTATAATTCATTGGTGGAAATCAATTCTTTCGGTCTACCGAATCCCAGCTCAGAATCGGGGTTTAAATGGCAACAGCAATTTCTATCTGAAATAAAGTATTGTTTATTTCAGATATCTCTAAAGATATGACCTGCAAAGGCCATCGCCAGAATATTCTACCAATCCATGACGAAATTTAAATGGTACTCTGATAAAAAAAAAGCAAAAACAAAAGATACAAAAAAAACACAATTTCAAAAAATAAAGAAAAAAGGATTCATAAAACTAAATTTTATTTAATTTCTTTTATTTTTATATAATAATTTTGGATTCGGTGGTTCAATAGTATAGAAAGTTGAATGCGAGCTGCGGGCAAGAGAGGCCACACTAGACTGCCACAAGGTCGGGAATTTTTGCCAAAGTATTTCTTCTATAAACGGGCCTTACTGTACACTAGCCCTCTCTTTCCATGGGGCGAGCGTTAGACTGACTACCAACTAATCTCTAAGGTCATGAAGCGTTGGAGCCTATATCTTCGGCTTTCCCATGAGCCATGAGAGGTTCAGTTGGGAAATAATTATTTACCTACGTAATAATTAATCTTTCCAATAAAAATCTGACAACCTTACATCGATTCCCTAAATGACTTTGCTGGTCCGGAAGTTTGGAAATCATTCAAATAAATACTGCTTGTAGTGATGTAGTTGTTGCTTCTGCAACAATAATGAACCACTATCATACAATGATGAAATTTAGTTACTGTTTATATACAGGGTGTTTCCAAACTTACGTTACAGAAGAATTTTATTTGAATTTTATGGTAGACTAACGGTGTCCCGCGGTTTCACCCGCGTTAAATTAAATATGTTTCATACTCATTATGAGTACATAGCTAAGTGCATCGCATTAACTATAAATACCATCTGGAAATTATGTGGAAACAAAAAAGGACCAATCACTAAAAAATAAACCGACTTGACAGAAAGCGTCTTCAGTTTGATGGCTATATACTAAGAAATAATAAAATAGATAATGAGGTTTTTTACGAATACGATATATTTTAAATTATTTAATGAAAATTTACAGTACTTCATTGTAGACGATATTTTTAGTTTTTTTCTTCTTGTCTATAATATATTGTTATCTATTCATAACACGATCGTTGCAACCTATTAAAAAAAACTACCTACAATTTGATTTTATTAAACGTAACTAAAAACTAAAATTTATATATATTAAGTCAAATGTACGCTTACCTATTATGGTTAGTACCTATTATATAGGAAACGCATAGAATTATTCAATGAAATTAACCAAACACGTCCATAAAATTTAGTTCGTTGAAGCAGAACTGTTGCTTAAGGGGCCAACCACATGACTGAGCCGTACGACGTTGAATTTAAACATTTATTTAAATATTTTTAATTACAGTAAAACCTCGTTAAGTCGTCACTCCGTTTAAGTCGTCGTTTTCCTTTGGTCCCGACAAAGTCTCATACACAATAATGAAAAATAAACCTCCTTTACCCGTCACCAAATTTAATTCTACTCCGGATAACTCGTCACCCTCAAAATGGCCAAAAGCATCTTTCTTCTCCATTTTGCATGCCATCGTGTTGTCTTTTCAGCCCCGCCCCTTCACTTTAAGAAAGCCAAGCCTTTCGGGGAATTTTCGACCATGCCTGTCACTTCATTCCTTTCCCACCCCTTCGGAGGATTTGGGTTCTTGGAATCTCGCTGCTAATCATTCAAAGCACACTTCTCGCTGCGACTCTGTCGAATGTAGACGTTTTTCTTGACCGAGTGTGACTTCATTTCATAGCCAGTAAGCCCCACTGTAAGGGTTATTTTTTTCTCTTGCAATTTCGTGGTTCGATTACGTTTTTAATATGCTAGGGAAACGAAAACTTACCTCGTTATCTTTTAAAGAAAAAAAAGAATTAATAACACTTTTTGAAAAATCAAATGTTTCGAAAACAGCTTTTGCCAAAGAACATCATATTCCCAGGACTACATTAAACGATATTCTTCCATCGAAACAAGTAATTGAAGAAGCTGACTGCAAAGACAAAAGAAAGAGAATGAGGAAATCGAAGTTTGACGAGATCGGGTAGGTTTTAGTTTGATGGCTAAAACATGCCAGATTACAAAATGTGCCGATTTCTGCCGTGATTCTCAAAGAAAAGCCATGGAAATTGCTAAGCAGTTGAACATTGAAGATTTCGGCGGCAGCAATGGTTGACTGAAACGTTTCAAAGACAGATATTGTCTTTCTTTTAAAACGATTAAAAATATGGTAACTGTAAAGTGTTTTTTTTTTTATTATTATTTTCCACTCATTCATTTGCATGTATTGATTTCTGAAAATGTTTTTCTCACCGAATCCTACAGCAATTCATGAGAATACTGTATTTCAGTGGTTTTTTTGTTTTGTTTTTTTCAAAAATTCCCACTCCGCCTAAGTCGTCACTCCGCTTAAGTCGTCAAAACTGTTTGGTCCCTTGAGTGACGACTTAACGAGATTTTACTGTACTTAATTAAATTTATTATCTGAATTTTCAATGACAATTTTGTTGTATTAATTTCATTATATCATACCATGTCCTTGTTATTATACATAATTATAATTGTAACTTATTTTATATTGTTTATTGACTCATACTTCCTTCCCTTTCCCCCTATTAATAGTGTGTTCGACCTCCCTTTCCCCCTATTAATAGTGTTTTTTTGAATTAATACCTCTTTTTTGAATCTCAGATTGCCAGATTTGTTGATGTTTATGTTTACTGATCCGCTCCTATTGATCGTAGCGTGATGTTATATAGCCTACAACCTTTCTCAATAAGCAGGCTCTCTAACGCAAAAAGAATTTTTCAAATCGGACTGGTAGTTCCTGAGATTAGCGCGTTCAAACACACACAAAATCTTCTGCTTTACAATAGTTGTATAGATAGAAAACAAATAGTTTTTATTAAGTAATGTATATCCGGTCTTGCAGCGATAAGGCGCTACAGTCGTTCAAGTGTTGTGGTTGTTGGCCATCGAGGTCCCGTCCCATGGCTTGCACGATTGCCGGATCTTAATCCGATGGACTTCTTGTTGGGGTCCATGTAAAGAGTGTTGTGTACGCTACACCTGCCGATACAATCGATGAACTGCGTCAACGAATTGTCGAAGCCTCCAACATCATCCATACTAAACCGAGTGAGGCAGTCAATGCTCCAGGGATGCAACTATTGTGTAAAACAAGAGGGGCATCACTTTGAACATCTTCTCTAATGCACAGATAGCAGGTACATTAGATAGGTATATTTAAATAGGCAGGTAGCACTGACCCTTCCATGAATGATTGTCTACTAGCTACAATACTAAAACGACTATAGTGCTGTATCGGTGCAAGACCGGACACACATTACTTAATGAAAACTGTTTGTTTCCGTATCCTCTATCTATCATATTCTTCTGTAACATAAGCTCGGAAACACCCTATATGTTCCTTAGTATCTTGAAATGCTTATTAAGGCTTTCCTTACAACGCCGTTATACCTTTGATCATAGATTATTAATTCGCTTTCCCAGTGTCATGACTGTGGAGTTAGATTCAATTGTCTCGGGAACTCAAAGGACATTGATTATTAGATGGCTTTGTTATCAATTAGATAATTTCATTGTCTGCCGTTCTGGAATTGTTAGTAATGTTTTTCTGATCTTAGGTATGATTGAAATTTGTCAGATACTTCGTATGTTTGGTTTGATACAAAGAATGTCAATCCCGCTCAATCAAAATCAAGAACAGTGTTTCACATGGTAACAACATTTAACTCCATTTTTTAGAGCATTTTTGGAATATAGGCAAAAACTAAATCCCAGACCTTACAGCAAATTTAAGATTTGGAACTTAATAATTCTTTAATTCTTTTACTACTTTGCACACCGTCCAAAGAAGGAATTCCAGGTTTAGTACTAACAATAAAAATTGCAAAGCCACGCAAATTTTATATTAAAATCAAAATTGATTAATTTTTTGTTGAAAGATCCCATTTAAGAATGAAAAATAAAGAAATAAAATAAAGTTAATAATAACCGTGCTGGCGTGGCCGTGCGGTTTAGCCGGCGGGCTGCCGTTGTGGCCGATTTCGCCAGTACCCGAGTTCGAATCCCGGTGGTGGCATGGCTGTTTCTTTCTTCTTCTGTGTTTCGTCTGTTTCCCATCTGGGACTTACTATTCTATCTCAGGGTTATCCTGGACGGGATATAAATCTCGTCCCCCCTTTCTTGAATTTCACTAGCCTCGCCCTGACGTTGTCAGGTTGAGCTAGTTACGTGGTCCCTAGTTGGCCAAATTCGATAAAAGGAAGGAAAGTTAATAATGAAATGCATCAGAATCTTGCCAAAAGAAATTAAATGGGAAGTATTGAAATAAAAAAATATCGTAAATTGAAAAATCACTACTAAGCTATATCCCGTGAAAAGAAGGAAGAGTTCCAATCCGCCATGAAACATTAAGAAAGAGAACAACATAGAAGTAATTCTCACTTTCCAATTCAAAATTAAATATCTGCTAGCTGTAACTCTTGGAGATAGAAATTTGAAGTACCAGGTGATCAAGAAATAACAGGAGGTGTTCGGAGCCCTGTAGCTCCGAAAAAAAAATTAGTACCAAACAACGCCGATAGGGTAAATTCTGGCGCTGCAAGCGCATAATGTGTGAAAAAAGAATACCTAACTGCCAATGGAAACAGTAAATAACAACACACCAAATACCAATGAAAACCGTTTATTATAGCAATCTACAAATTTGGCTCAAGGTGACCACCAGCCTGATGTTGCACTAATTGCATGCGGTACACGAGGTTTTCGACGGTGGCTCGGAAGCATATCGGCATTTATTCGTCTGACATGTAACGTTGTGTGATCTTTTAAGGTAGGAATTCTAAGGTAGGAACATGTCCTTGATACACAATGCTTTTCAGGTAGCCCAGACAATCAGAAATCGCAAGGATTCAGATCAGGGGACCTCGGAGGTCAATTCATGGGAAATGTGCGACTAATTACTCTAGCCTAATTACTCCAGACTAATTACTCTGTGAAATGTTGACGCAGGACATCCTTCACCCGACGTCCGATGTGCGATGGTGCACCATCTTGCATAAAAATGGTAGAATCGATACAATTTCTTTGCTGCAGTTGAGGTATCACAAAGTTTTCGAGCATAGCGGCATACCTGTCGGAATTGACAGAACAAGTCACTAGTCCATTTCTACCAACTTCTTCATAAAAGTACGGGCCGATGATAAAAGAAACAGTGAACCCACACCAAACTGTGACTTTCGGCAAATGTAAGGGGATCTCTTGTCCAACGTGTGGATTTGTATCAGCCTAAATACGGCAGTTGTGTGTGTTGATATCACCGTGCACATGGAAGTGAGCTTCATCACTCATAATATCCGCCACAGCCACTCGTCATCCACTCCCAATCGAGCCAAAAATCTTAAAGCAAACTCTTATCGGTATTTCTGTCCCCTGGGAGCAATTCTTGAATGGGTATTATCTTATACGGATAAAATTTCAGGATCTTACGCAATATCTTCTGCACCGTCGACAACGGATATCTTTTGTCGTGATATTAAACGTAAACTGCTGGTACCCTGCTTATTAACTATCGCCTGATCCTGAACGGCAGTTGCAACTTCTTCAACTTGTTCCTGCTTGATATGTTTACGTCCTCGGCCTGGTTGCACACCAAGAGTTCCTGTTCTTTCAAATTTTTTAACCATTCTTTGTAAGTTATTATGGTCATCGGTCCTCTACGTAACTGTTTTAACCGCCGGTATTCACGAAGAGCAGCATTGGCATTTTCATCCCGCTGATAAAATAGCTTGACTAATAAGGCACGATCACGTAGTGACAACACCATCGACGGGCGACTTCTTGCAGAATGACTAGAATTCCCAGAACCCTTCCTTTTATCCTCGATATCGTGTCACAAAGTACTTGTATTTGCAAATTTCATGCTGCAATTTTCGACCGCAGCGCCAGAATTTCCCCTATCGGCGTTGTTTGGTACTAATTTTTTTTTCTTGACAAATCGAAACCGCATACTTTAATGTGTATGGTGGCCAAATTTTGTTCTATTTCGTCCAGTACATAACACGCTACAGGGCTCCGAACACCTCCTGTTATTTCTTGTTATCCCGGTACATCAATAAAACTGATTTAGTTTGATTTCAAAATGTAATTATTAAATTGACTTCGTTTTATTGCATCTAGAAGGAAATTTAATATAATATATTACATTGAACAGATTTCATTCAATGTATAGTTTTAATTGTATGCAAATTTAAAAAAAATAACCAAGCCATGAATTCATTTTCCATTGGACTATATTGTGTCGTTTTGCAAATTAGATACTACTTATAACTTGTAAAAAAAATGCCTATCACAATTATAAAACATGTTCTGTCCCAATTATTTTTTTTTTATATTTAGGACAGAAACAGACACAGGTATGGCTTATTATATGTATTAATAAATAATATTGTAACAGTTTATATGTAAATATTTTTAGAAATCACTTATTTGTATTTATCTTTATATATCTGTATTTTATTCATTTTAATCTTTACCGTTATTTATTTTAAATCATTCGTTTTCTATTTCCTAATTATTGCTGTTCTCTTTATTTTTAAATTCTTTCTAAATACAGCCGTTTAATTAGTTAATTAATTTAAGTTCGTTATGTTTCTTGTCCAATCACTATATATATTTTTAATTAATCTTCCGACTTCCTAAAATCTAGAAAAACCCATATTTTATTTTGACACATTGCTTCTTCGCTCCTAAATGACTCTCCCACAAACACCATTACAATATTATTTCATGACGTAGTTCGGTTTGAACGTCAATCTAGAGCAAAAAGTTAATTTTGTTTTGTTTTAGTAGGATACTACAGTTCAGTTCATGAAAGAAGAGCTTATGATGATGTAATTTCCTTACGGATTGATGTTTCCAGGACGTAGCAGCGCTATCTATTGCTAAAATCCGAAATTGAATCTTATAAACATTACGAAAACATTCTGGTTTTGTATTTTCTACAGTTACGAATACATAATAATAATTATCATTGAAATAATTAAAAACATTCCATTAAAAAGTATTCCCCTTGCTTGGCTATGCAAAGTTTGTCATTTCTTGGTTACGCAATCACAAAACGAAGCCATCTTGGACTGACTGCTCGGAGATCAAGAAGATGATGTCTTGACTGGTGACGTTTGTTCCAGACAAACTCGATCGCTACGTAATGTGGCAAACCCTTAACTTTTTTGAAAAATACCAGAACTCCTTAAAAAGTAATCTATATACCTTTATATATAAAAATGAATGTTTCTTTCTTTCTTTCTTTGTCCTTTATACACTCCTAGGCCCTTTGATCTATCTGGACCAAACTTTGCAGAATTACTCTTTAGGACCCTGCGGAAAAGATAGGCTACCGTAGAAACTGGATCCCCCTCCCCAAGGGGTTGAAAAGGGGCAAAATCCCTTAAATAGCCAAATATCTACCTGGTGGTGACAATGAGAATTACACAAATATTGTATAAAGTGAAAAATTCGCTCTCCTATTGGGGGCAGGGACACAAGGGCTTAAGTGTCCCACACCCGACCGATACCGATATCTCAAACCTTCTCGGGCCCCCCAAGTCAATTGCAAAAAGGGAAAAATTCGTTCTCCTGTGGGGGCAGGGACACTACACTTGGGTGGTGGAAAGGCAACACAAGGGCTGAAGTGTCCCACCCCCGACCGACACCTGGACCTTGTATTTAGGGCCCCTTCTCGGGCCCCCCAAGTCAATTGCAAAAAGGGAAAAATTCGCTCTCCTGTTGGGGGCAGGGACACCACACTTGGATGGGGGAAGGCAACACAAGAGCCTAAGTGTCCCACCCCAATTGACACCACCTTATATTTACGGCCCCTTCTCACCTAGCCCTTTCTTTGAGTGGCATTGCAACGCATGCGGGGTATAGCTAGTATGACTGATAAAAGAAACTACATCTTCGGATAATCGTGACTCTTCACTTGCATGCTGCCCCATGATATCATTAATCAGTGAAAAATTGGGATTTCTCCGGATCAAAAAAAAATACTTATTGAAAGGAAAGAAAAAATATTTATCAGAACCAAATTTACAGTGCAGAAAAAAAATCAATAAGAAATCAAAAACCAAAGACTGCACATAAATAAACATTCAAACTTTTGAGTTTATCATCAGATGGAATCGGGAACGGCCGTTTCGTCCGTTTTTGAGACTCATCAGCCCGATCAACGGAGTGGCTGTTTATTTATATGCAGTCTTTGGTTTTTATTTCCTAAAACATATTTTACTTTATAGTTAGAAGTTAATAAAAATGACATGACCATCCGTCTCATCAAGTTGCTGTTCCCAATAAAATATAATAATAAAAACCAGCAAATAATAATTACATAAATAAATAAGTAAATATTACCAAAAAACAGAAAATTGAGACATAATTCACGTTTAAAGAAGCCTTCTGTTAATTTAAAGAAATCTTATATAAGACAATTACTATAGAACTTTTATAGTTATTTATATAAATATATACATGTGTTATAAAATATATTTCAATAAAAATCAATATGATTTCTTGAAGTAATGAATAAATTATTTATAAAAGTTCTCAGAAAACGATTCAAAACTTATAATTCTGTAGAAAACCTATTAGCTGCAGCCATGTATATTTTATAAACATTGATTTCCAAATTAGCCAGAAATTTTGGATTAACTAACTTCATTACAGAACTATATTATAAATATATATATATACTTCCCTTTTGTAATATTTTTATCCATCTGTCTCAATATATTGCGTTTTCCGATTGTAACTATGGAAAGCTGTAACAGAGAAAAGTAATATTTTAAATAAAAATAAGCTAGGGATAATGATTAGTAAACCAATCACAGTGCTTCGCAATGGCTACTGAGTCACCTTTACTTTAGAATAGAATGTGCCGGGGTGGTCTAGAAAATGCGCGCGCGAGTCTGTTTGCGACCCCACGCTATCTTACCCACCCCTATTTATATGGAATAATCGTCATTCTTAACTCAAACCTTGTTAATACACTAAATTCCTAATTATGATTTAAAAAAAAAAAAAAAGCTTAAGTTGAGAAACTGTGAAAAGATTTGAAATGGGGAGAAAAAAAATGAAGAATAAGAATTGCCCATGAGAGGATCGAACCCACGACCTTCGCGTTATTAGCACGACGCTCTAACCAATTGAGCTAACAGGCCACCTACAACATTCACGAAATCCTAAAACATTCACTTCCTAAGTATCTACTTTAAACAACGTGATACTAATTTTAGAGAAAATAAAGTACGAGGGGCATTTTTTAAGTAAGGTCCGTTTTTCAATAAAACCAAAACTAGTAAAGATAGTGTCAAATTTCTCCTGAAACATTAAGCTATTTTTCAACATAATTTCCTTGTTTGTTTAAACACTTATCATAACGTTCTATCAGTTTTTGTATGGTGATATCATAGAAATCAGAAGCCTGTGAAGACAACCAGGATTCAATCGCTGTTTTCTTTCGTCATATGTTTCAAACCGCTGACCGCCGAGAAACTCTTAGGGGTAGCACATTTGTGGAAATTCCAATGAAAAAATGAAATCTTGCATCGCCTGTCTTCACGAATTTTGACATCAACTGTGCGTACCAAATCGTCTGTGATTACAGAAGGTCGCCCCGACCGTGTTTCATCATGAACACTGTCCCGCCCGTCTTGGAACAATCCCCCATTTACACACTTTGCTGTCACTCATTGCGTTAGAGCCGTATAGTTCGCATATTTGGCGATAAATGTCCGCTGCTGACATATTCTTTGCTGTCAAAAATCGAATCACAGGCCGTATTTCACAATCGGCGGGCCGTTCTGTTGTCTTGAACATTTTAACCTCGCAGTGTAACCATAAAAGGTAATGCTATGACATAAAATGGCTATTGTTTGTGCCCAAAGAATGACGGGAGCTGCCGTGCATGCGCATTTCAGCAGGTGCACGAAATTTACTGAGCTATAGCAAATTGGACCTTACTTAAAAAATACCCCTCGTAGTTATCAAAATCCCAATTCTACAGGATTACATAACCAATATCTCATAATGTCATAAGTGAAAAGATTTAAAATGGGGAGAAAAAATTGAAGAATAAGAATAGTCCATGAGGGGATCGAATCCACGACCTTCGCGTTATTAGCATGAAGCTCTAACCAACGGAGCTAACAGAAGCCGTTGAGAAGAATTGTGGGATATGTGTCCACAGACAGACAGACAAACCGGGGATATAAGGCGTCTTTGAGAAGCCTAAAAAAATTAGGTACATTTTTCAATTTGAAATTTATAAAGCTTTTTAAAAGTGTAAAAAATTTAAATTGTAGAGCACTTTCAACGTTTAAAGCCTCAGTAGCCTATAAACACTACTATTAAATAAAATCTTATAAATCAAATTTTAAGGAATTAATGAAAATAAAAAAATATCAGTATGATATTAACTCAGCATGATGTCAAGAAAAAGCCATTTTCTGGTGTCTACAATAGTGTAAAACTTGCAATGTTTTATTAATTTAAAACTGAAAAGTGTATCTTAAACTTTCTCAGTATTAAATTAGATTCTAAACATTAAATGTCAGAGAAATTTAAAACTAATAATCTTGGTTGACTTCACTTTCGATTGAGACAAATCATCGAATCAGAAGAGGAAAACTTTTGACAAAAGATGTAACCATTTTGAATCTATGGAATAATAGGAATGGAAATAGCTCCATTCCAATTTTAGATGTAATCTGACTTGATTCAATCTCCATAGCAATACCGATATCCTCAGGCGATTCTTCAAAAGCATTTCTTCCTTATTTTTTGAGTTCTTCTATATGATCTTCTTCAATGACGTGAAAACGTATTTCACAATTTTTCATTATTACTCCATGAATAATTATTTTCAAGCAAACTAATTATTTTCTGTAAGATGGAAGTACATTATATTGTCATTGATGGTTTGTTTTAATATGATGAAGTTCAATGTATATAATGAGAAAACACACATTAAAAAAAAATGTAAACAATTTAATATACGTAATATTGATTTTGATATTTAACATTATTTAATAAATAACATATTTATTAAATATTGCATTCTTGTTGTATAGTAAAAATAATTATCACACGTTAATTGAAGACCGATAAAAAAAGAATGAATTTCAGTGAAATTATTGCCTGACTTGTTCTAAACTAATTAATGACAGGAAATTTATATAACAACTACTTATTTTGGGTTGATTGTTATTTAAGTATATAAAATATTATTTTGTGTTTCTAAATATACATTCCATTCATTCTGTCTTCAATAAAAGACAATAAGAAATGTCTTTATAACTTTATAATATAAAGTTTTTATGTATATTAAAGAATTTATTGGTTAAAGCTTTAAGTTATGCTTGTTGGTAGTATCAGCTTGGACTACCAAGTTTTATCGAAAACCAATCCCTACATAACACAGTAATCTTTAATAGTTTACAGAATGAGCTGATCCTGTCTAGACCTACATCAGCTTTTAGAATTCTTAATAAATAATACTCAAATCCCTAGGCTATCTGTGTAGACTTGTATCCCGCACCTCCTGCCTGAATATGTACACATGCAAACCCAAGATTTCAGTATTGCTTGTTCAGTATTCGAAACACGAGATATAGAGATAGTTTAATAAATATAATTAAGGAAGACTACGTTAAAACAGTATTACATGGATACTGTAGTATTCCTTAATTGTTATTTAAATTCTTTTTTATTTCGTTGCATTTTCATTGTAAGCTGAAGAAGAAGAGACGATTTCTCTTTGAAAATTTCGTTTTAATAAATGAATATATATGTTTTATTATATTTATTTATATTGAGTATGTTGTGGCTTAATATTAAGAATTCCAGAAGAGAAGAAATTAGAAAGAAGTATGGTGTAAGTACTTACAGTTTAATAAATATATTAATTAATTGTTTAAATGTTTTATTGAAGTTTATTAATGATATAACTGTAAAAGAATTTTTAAATTTAGGAATAATTACAGATTAAACTCCAATAAAATATTTAAACAATTAATTAATATATTTATTAAAGATGTAAATAATTTCATATTAGAAACTAGTTATGAAAATTTTTTATGAAAATTTCATTGAGTGGAAACTTAATTTATTATCTAGAATTAATAATATAAAACATACATCTTATGATAGAGTTTATGATTTTAAAATAAATCATAAATTAAAATTAAAAAAAAACTATTTCTATCTATCATAAAAATTACATTTTTACTGCCATTGATAAAAGCACATAATAATTTGGCTACTGTTGAAAACAATTTTATTTCGATAAAATTAAATTATTACTACATGATCAATCAATGTTTTTAAAAATTAATAAGCCTAAAGATTCTATTTTAAATAATTTAGATAAATGTTTTTAAAATTTCAAAATCAATTTAAAACATATAAATGACATCAGACTCCATATAATACTTCTTCATTTATTTGGCGATATTTCGCAAAAACTGAAATCATTTTTGCTTCCTCAAGCCTTCCTTTTTTTAAAATTATATCTACAATAAGATTTTCTACATTATTGACAACAAAGAAAA
>JAFIDM010009631.1:30816039-30844701 GCA_023159025.1 Thereuonema tuberculata
TTGGGAGAGAACGGGACAGCCTGACATTATGTGGTCGATCGTTTCATGCGTAGTGTGGCATTTCCTGCATCTGTCGTCGTGTGTGTTTGTTTCGTTTAGAATACCTTTCTTGTAGGTGCGTGTGGGGATGACTTGGTCCTGTATTGCGTTCATGAACCCTTCGGTCTCCCCAAACAGCTCACCACTCGTCAGCCATCTGTTCGACGCTTCCATGTCGACATGAGGCTCGCTGAGTTCGTGGCGATGTCTGCCATGGAGTTCCATACGAGCCCATGATGCACGCAGCTGCTGTATTATTATTATTATGTTTGTATGTTTCAAACCTTGGGTTTCCCCAGCAAAAACAATATGGCGGGTCAAGGACCAAAGCACATATTGCCAAGTATTATTATTATTATTTATTATTATTATTTTTTTGGAAATAACATATTTTTTTGTGCACCATATGAAAGAATAGGCAGAATGTTGCTAAAAATATACTTCCATTTTCAATCCGAATGCAGACATAAGATTTATTTGGTAGCAATACTCTGATATATTTAATTAGGCAATCAGATTGTTTTAATATTTAACGATTCTACATACTGGGTTAGTTCCACGTCAGATCACCTGATGAGTTCACCACACCATCACAGATTTTTATGAAAATTTATTTGCATGTAAAAGGTCATAAGATAACACATTCTGCAAAATATTGGATTTTTTGGTTAAACATTTGCCGAGATATGAACTTATGAATTTTTTCATGTTGACTAAATAAAATTTAACGTGCTAAAAATTTTAATAAAAAGTTTTCTACCATATAGCACTATCCTTGGTTAAAAGATAAGACATAAAGCGTATATATGAACACGTGAACGCTGTTAAAACAGGTAATACTGCCTACAACACTGCTAATCACTGCAAACAAAAATCACATGAGCTAGACAACAAAAATCCTATCATTTTTGCTCAATATAACAGTGAATATTTTAGAAAATTTTGCGAATCTGCTTTGATAAAAACCCGAAAACCATACAACCATGAATTATCCACCAATAACATCAATGAATACGGAATTTAAAAGTATCATTAACTAACAATGGCTGAAACACCTTTCTTATAGCGCCTTAATATCTGAAAGCAGACGATCACACTTGTTTTTTATTTTCCACACCAGAGGGAGGTCCGACGCCCTACCCATATCCCATTGCCATTTCATTTGACGACTCCTGCAGGAGAGACACATTTTTTATTCATGAGTAACTTGAAAACGAACCCCATACGAAGGGGGCTCGAATACGTACGTTTTTTAATGTAATTTCACATATTTTTATCGTTCATCCCATTCACATCATTTTATGTCTCATCTTTTAACCAAGGATAGTGCTATATGGTAGGAAACTTTTTATTATGAATTTTTTTTTATTTTTTTGGTGCCACGCCCCTTTTTTGACGTATTTTCTTGAATATTTCATCTCCTTATCAATCAAAAAAAACCAAATTTGTTTTCCCATGTATTTGTTTTATGCTGAATCCAAAAATTCCAACGAAATTAGTCTAGGACTAATAGTTTTGTAGTAATAGGAAGCATGTAAGCATTTAGGAAAAAATTTAAATGGCCATGTGGGACAACATTTAAAAATTTGAGATTTTTACCCAAGTGTAAAAAAGCTCTAAAGTAACTGATAAAAAAAAATCAAGAGGTTGTTTTGCTCCTGAGCTTGGAAAAAAAATCGCAAAGTTTGTATTCTTTTCGAATTGCGTAAATCGCGTATCCAACAATTATTACTTTGTCACTGCATATTTATTTAGTAAATTCAAGTTATCCCTTGCTTTAGTCGTAGCTCTGTAAGCAGTAACTCTCACTTATAGCCAGGTAAAACCCATATTTTAAACTGATTCAAACTGACTATAGTTTGAAAATACGTTCGATTCAAACAGAATATTCACCCGTTTCAATCGCGGATGCTAGGCACTGTAATAATCCAAAATGTAATTTAAAAAAATACAGGCCTTTTCATTAACTTCATTTCTTTTAATAACAGTGTTCTACTGAGGTGTTACTTAAAATCTTTGAAAAAAAAAAAAATATTAAAGGTTACTGTTATTATAAAGCGAGTTCTGTAAATTTCAAAATTATTAACTAATAGTTATTCAGGACAAAATATCTAAAGCACCCATTTTTTTTTTCTCGCTTTCTTTTTTCTTTTTTTTTTTTTTTTTTTTTTTTTTAATCCTTTTAGATATACAAATAAGCGGTATACCTGTGTTATAGGAATTGAGCATTTTAATATATTTTTTAAAAAATTCTTAATTAATATTTAATTTTTCCATTAACCACATCTGAAATTATGTTTTGTTTTATTTACTTAAAAGTTTCATTATCTTTTTTATTAGGATCTATTTGTTTAAATATTTTATATTTTACATAATTATCTAATCTATATCCATAATTATTTCTAATCCTTTCTATTTTAAATATTTTATTCCAATTACATCTAGTTTTTAATACTCCTTGTTGGTAATTTATTTCTCTTTTCACTTCAAAATAGTTTTTAATTGTTGTTTTATATATAAATTTTTCATTTATTTTTAATATTTTATATTTTTTTCTTATTCTTATTTGTTCATTTTTTGATTTATATTTATAATTTTTATAAACATTATTAAATATTTTTAATGTTTTCTTATTGATATTTTCTATTTGTTGTTTGTTCATATTTATCCAACATTCCAACCCATAATCCAAGATTGAGTCCACAAGGGATTTGTATACTATGAGCTTTTGTCTAAACGGAACTACTTCCCTAATGTGATAGAAGAGAAAAGCGTATGAGCTCAGCTTTCTCATCACATAACTATACTGTTCATTCCAGCAAAATCTTTTATCTATATTAATTCCTAAATATTTATAAGTTGAGACAATTTCTATTCTTTTGCAGTTACAATCTTTCGTTAAGATATTGTTATTCTGTTCTATATTTGGACATTCTATTTTATGTAAATTAATTATTACATTGTTATTTATTTTCTTATTTTTGTTTTTGATTATCATTATTTTTGTTTTTTCTCCATTTACTTTCATTTTATTTTTAAATGACCATTTATTTACATTGTTTAGATCTTTTTGTACATTATTTTGGGCCTGAATTTGGTTTTTATCTGTTGTTATTAATATTACGTCATCTGCATATAGAAAAACCTCTGAATTTTTTATGTTTTTGTTTATTGAGTTTATATAAATATTAAATAAGAGAGGGCCCAAGTTTGAGCCTTGTGGAATTCCTCTTTTGGAATTGTATAATTTACTTATATTATTTTCAATTTGTATTCTAAATTTTCTATCTCTCAAATAATTTTCTATCATTTTATATATGTTTCCTCTTATTCCCATTTGTTTAATTTTTTGTAATAAAATTTTATGATCTATAGAATCAAATGCTCTACTAAAGTCAATAAATGCTATGTATATTATTTCTCCATTATTTAATGATTTGTTTATATTTTCATTAACATCCTTCAATAAATTTGTTGTTCCTTTATTTCTTTGATATGCATACTGATTTCGATTTAATAGCTTCCTTTTACTTACTTAGTCATAAATATTTTTTGCTAAATAACTTTCTAATAATTTAGAAATATTTGAAATTAGTGATATAGGTCTATAGTTATTTAGATTATTGGAACTTCCTCCCTTATAGATTGGTATTGTATATGTTATTTTCCATGCATTTGGGTATATACCTGATTTATAAATTTTTTGAAAAAGTACTTCCGGAAAGATAGATATCGTTTCTTTTATACTGTTGATATGAATTAATTTTATTCCATCTGGACCATATGAATGATTTTTTTTTTTATTGTTTATTATTTCGATTATATCTTTTCTGTTTGGCAACATTAAAATCATTGAGTTTTTTTCTGATTCTTGTTCTTCATTTTCCATTTTTCTTATCTTCTCTAATTCTTCATTACTTTCATAAACATTTTTAGTAAAAATTTTACTCAAATTACAAAATAATTTTTTAATATCATAATTATCTAACAATACTTTTAATTCATTTGTTTCATTATTTTTTTTTCTGTTTTCTTATTATATCATTATTTATAATTTTCCACACATTTATATTGGCATTAAGATCATCTTTAATCAATTTTCTAAAGTATTTATTTTTTTGTTTTTTAATTTGATTTTTTAACCAATTTCTTTTTTTCTTATATTCTATTTCCAATTTTATATTGTTTTATTTTTTATGTATCTCCCATATAAGTTATTTTTTTCTTGAATCTGTTTCATCAACTGTGGGTTCATCCAATTTTTTTTGTATTCTGTATTATCTGTCTCATATATATCCTTTCTACTTTTTTCTTTTATTGTTTCTCTTTTTATTTTATATTTTGCTTTTTTTATTATTTTATTTAACTTATTTATTATTTTATTTGGATCTTCTTCATTTTTCCTTATTATTTCTTCTATTAAAGTTTTCAGATCTTTGTTTAGTTTCTCTATATTTATTTTTACATTATTTTTCTCTTTATTATTTTTTTTCCCATTTGTTTTATTTGTAATTCTTTCTTTTCTATTTCCAGCAGAATTCCATAGTGGTCAGAAATGTCCCACTGTATTATATTCGCATTAATATCAATATCCTCTAAATTCGAGAAGCAATGATCAATGCATATGTTAGTAATTGATTTTGTAGTTTTTACTGATCTTGTTGTTTTGTATACATGATTTAAATATCCAAGATTATAAAACATATTTTTATATTCTATACTTATTTTGTTATTAATTTTTTCCTCATATTTATGTTTGTGTCACCTATACATACTAGATTTTTTTTTCCATTTTCTTGTATCCGATTTATATTTTCTTTTATTTCTTTTATAAATTTATTTTTAATCGTTAGTGAAGGTTTGTATATTATATATATAATTAATTCTTTTGATAATTCTTTTCAAAATAGTTTCCGTATTTTTGGTTTTGAATCATATAATTGTGAAAAGGGCGGGTATGACTTTTACTTCCTGTTTGAGTCCGGGTACTTTCACTTTCGGTTTTAGGGGTTGAGTTTTTCCTACCAAAATTTCTTTAAAGTAAATTGTATGATTGCACAATTGTATGATTCAAAACCAACTAGACGGAAACAATTTTGAAAAGAAAGCAAGAAAAAAAATGGTTGCTTTAAATATTTTGTCCTGAATAACTATTAGTTAATAATTTTGAAATTTATAGAACTCACTTTATAATAACAGTAGTTTGGTATTTTTATTTTTTTTTATTGTCAAAAAAAAATTAATTTTTATTTCAAATATTATAATTAACGCCTCAGTAAAACACTTTTATTAAAGGAAATGAAGTTAATGAAAAGGCCTAAATTTTTTCAATAACATTTTGGATTATTACGGTGGCTAGCAACGGCGATTGAAAAGGATGAATTTTCTTTTAGAGTCACCGTATTTTCAGAGTTACTTTGAGAGTTACTGCTTACATAGCAAGGGGTAAGTTGAATTTACTAAATAAATACGCAGTGACAAAGGAATAATTGTTTTGTATTTGTTTTTTTCCATATTTAATTACCTTAATTTTTTTGAAGACTTTTTTTTTTCTTTTAATTACGTATGTACTGTCTTAACTTTAGCTCAAATATAAATATTCGTCATATAAATATTCGCATAGTTTATTCAGAGCACAAGATATTCTGAATCCTGATAAAAAAAAAAAAAAAAAAAATTCAATATTACGTTAAGAACGTATATCAATTTTGCCAAATGGTAAAAAAAATTCGTTTCAATCATAAAAAATCTTAATTCATAATTATCCAAAATTTCAATTAAGCGTTTAACAATTCAGATTATCTTCAGAAATATTTGATTTCCTATTCTGACTTCTTGTTCTTTAACTTATAAGAAAGATGATAAATTCATTTTTTTTTTTTTGCAAGAGGGTGGTTGGGTGGCAAAACTAGTTCCCAAAACACAAGAGTTTTTTAAGATTTTTCTTTTATTAGCGGACACCATGTTATGAGGATAATCAAACTTCCCAGAAAATAGAGTTTTCAATATTCAAATTACAAAACCATTATTTCAATACAGAAAAAAAATGTATGACTTGTTTTATAAAAAGATTATTTTAACTATTTTCAATTCAAACATGTGTCTTTTATTTCGTCTATTCCTATTGTCAGAACTTTCCATTTTTAAGAATTAGTCCTAGAAGGACAGCATCCTAATGACAGAATTACCAACAATGCTTTTCGTGAGCTATGAAGTCCGTTTCCATTATGGATTATGGCGATCTGGAAATTCCTAATATGTTGCAACGATTTTCCAAAACTTACTTCTCCGTAGATGAATTTATTTTGCAGTTAAATTTTGTAGATATACAAAACCGATTTCGAATCGCGAAAAAAGCATTTTAAAATTATTAACTGTCTAGATAACATTCCTTAATTCTTTTGAAAAGCTTCAATCCATAAGGTTGTTTCTTTTTATTTTCAGTTTGAATTTCTAATTTAAAAAATCTAAGAAAGATCTAGGTTTTAATTATTGAGCAAACAATCATTGTACTTTAAGAAGCTATTAAAAAGGAATATCAAATTTAAAACTTTAATGTTTTTAAAACCCTTGTAAGGGCAAAGTCCAGCATATTAGACTAAATTTTTAAATTCAAAAATAGTTGCTTATCTATCAAGAAAATTTTCAGATGCAGAAACAATTTTTTTTTTAATTGTTAAGTTGAAAAATCATTAATATAGACACTCTTTACCTAGAATTAAACTTTCGCAAAGTTAGTCTTCTATCTTACAAGACTATTTTTGCAAATAATAGTAACTAATGGTTGAAAATTATCTACTATTAAAGAAGTTTGTTATTTTTAAATTTAAAAAGGTTTATTTTCAATGCACAATGTTGACTTAATATTCCAATTCAGTAACTAAATAGGTAAATACATTAAGACGCAAATAAAAGATGATATATTGCTTGAAAGAAACAATGTAAATACTCGTAGTTATAGCATACTATGCATTCTGAGAAAGAAAGACCTAACGTAAGATTCTAATCTTCTTCAGTTGATTCTCCTAGAGAAAATCATCTGGTGATAAATACACCATATGGTTAAGTTCCCTTAAATCTAAATAGAATTAAATGAAGCATCATGTCAATTGAAATTCTATGTTTTACATCAAAAGTTTACATTCACTGTCTAACTTCCTTTATTTGCACTATTTGCGACCAATGTTGGTTCGATTGATCAATTATATAAAAGAATATATAGTTGAAACAATGTATAATTAAGCCTACAAGTAAGTTATTGTATGCAAGATTACTAATGTATTTTGAAATATGTATTACAAAAAAATAATTAGATTTAGCAAATGATTTTTAAGTCTTCGCCAAACTACACCTATTTCTATGCAGATGTATAGCATAATTAGCTTTCTACGCTCGTATTTTATTTCTAATCGTATACAGAAAACTAAATTCCAGTATGGAAGTCACGACCTCCTTGATAAGGTTGATTACACAGAAACTAAAACCAGCAGTTATTAAAAACCTAAACCTATTGTCAAAAAAAAAAAATACTAAAGGGTACTGTTATTATAAAGCGACTTCTATAAATTTCAAAATTATTAACTAATAGTTATTCAGGACAAAATATCTAAAGCACCCATTTTTTTTTCTTGCTTTCTTTTCAAAATAGTTTCCCTATTTTTGGTTTTGAATCATATAATTGTGGAAAGGACGGGTATGACTTTTACTTTCTGTTTGAGGCCGGGTACTTTCACTTTCGGTTTTAGGGGTTGAGTTTTTCCTACCAAAATTTCATTAAAGTAAATTGTATGATTGTATAATTGTATGATTCAAAACCAACTAGACAGAAACTATTTTGAAAAGATAGCAAGAAAAAAAATGGTTGCTTTAAATATTTTGTCCTGAATAACTATTAGTTAATAATTTTGAAATTTATAGAACTCGCTTTATAATAACAGTAGTTTTGTATTTTTATATTTTTTTATTGTCAAAAAAAATTAAGTTTTATTTCAAATATTATAACTAACACCTCAGTAAAACACTTTTATTAAAGGAAATGAAGTTAATAAAAAGGTCTATATTTTTTCAGTAACATTTTGGATTATTACGGTGGCTAGCATAGGCGATTGAAAAGGATGAATTTTCTGTTAGAGTCACCGTATTTTCAACTGTATTCAGTTTGAAAATATGGATTTTACTTGGCGATAAGTGAGAGTTACTGCTTACATAGCAAGGGATAAGTTGAATTTACTAAATAAATATGCAGTGTCAAAGGAATAATTGTTGGATACGCAATTTACGTGATTCGAAAAGAATACAAACTTTGCGATTTTTTTTCCAAGCTCAGTAGCGAAACACCCTCTTGATTTTTTTTTATCACTTACCTTAAACCTTTTTTAGACTTGGGTTAAAAATCTCAAATTTTTAAATGTTGTCCCACATGGCCATTTAAATGTTTTCCTAAATGCTTACATGCTGTCTATTACTACAAAACTATTAGTCCTAGACTAATTTCGTTGGAATTTTTGGATTCAGCATAAAAAAATACAAGGCGAAAACAAATTTGATTCCATTTGATTGATTAGGAGATGAGATATTCAAGATAATACGTCAAAACAGGGGCGTGGAACCAAAAAAACAAAAAAAAAACTTTAAAAGTTCATATCTCGGCAAATGTTTAACCAAAAAATCCAACATTTTGCAGAATGTGTTATCTTATGACCCTTTACATGCAAATAAATTTTCATAAAAATCTGTGATGGTGTGGTGAACTCATCAGGTGATCTGACATGGAATGACCCTACTACCCGTCTCGGCGGCTATTAATCTTTTTCAAAGTATTCCCTCCCCCTACAGGGCTGGCTCTAAGCTTTTTGGCGCTTTCATGCAAGCTATAAATCGGCGCCTTTTCTTCCTCCTTGTGGTCAACTCTTCCTTCTTTGGCTGGACCTCCTTCCAACCAAAAAAAAACAAAAACAATTTGCTAGATTTCTTTCTTTCTCGGACACCTTGGTAGCGGGGAAACGTGGTTTTACAAAGACCATCAAACCCAAACTTTGACAAATCCATGTCACTGCTGGAGTAAAAATCTGATGGAAATGTGAATTAGAAAGTTTGATATTTTAACGTGTCGCAAATAATATCAAAGATTGGAGCCAACTAATTCGACACTTAAAAGCAACACCTCGTTAAAAAGATTAAGAAAGTAAAAACATTTAAAATTTATTTATTTATTTATTTATTTTTATGCCTGAAAATAAAGCGCTTTATTGGTTGTTACTTTTACTTTCCGATAACAGGTGGAGGCATATGCAATGAATTCTCTGATCGCGTGTTGTGTCACTCAATTACTCAACGAATCCCCGACAGGAGGACGGGTTAAAACAGGGGTGACGCATTTTTTAACATTTATTTTGTTCTTTGTTTTTAATTTGATAATTAAAAACAATAATTTGTTTTTAACTCCTACAGAGGTTTGAAACGTACGTCATGATGGGAATTTTAAATGTTTTTAGTTTTTTAATCCTTTTAACGAGGTGTTGCTTTTAAGTGTCGAAGTAGTTGGCTCCAATCTTTGGAAATGTGAATTCTCTAACCTCTGCAAACCCTGATAACACTCTGAATTCCTTACAGAGAATTCTTAGTAATTTTCTTGAACCGCCTGTGCTATTTCTGTTACTGCTTTTAGTCTATTTGAACCCAATCGACCAGTGGAAGATTTCTTATTTCAACCTACTTTATTATTAAATAATTTTAAGTGTATTAGTTACATAAACAACAATGGATGAATGCAAGTCTTTACTTGTTGACATCACTCTATTTTGGCAATCAGCTGGAGAGTCACTAGTGAACAGCGAGGTCTCAATACAGAGGTTAATGGGAATAAGTGTAGAAAACATTTGGAGGTATCATTTTCTTTTCTATGTATATTCCCATTAACCTCTGTAGTGAGATCTCGCTGTTTACTGGTGACTACTCTGAGCTGATGATCGCCAAAGAGAGTGAAACACCTGTTCTGGGATTTATATATATATATATTTCTTTTTAATGCTTACTGAAAACTCATTTGTGGCCGGCGGAATGCCAGCACATGCATTTACTTATTTTGTGTTGTGTATTTATGCTTTCTTTAATTTTGGGGTACCATTTTCTGTTTTTGTATTAGTTACATTTCATCAATCAAATAAGAAAATATTATAAAGAAAATATTTCTGTTCCTGCAATTGCTAAATATGGATTAAGAAAGAAGAAGGATAAAAAAATAATTAGATAACTTGACGATCTCATCAATCTGATTGTGTTTTATTTTATTATTTTATATTTTTCTTTTATTTTATTTATTTTTATTTCAATTTTATTTTTCGTATTCTTTATTTATTTTAATTCATTTTATTTATTTGATTTCAGTTTTTTTTTATTTATTCTTCCATTTAATTTCATTTTTAATTTCTGTCTGGTAGTTTGTCTTATATAATTGCTGATATACATTCTCTGGAAGTCCCTTAGAATTAGCAACGAGGCCGACGTCTTCTTCCGAGCATTTATTGACGGACAGTTTTCAGACATCCCCACCAGAGGCGATAGCTGTAAGAACGTCATCCACATTACCCTTGGAACTGTGGGAAATAAACCTGATGCATGACGGGATATTAAAGAAAGTCCTTATAATGGCAATTTATTGTATTAACCTCACTTGCAAATGGATATCAGCCTGTATCAGAAACTACTGTATAGTTGTATTTGAAATTTGTATATTAAACTGAATAATTCTTAAAGTATTAGGAGCACTGACTTTTAATTATGTTAAAAAAGATGAACAATGCACGTAAAGCTTTAACTATTCTAACTATTATGTCAAAAAAAGTAAGAAAGATCAAGTACGAAATAAAAATCGATGTAAATTCTGATTTTATATCAATTTATTATTAAAAGGCATAAACAGTCATATTGTAATAGTGTTTGCGAGAGAGTCTTTGGGATGGAAAGACAACGAGTTAAATTCTGGAACTGAACTCAACTCATTTATTAAACGAAAAAGTGGGTTCTTTTTATAATAGTTACATTGAAGAATTTGATTGATTAAAATATACATCATAATTGGCTAAAAAATAACGAACTTAAATTAATTAACAAATCAAACGGCTGCAGCGGTAAAGACATTAAAATAAAACGAACGTCAATAATTAGGAAATAGAAAACGAATGATTTCAAATAAACAACGGTTAACGCTTAAAATGAAAAAAAATGAAGTCAATGAAATAGAATAGAAATCCATTGTTTAGATTCCAACGCTTTTCTATTGGAATTTTTGTAGCTTTCTCGAAAAAGGATCAATTTGGAAACTATTTTAAATTTGAAAGACAGCTAATCCCAAGTCCTCAAACATGCATACCAAGTTTCAAGAAGATGCATCCAGTGGTTCAAAAGTTATTAAACATGGGCCAAGAGACTTATCTGACCAACATCTTTTTCTAAGGAAAGTAAGCTACAAATAGAAGAATTCACGTCTTGTAGAACCAATAGTCTCACTTAAAAAAAAAAAAGATTTTTTTCTGAAATTTTGCATTTTGTGGAAAACTTGACAAGGTTCTAAAGAGCAACAAGATTCCTGAACCCCCTCAATATTTCGATGCTCAAAATCTCATCACTAATATTTTTCACCTTAACAACCACTCACATGATTGAAAGGCTTCAGTTTCTCATCAATTAAAAAATTATATTAAGTATCGGGAAGACAATATTTTTAGTCTTCAATGTTGTCCAATGAAAACACGACAATAAAATAGTTGTTCTATGTCCTGCATTTTGTTTAATAAAATATAATAGATGCAACCCGTGAAATATTCACGGAACTACAACAAAGGCCATATTTTTGAAAAACCGTGCAATTGTTCAAAAAGACACGATTCAAACGATGTTCTAAGCTCATTGTTTAAAAGGAATACAATGTACAAACCCTGCTGCATTCGATCTATTTGTGTCTGCAAACGTGACTCATCTCATACTGGAAGGAACATTGTTCGTAGAGGTTTTCATCCTTCCAAAGGCATTCTTCATACACACGATATTGTACCGTAGAATATATCAAACAAATAGACATTTAATAACCATTATTACAAATTGCGTTGTTAGATTAGTATCTGCATACGTTCACTCTTATTTTCCAAATTTTAGAGTACTTATTTACAAATTAGTTTTGTTCTTATTAGTGTTACTAATACTCAAAGTAATTATTATGTTATTATATTAGATTTTTTTTTCATTTATCTCGAAGTTTCGCTTGAAAACTTCACGAAAAACCTAACTATGCTGAAAAAATCTTGCTCTAGTAGTATTGAGAAACGTTGGTGGCGCCACCTTGTATTTTGTTTCTGCGTAAATACTGTTTTGAGAAATGATGGTGGCATCACCTCGTATTTTGTTTCTGCGTAAATACTGTTTCGCTAGCGCTGTTGTGATGACACACAAACATCCGTACGGTTTTCGCCTATTAATAGTACGATAAAAAGAAATGGGATTATTATATGAATTTTATTCAAGACTCATACATCCAACTAAAAACAACAAAGAGATCTCGTGTCGTAAATCAACACAACTAACACCAATAAATGTATAAACTTAAGATACATTGATTAAAATAGCAAATTTTCGAGAAGACAATAACTTATAAAAAAAAATATGTTTAACGTGCCGTTTAAAATCTTAAAATTAATCCACTAATAAAAGCACTTACATGTGAAAATAGATTTACTATTTTCACAGGTAAGTGCTTTTATTAGTGGATTAATTTCAAGATAATAACTTCTTCCCTTTATCAATCCTAAAAGTATAACAAAAGTTTCGATAAAATAACAATTTAAAATTTTCTAAACATCTCACCAAATTTAAATATAAAAAAACTACATTTAATATTAATATTAATATTACATTTCCACTTTTTAGGCTTGAGAAAGAAAAGACGCAATCTTTTCGAAAATTTGCTTTTAATATTAAATGTAGTTTTTTTACATTTAAATTTGGTGAGATGTTTAGAATATTTAATAGTAGAGGCTTTAGAAGGAAAGATCTACTAAAAAAGTATGGAAACTTTACATATAAAATAACAATTTGTCGATATGAGCATGACAACAACATAAAAGGAATTGTTAAAGTTTAAACAAACCTTAGAATTAAAAATTTATTAAACAATCCAACATAAATGTAATTAAAAATCTAATTCTTCAAATTTTACATTGTTACGGGAAAGTAAACACAATGAAGATTTAAATTTTTAATTACATTTATGTTGGATTGTTTAATAAATTTTCAATTCTAAGGCTTGTTTGAACTATAACAATTCCTTAATGTTGTTCTCATGCTCGTATTTACAGATTGTTATTTTATCGAAACTGTGTAATATTTTTTAGGCTTGAGAAAGGGAAGAAGTTATTATCTTCTCGAACATTTGGTATTCTAATAAAAATTTTGTTATTATATTAGACTAGCCGGGTACCGTCGCTTCGCTCCGGAACCCTTGCGTATGTAGCATTAAAAAAAAAAACTTTATTTATTTAGCAAATTAATATTGAGATCGGAGAATATACGACTTTCCAGCCCGTTGTGGCCTTCTCCACTTAACTCAGGTGTATTGCGGGTTGGCGCCACACACCTGGGATTGTCGCCATACACTTCATCGTCAGTTTGCCAGATTATTCCCTATCCCGAATTTCGAAAACTCCGGCCTTATTCCTTGTCTACATCATAAAGGAAACCTTTGTGCAAAATTTCAGCTTTCTAGATCCAAGGGTTTGGGGTGAGCGTTGATGAGTCAGTGAGTGAGTAGTCAGGACTTTTCTTTTTATATATGTAGATATGTAGATTTATGCTAAGCCTACTAGTCCCTGTGTCGCCGAACACTGCAGTGGCAACATCTGTTACTGTGTTGTCGGATACTGTTTTCGTCCTCTGCCGGCTCTCACTCCTAGCGATCCAGTTTCCTCGTATTTATGAATCATAGCTCGCAGTGCTACAGGAGACATTGGACCTTTACGTAGGTTATGAAGCCTTCGAAAGTCCCTAAGAGCCGCCGTTGCATTGCACTCTAGCGTAAAACAGCTTTACAAGTAACGCACGTTGAGGTAAGGTAGGCCGCTATTGAGTACAACTCAACAGTCAATCGACGAACTGCTTGACTCTCGCTGTTCAGTTCCCTCTTCCCTTTTTAAAAGGACTGAGTAGCGCTGCTGTAACTTCTGCACTAGAAAATTTGCATAATCTACGTTTAGAGTAACAACAGCGCCGAATTTTCTCCTATCGGCGACTTTTGGTACTAATTTTTTTTTTTTTTTTGCAGAATTCTTCTACCATGTCCTCAGTAGACTATACCTGAATTTTGGTTTCATTCCGTTCATTAGTTTTCGCTGCAGATGTCTCCAAACAGGGAAAGTTATTTTATGGCCACCTTGTATATAAGAACAGAAGGTATTGAGTAACAATATAAATGAAGATACAGATGTGCAATTTCAGTATTAATTGAACGTGATGATTACAAAGTAATGATATATTCTGATCTTGAAAACGCCGTAAAGTACCCTATAGTATAGTTTGCTCCCCCCCCCCCCCCGTTTACATCATTTAGGGCCCAAGAATAGAAAATTGGTAGAATCCGTCTGTTTTCGATATTGACAAAAAACATTTCGTGTTTTCATCTAAAGCAGTTTGAGACATATACTTACGTGAGGGGAAGGAAAGTTTGCCTCTCTGTTTACATCGCTAGGCTAGCTATGCACTACAGAATTTTCAGTTGAAAACCACAGAGCAGTAAAAGGAGGACTTAAGGCCTCCAGCCCCAGGAGGACTTGTAGGAGGACTTGTAGAGTGTATTGCTAGAACGAGCAGTCGTGCACTTACAATTCTTTTGCTCAGTGGGATTTTTTACTCAGTGGAGAGGATGGGTCCTGTTCCATTTGCGAGCCCAATTAAAAAGTCTCTTCAGAGGGAAGTTGTAAAACCGCAGACAGCAACAAAGGGGTCAGGGTCCCCTTAATGGCACTGCTGGAGGCCCTAAGTACCCTTTTACTGCTCTGTAGTTTTCAACTGAAAAATCTGTAGTGCATAGCTACCTTAAGTCCGTATCCGGGTTTTTTGTTGTTCTTAAATCAAGAACATTTAATTAAAAAAAATCAAAATAATAATATTTATTTCAATATAATTAAAAAAAGGAAAAGAAAATTCATTATCTATCTACAGAGTGGACCAATTAAATTGTTACAGCTAAATATTTCCGAAACGGTACGTGATAGAAACAAATGTTTCAAGCAACTCCATTTATTTTCGAGGGGGACAGTTGATGGTGTTAGTTTTAATTGGAACAGTTCATTGCTGACGCGGGGGTGGACGGTAACTTCAAAATTTTCAATGGAAAGGGTGGTGAAGTAATATATCATTGGAAAGCCTATAAAAATTCATGTTGAATGGCAATTTGGTGTTTGAAATTCCGACAAATAGAACATGAGATATTGTCAATTGAAATTGCAGAATGGTGGATAGGGCGACGTGACGTCGGTTGTAATTTAACGATACTCGTAATTATCCATGGATGGGTGGACCATGTACATGTTGCTGTGGTGACATACTGTACATGTCTGTAGGGGCAGTGTTCGATGAACAGGTGTCCAGCAACAGGTATTACACGTGAAATGGGACAACACAGTGATTGTGGTGTGTCTGTTACTGGTGGGGACAGGGAGGGAACGTTACACAGGATGATGGAACGGTCATGTCACCTATCATAAATATAACATTGGCAGTGTCAGTGGTTGGTGATGTACTTTGCAACGAAATAAACAACTGTCATATCAACAACTATGTACTTTATTGTAACCTTGCAGAGAGGTTTGAACAGTAACAACAGTAATACAGAGGACGACAATCAGTAATCATACGTCTGCAAACTACATTTATCTTCAAACATCCAAAAACCACATGAAGGTTATCGTAATAAATGCTCAAAGTGATGTCCGTCTACTTCAATGCACTTTGCAAGCCTTGGCAGAAACGATTGCTGAGTACGTAAAAGCATAGTGCTATCAATATTTGCACAGGCATTGCGTATCCGCTCCTTCATATTGTCTGGAGTCGTTGGTTTATCAATATAAACTTTCTGTTTGAGGTAACCCCACAAAAAAATATCTGCCAATGTAAGGTCTGGAGATCGCGCAGGCCAATGTATTGGGCCTCCACGCCCTATCCAACGGCCATGATACTGTTGATTCAACACTTCACGAGTCGTACGGGCATAATGCGCAGGGCAGCCATCATGCTGAAACCACATTGTCCGTCGTTCCTGTAATGGCACGTCTTCCAATAGTAAGGGTAACTCCTCAACCAAAAACTGTGTGTACATTCGTCCTGTTAAATGGTCATCAAAAAAATAAGGTCCAATTATCCTATCAGCCAAAATGCCACACCATACATTCACAGACCAACGGCGTTGATGCTCCACTTCCCGCAACCAATGCGGATTTTCGACAGCCCAATAATGCATATTATGTCTATTGACTTCGCCGTAATTGGAGAAAGACGATTCATCTGAAAATAGTACAGTCAGGAAAAAGTTGTTATTATGTTGCAGTTTGTCCTGAGCCCATCGACAGAATGTCATCCTGTGCATGAAATCATTCCCATGTAGTGCTTGATGTAATGAGATATATTATGGGTGAAAGTGATATCGTTTCAATATTCGTAAAATACTACTTTTTGACATCCCCGCATCGTCAGCCAATGTTCGACTACTCACATGGGGATCGTTATGCACTGCAGCCAACACCACAATTTCGTGATCTTCGGTAGTGGCTGTTCTTTTGCGAGCATGTTTCTTTGGCTGTACACTACCGTCTTCGGAAAACTGCTTTATAATTCAAGAAAACGACATCTTGGAAGGGGTTCTTCTGTTGGGAAACTTTTCGGCGTACAGATTCCTTGCCTGTTGTAAATTGCGTCTCGCTTCCCCGTACAGGAAGATCATTTCAATTTTCTCGTCCACAGTATGACGTTCCATGTCGTTAACACATCGATTGCAAGGACTGTTCTGTCACTGCCACTGCACGACGCAACAATGCGAACTCACTTTTCATTCCAGCACGCGGAATAGTGCTATTGTTGCAGAGAAGGTAGTAATATTCGTCTGATTCCACGAGTCCACCATTTGTCAATTACGTCTTTCATTACAACATTCTGGACTTTCAATTAGCTATATCTCATGATCTACTTGTCGGAATTTCAAAAACCAAATTGCCATTCAACATGAATTTTTATAGGCTTTCCATTGATATATTACTTCACCACCCTTTCCATTGAAAATTGTGAAGTTACCGTCCACCCCCGCGTCAGCAATGAACTGTTCCAATTAAAACTAACACCATCAACTGTCCCCCTCGAAAATAAATGGAGTTGCTTGAAACATTTGTTTTCTATCACGTACCGTTTCGGAAATATTTAGCTGTAACAATTTAATTGGTCCACCCTGTATATTAAAGAAAAATTGATTTTTTTTCCTCCTCCGAAACCATAAGACACAAAGAATACAAAGAAGGTATTAAATGTTGGGTATTGAGGATGTCCACTTTTCATTTTTATCGACGTGGGTGAACTGATGTCCCGGAAGAACCAAAAAAAATCCTGTGTCCCCCCCGCGTCGATGTAATAGACTGGCTCGCTGCTTTTTGAAAAAGAATCCACTTATCGGGTGGCTGCGAGAAGCGGTTGAGAGTTGGGTGGGAGAATCCACTTTTATCCAGTTACTAGTCGTAAATAAAAAAGTAAAGTAAAAAAACAGAGTGAATAAGGAAATATAAAACAAACAAACAAACAAACGAATGAATTGTTGCCTCCAAGCGGATTTGAACCTGGTAGCCGTACCTCTACTTGAAAATTATACGGAAATGTCAGGGGATTAAATTAGGGGGGGAGGGGGAGATATGTCCGGGTTTTAATTGTAGGCTGTTATTTACTAAAGAGTAATTCTGCAAAGTCTGGTCCTGATAGATCACAGGGCCTAGGAGTGTATAGCGAACAAACCAACAAAGTCATCCTTTACATATATTAGAGTTTAGTAACATCAACAGTAAGTGCAGCCTTCGGAAACTGATGTGCTGTCTGCAGTCAGAAGCTGCGAAAGTGTAAGTGTAAGAAGAAACATTGAAAAGATATTCAAACAAGAGACTTCTTCAAAGGAGGAGCAAATATTCATACCCTGCTTTCTCCTTCAGATACAATTTTCCAGGAAACACAAAAAACGAATAAATAAAAAATAAACTCGTACTAAATCCTAAATCTTGTTTTCTTATTTATATTAAATGGTCATTAAGATAAATTGCAAACCTACATAAGATATTGAACCTAAAACTAATTAGGAAAATGTATTTAAAATTTGGAGAAATCGTATTTTGACCGAATTCACAGAAGAAAACATGTTTTGATTGTTTGACAAGTGGATAAAACATGCTTCGAATGAAATAAGTTACAACTCATGAATAATACACAACCATTAATAATTGAGCAATTATAAACATGAACTGAAAAAGTTGATTATTTATCAAATAAAGTGACTAATTATAATAGTGGTATAACTACTATTGTCAGAATAACTGGCAACATTCTTTGAACATATTCAAGTAAAAAAGTTTTTCAATATCTATTTTAAATTCTAAAACTGTATATTCTTCTTCTCCTACACACTTCCTCTGTATCCTCATTGCAGGCTGGTAAATCAAAGATAATGTGTTTGTACCACTGAAAAGCATCATCAGGTTGATTTTGCCACTCTTCACCATATATTAACTTCAAAAGTTTGGCCACATCTTTTTTCTTTTCAACTGATATGCTGTGACTAAAAGGAAAAGATTCTCAAACAACACTCTTGACAACAGCAACAGTAATCCCCTTTTTAAGGACGTTTAGACCAGACTGTTCACTAAGATCTTGAAATCTGTAATTTTCGAAGTCTTTGACCATAATAGTTCCTCTATGTGTTTTCTCGGAAATTATCCGTTTTAATTCAGATATGAATGGTAGGTTTCGAAAATAAACATTCAGTGATTTGGTGTTCAGAAGATCCCAATCAGTCCCGAAAATTTTCACATCACCAACATTTCTGTACTCTTCATAATTCTACTCCTTTGATATTATTGTTACATTTTTCTTGAGAATCTTCTCAACACAGCCAAAAACACGATCCGCCGAGAGGAAACTGTGTCCTCTCACAGGGAAGTACAATAGGTTATTTTCAATGCTAGAATTTGTAGTGTACAAAAAATGCAGAAGCATTTGAATATTTATGTTGTTGTTATCCTGGGCAATACACCCATCACTAAAGAGCCTCAAAGTTTTTTTACCTTCAAGGTTCATTTTGCTTAAATGACAATGTAAAGCAGATGAAACTTCAGTACTGCCTTTGCCTCCCAACTCTTCAGACCTAGTGTAGAATGTTGGATTCATCCCATGCAAACTAACCTCGTTATACAAAAGCTGTAGAAGTTGAATTAATAGGTAAGTAATAGGCAAGTAATAGGCATCTTGTATATTAGTTTTGGACAGCTGTTGAATTTGTTGCAAGTCGAAACATAAACTAACAATAGATTCATCTGTTTCTTCTTTCATAAAAGAATAAAATGAATTGGCTCTTAATTTATGAATACTTTTTTCAGTTATAAAGCTACGCGAAGACCATGCAATTTTTCAGCAATTTAGTCGTCCGATTTTGACGTCACGAGTTGATATAGACAGTCTTGAGCCCGTATACTTGCAACTTAACTGCAACTTTTGTCATGCAATTCGAGTTGTTCCTACACCTGCAACTCGAAAAATTGCATCAACGTCACTGGGAATTACCCAATCACAGGGCAGCGTTGGAACACGTCAGTTGTGTAACCACGCCCACGTAAAAAATGGCGTCGAAAAGAATATTTGTCGATTCATTTTGAAGACATGTTCATATTCAATGAATATCAAGAGTATTGCGAGTTTCTTTCTTGCAGAAATAAACTTTATACTGCAATTAAGTAATTGTTTGCGGCAGAATTTATCAGAGAGGTTTAAAAACCTCGATTTTTTCGCATTTTCCACATCGGGTTTGGGAAACGCATTGCATTATGGGAATGCTGCTGACGCGGTAATGCAACAGTTATGACGTCATTGTTTCCAGGGGAGCATTGTTTCTTATTGGCTGTTGGTCATTCGTTACTTTTGATTCGAAATAATACCATGAAATTCAATTCCACAGCGGCTAATAATTTTGAAACAATATTTATATTATGTTGCAAATGAATCACTCATGTATTATGTTTGAAACGACATAACCGAATTTTGCTTGACGTCACACGTGACGTATTTAAAATCTGCGATGTCATGGGTCGGTTGATCGTTCGAGTTGCATCGTGTTCGGGGTTGACAAAGGTTTATATCAACTCGTGACGTCAAAATTGGAGGATTAAATTGCAGAAAAAATGCATGGTGTTCGCATAGCTTAAGATTCGTTCGTTCAGTAGATCCTGCAGAGGAAGTTTTTATATTTTGGTCCAGTAAAGAACATATGCTACAAACATCACTAGACGGAGATTTGAATCCTACATTAAATTCATTTACGAATATTCTTCTAACTTTTTTCACATCTCCGCTGCAGTTTTTGTTGTAAATGTTGGGCAATTTCTTTATACTTCATCTACAATGTAAATACAGACGATCATATTTCTTTCGTCCATAATGACTTTCTGATGCCTTTAAGTTTGAGATAAACTATCTTATTTTTTTTTTTTTTTTGGTTAATACTTAAGTAGCTTTTCCTGTCACCTCCTCTCTTTTCCTCAATAGGATCTCCGGCCTCTTTCTAATGAACAATATTGGACAGTCTTGTCCTACCTACTTTAGTTACAGCTACGAAATGGTTTCTACAAACAAGTATTCTTCCACCACTCCTAGTAGTAATAAAATAAGAAGCAGAAAAGGCATGCTGCGATCCGACGATTGAGATTTGTTTTTGTTTGGGTCATTAGGTCTACGTCGGGTAACATTTTTTGTAGCAACCAATGAAGCTATAATGGAATCTTGTCGTAGTTTATCTGGCACTTTGTAAAGTCTATTTCTAAGTTTCTTCACAACATTAGGCCGAGCATCAGTACATAAAAGTGTCTTTCTAGAATGTTTGCATGAACATAAACATTGCTGTCTGAAGGTGCTGAATACCTTTTCTTTTTTTCTTCTTGCCAGTTTTTTGCTTTTTTCGACCCGGAATTTCCAGATCTCATTACTACACCATCTACTACTTCTTCCATCAAAAAATATACTTACATAGTTGATACTTTCACTCAACAAAGCAGATTACAACACACTGGACTAAATAACAAAGTGCTTGGACATAACCAAACTAACATAAAACACTGTTGTTGATAGCTTCGGGTCACGTGACCAGTAAAACCAACTCTGATTGGTTGGCAGAAGGAATCACTGTTTGACTGCATGAAGGCTTTGGAGGAAGCACTCTTTGATTGAAACATACATTTTCTACTTTAGTTTATTATTGGATAAAATTTGCTTCGGTTGAAACTAACACAATATTCATGTGTAGTTTATCATAGAGTGTATACTAGTATCAATAACTCCTTTTTTTTTTTGGAAGAAAACACGGTTTGAATGTTTGCTTCTCAAATACTAAAACATTTAATAATTCCAAATGTTCATCCCTAACATTTTTCAGCCTTCAGGCTACTAAAAAGTCGATTCTCATATTTTCAAGCAGTACCAAGTGAAAAGTCAAATGTGTTATATCCGTTCTGTATAAGAATATCAAGAAAGGGGTCAGCAAAAGAAGTCTCAATATTGACGTCTATTGTCAAAATTAGCGGTGGTGGCCGATCAATGATTTTGATCAAAGGCGAACTATCCCATTGTAATCACGGCGAAGCCTGTGGGCAGACATTAATAATAAAAAACAAGTGAGAATAATTAAATGGATTCATCCGACACCTATTATTTCAAATATGTTCTACAGAAAGAAAAAATTTCCTAATAGAACTTGGAACCTACTTTCCTTAAAATGTGGTGATTTTTTTTTTCTTTGTCTTTTAAGATAATGAAACAATGCAAAAGAAGTGAAAGCAAAACAGAAATAGTTTGTGTGTTTTGTCTGTTTTCACTTTTAAATTTATATATATATGTATATAGTGGTTGTTACAAGTTTAAAATATAAGATTTTGTTTTGGTTGTAAAGTTCGTAGTTTAAACAAAGTGTACTTGCATCATATAATGCAATAAAGCACATTCGAGATATACAAAGAAATTCTACAGATAACAGATTTTAAAATACGCATGCATGTCTGTATTGATAATTTACAAATGGTAATGGCTGCTTTACACGCCCTCGAAAACGTGCCTCAAACGTGCTTGAAAACTTTCCATTTGCGAGTTGCAGCTTGGCGGAAATGCGGTCGCTTTTTTTGTGTGAGCGGTAAATCGCGTTTTGTTCTCGTTGAGATCGCCATTAAAATGCCGGTCTTTTAAGCGACAAACAAGATTATTTTGCAGCTTTGTTTTGCTAATAATTCTCAATACATTTTACAGCAGTTACAAAAAAAGGAAAAAAAAAAAAAAAAAAGATCTCGGGAGGAATAGAATGTGATTAATGAAGCTGTGGATTGAAATCACGAACAAAGACTATTTCAGAGGGAAGTTAAGACTAGTTTTTTAAATAATTTTTTCTCGCCTCCAATGGCGCTGGTGTCGACTTGTTTCTAATCGTTGCCTGAATTTAGACCTCGTCTTATTTAGAACAAGTGCCAGATTTTTCGAGCCATTTGCCGGTTTGAGGCAAGTTTTCGAGGGTAGAGCAGCCTAAATCTATTTATGCTCTCATAGGAGTTCAAATAAAAAATTTCATGATATCAGAGAGGTCCATTTTGGCTACTTTCTTTCTAATTCTGTTTCGAGTTATCGTTATTAAGCTACTTTGGCATCAATGCATATTGTTTTTTTTTTGTCTTAGTTTATCATTAAAGATTAAGCTTTGTGATAAATAGTTTTTGATCACTTTGATCACAGAGTGACGGACGGACATTTGGATTTCTACTGGTAGCATTCTGTAACAAGAAACTGTTTAAGTAAATTTCTGAACATTTTCCCTAATGAATTGGATCCAGTAAATCGATCTTAGCTTTGCTCTAAGTTCGATAATCAATAATATCTTACATTACTTCTTTTTTAAAGAGGCTTGATTAGATTAATTAATCTACTGGAAGCGGGATTCGTCGCTGAAGACAACATAATTCCAATTGGACACTATACAGGATTCCCGGACTTGACACCACTCCAGATGCTATTTATGGTCAGTGGTAGAAGTCTCAAGGTACATCAAGAATGAAGTCCCGCCTCTTCCGGTTATCTGCGATGTCTCTTGATACCAGATATGAGGAGAGAGGACAAAGACAGAGCTTTAGAAGACAGGAACACCATTGACATCGTTATGGCTACTCTCGTGATCGCACGATCCCCTCTAGCACTTGCTTCCTTCGGACGTCAGATTCTTCATGTCTCCTACCTAAGATGGCAGCTGACATGTCTCCATGAAATAAGTGGTAGAATGACAATAATATTTTCTGCTTTTCGCCGAATACATTAACAGCATCAGTTGATTGTAATTCCATAGAGATCTTAGGTATCTTTTGTCTCATAAATTCGACTTACCTTTATGTCAACTTTGAAACTTTATGAAAAATTTAAACTTTCTAGATTCAGTTTTCAAATGATTGGTGAAGAAATTTCAGTCTTAATAAATATTTATTTGTATTTCTAATTTTTTTTTGTTACACAATTATAAAAAAAAAACATTATATTTACACAATTAGGTATACAAACAATATCCATATAGCTTATATTACATTCAGCCCCTTCTTGTCACCAGATTCTCAATCCCCAACCATTACCTAAGATTAATATTTACAAAAATAAAAATACTTCATTTACATATCATGCAATTTTCACCAGTTTGAATAAAATTCTGTCCCAGTAACAAGTGAAGTATTCTCCAGAAGTCATCGAAAAGAATGGCAAGAATTAGTCAAATACCTTCAATTTGAAATGTGAAGAACTTGTTCAAAATCCCCCAGAAATAAAAAAAGGTTTGTAATTAAGTTGAAAATGCTGAGTTATCATTGATGACAGTACTAAGGATTCTGAACAGATTCTTATCATCTTCTCATAAAACCATAAATCCCGTGGCTCTAAAATTCTTACTATTCTGCTTCACTGCAATCAATCTTTAAAAAAATATAATTATCAACATATTCACAGTAATTTCAAGCACATATCATGCAGTCCATCCTTAGATTTGGATTTTTTTATTAACTTCTGAATATGTGCTTGCTGAAATTAAATTTTAGATATTTCAGATTTAAAACTTGTCGGAATTTCAACATAATAGTTCCATATTTATATATAACAGAAGAGATACAGGAAACTAAGAAACATCAAACAGGCAAACTCATAATATCATACAGTACTTTGATCTAAAGCCAGTATAATTATTATATTCTGTTCTATGTTATTATGCGTATATTATTTAAAATTACTTATCGACTCTCTTCATAAATAGTTTATAGGAATTTGATTACAATGATTTACATCAAATTACTGTCATTCAGTTTGAACTGTTCAATATCTCTTAGCAAAATGCTTACTTGACACCACTTGTTTACAGAAAGCTTTATATTATTCACTGAATTCATACGATTTCAATTATTACCATTTTCATTTTTAAAAAATAGACAGTGTAAAACTCAATTGGAATGTTTTCACTAAATTGTCCTTCCATTTAAAAGGGTCGCTATAAATAACTGTTTTGTACATGTTTGTTAAGACCAGCATCTCTTTTTCAGAAGTAGACTGTTGGGCTGTATAAAAAGTCTTTTAAAGACCTTCCATGAAAGAATTCCCCGGGATACTCTCTTTTGCAATTAAGGATTTTTTAAATCATCTGAAATATGCATTTCTTAAACTTTTTTTTAAAGGGAAAAGTGAATGGAAATTTAATTTAGCCCACAATCTTCAAACGGAGATTTTGTTGGCTTAACTGCCAAAAATCTACCTTTTATTGCTAGAAGAAGTGTAGGACAGTACAGAAATATTTGCCTTATATATGCTAAGGCTGAGGTATCTTATTTCAGAAAGGAGTATTAACAGCTAAATTAGCTTGAATAAGTCACCAAACTTGAATGTCTTCTTTCAGTAAGGTATAATATATCATTTTCCCAGGGAATTCTTTTATGATAAGCCTGTATTTTTTCCCCTTATTTTAAGGTTGGCCTACTGAAGATGGCGTTATTATCTATCACCTTGCGCAATTAAATCACGAGGAGACTTGTTTTTTTGTGTTTTTTCATTCAGGAAATCCTTGATTCTGACCATAAGGTATTAACTAGTGTTAATATTCATTTGTGAACACAACCTATAGTGTCTTCTAATTTACTTCTTCTTCTCCTCTGCCATAGATACATCCAAGCCAAAATAAGAGCCAATTGGGCGAAGAGAAACAATGAACATGCTACAATAAGACCTACAACATTGATGCAAATAGCGCCATCGTCCATCTCTTCTGCTGAGATTTCTAGAAATATAAAGAACAAAATATTAATTAAGTGATAAAGAAAAAAAAATTAAATTGTTTCTTGGAAGAATAAACAATTGAAATGATAAGAATTAATAGAAAATGAGAAAGAAGACGACGATAATATAGGCAAATAATTGAGACCCACTTAAAGACAAAGAATTCGTAAAGCATATGAAGTTGATAATACCTAATAACTAAACTAGAATATATCATAAAATAATGCAACATTCAGGGTCAGTAACTTGTGTCCAAAAATGAGGAGAATATTTCTTCGTTAAGACGTTAATCCGTATTTTTTTTCCATTTATTTTTTTCTAAAAATTAAATTTTCCATCCAATTGCAATCATCCTCGAAACTTGAACAGTTGTTATCAATTGTAACTCTTGAGACATTAGCGGCAAAGGAAAATAAAATTGAATGAGTAGCAGTCTATTGATTACATCCATAGCCAATGAACTTTAGGGAAACTTTCTGAAAATGTAACTTTAGAATTACTTAAAGGAAAAATTTAAAAAAAAATAGGGAAATAAAATTACTTTGTTTATGTGAATTCACATCTATTGAAGACGACAGAGAATTGATACCCTGAAACTAATGTATCCTGATTGCAATACTAAAACGTTTGCTAATACTGAATTTACTACAAAACTTGTTAAGAAAATTTGGGTGAGGAAGTACTATACGAAGTCATAGGTCAAAAAACATTAATCAGGTTAAATCCTGATATCTCTCGCTTCGCCAATTCATTTGTGTTAAATTCTCATCATCTAAATTCTCAAAGCTGTACATAAAGATGTTTACACAAAGTAACAATTCATTGCTGTCATTTGATTATATAACTTTAGTTAGCTCTGTTTGAAAATTATGTATTCAGTCTATTCTCAGATAATTCCAATGACTTGTCTAAATTTAAAAAAAGTTAATTAAAAGAAAAATTTCATAGGAATGTATTTAATGACATTATTATTGTTATAATATTTTTCCCTTCCATTGTTACTTGGGAGCCCAATCTGAAGAATCGAGAATGAAATGTTGCTCACCTGCACTTGGAACTTTGCCTCCAAAGTCCCCGCCCCAATCATCATTGAGTTTTCTAGCATTTCGTTCGAAACCAAATCCATCCTGAATTCGTATGCTTTGCACCACCATAACACGTTCCTTAGTGTTGTCTGTGGAAGACATGACATCTGTCACATCAATAGCTCTTTTCTTTCTTCTACCAAATGAGTCCACGTTGTTGATGGAACCGTCAGTACCGGATAGTGAACACTGTACCTGAAAATAAGAATATAACTGATTTGTAATATATGTATTGAAATGAGAACAAAACTAATATATTTACTAATGTCATGAAACAATTTCAAAATTGAATTCTAAACGTATCGGTTCTTGATAGCTAGACATTCTCAAGACATTTTCTTCACATGGACCTCCTGCTTTTCAATTAGTCACCCATAGTAAATAAGACAAAAAAAAAACTTAAGTAAAATATGAATGTAAAATCTTTATATGTTATTGAACAGTGTTTTGCACTGTCATTTAAGTTAAATTTTAACTTAATCAAGTTTGCCATTTTAATAATAATTTTTAATTTTTAAAAAAAAAATAAATAATTATAAAAAATTATAATTTTGGGAATCAACCAAAATAAAACATGGTTTACCGGTCCTATTGATCTCTATACTTCAAAGATAATAGAACAATGTGTCACTAAAATTAGTAAATATTCATTTACTAATACATACTAGTAAATAAATTGCAGCTGCCGATAATGTTAAAATATTTAGTGAAATTGTATTCATACATACAATTATACAGAACACTTAAGTCATTGATTGCCATTCACAGCATACGTGCTACAGACAAGATTTAATATAGTTAGGCTTTTAAGAATGAACTTTATAAGTTATCAGAACTAAGAAAATAAAATAAAAAATAAATAAAACATTTCGCACAGGCAAAATCTGTAAGTCCTTACCGGTTCACAGGTGGGTAGACATGGTGTGACAAGAGCCTTAAATTGGACCACTTCAGATGATGGAAATTTAAAAGCGTCAAAAGGTGCATCCAGGATTTGACCATTGCCATTGACTTTAATCAAAGCCCCCATTATGGATGGATCAGTGGGACATCTGTAACCACAAAAAGAAAACTGTCTTGTTGCAGTAGTTAAGAAAATCTTACAATTAAATACAGGAGTTTCTTAAAGTATGATAACATCCTAAATCTAGATTAGCGAAATCAGTTTCGAATTATTTGATTTCAAAAATCAACGTAATACATTTTAAGCTTTTTGATTCAAAAGACAGAAACAAACAGCAGAAAAAAAAACACTATGTTTTAATATCAACATTACTAAACTGTAACAAAAACAAAACAACTTAAAAAGGTAAAAAGAAATATAATGAAATAATTTTATTTAATAATTATAATTATCATTACAATAATACTTAATACGTAATGACTGAAAAAATCCCATTTATAGTATACAAACATACTTACACAAACAAGGATTTAATTTGAGTTAAATCCTTGTTTGTGTAAGTGTTTTTTGTATATTACAATAATAATTATCATTAATAAATAAACTCTTTGAATTCCGAAAACAATATGTTTGATACCTTTTTTGTAATTATAAGAGGATTTTCTATACACAAAAAAAAAATCTAAATTTTCATCAAAAATTTCCTTTTACAAGAACAATGATGACACTTTCCTTCAATGATAATATAACGGAAAGTACATAACAGATGAGTAGTTTCTATTGATAAACAAGAATACAATAAAAGTCTTTACTGTCGACTTTTGTATCAGTGAATGAAAGGCCTCTAAATGTTAAGTGTAATTGCCTGGGCTTTGGAAAATATATGTAAAGCGCCCAAAGATGTTTAAACAAAATTGACAATCATTTGTTTGTACAATCACTTTGATTCTGCATGTAGAAATCACTGAAGAACATCAAACCATGCTTCATCAATGCATGACCTTTATGCAATTATCTATATATATA
>JAFIDM010009631.1:30847736-30860322 GCA_023159025.1 Thereuonema tuberculata
TTGTCTATTTGTTTTCAGTTGTTTATGATTATATTTGATTTCAATTGTTTAATTTACAATGTAAGATCTCGCATATGAGAGTTTGTTATAATTTGTAATGTTAGGAATGAGAAAAAGGATTTTTCTCTTTCCTTTTATGTTTCATATTTTGTATTTTTCGTTATTTAAGTTTTAAACATATGGATCTTGAGAAAGTCCTTGAAAAATAGGACGAAATATTGAAGGCCTGTTGATGAAGCTGAAGTAAAGTATCAAATCAAAATAAAATGAAGAATTTTATTCTTTCTCAACTTCCAACAATTAAAAAAAACAACAACAACAAGACTATCATAATTGTATCTCTTGCTAAAGTGACAAAATCGGATCAGATTCGATATTCACTACCATTGGTTCCAAAATTGAGGGGTGAGTTTCTTTCTAAGGAGGGAGGGAAAAGATAAGGATTTGGAATGTCTTTTTTATTTAGATCGCTGTATAAGCTGGTTGTACTGTTAGGATTGTTTTATTAAAGAGACTCCATCTCTGTAGAAGCAATATTGTGATTGTTTAATTGAGAATAACTGGATTGGTAATGAAATCTCCCTTTTTTTTTCCTTAAGCAGGCTTAATATTGTCTAATAACGAAAATTCACCTTTTTCATTTAAATATTAATACAGTTAAAAATTATATCAACAAAAAATTAAGTATAATGAAAGAAAATCAATTATTTCAATGATTTTTGTTTTCTAATTCAAAATAAGCACGTGATTTGCTTATAGTAGCTATTTACATTCGTGTCTGAAATGTTCATCATTTTCATCCACCTGTTGTTCCAGTGAATAAGGAAATTCTCTTTTGTTTTTCCCGTAGCTTTTCTTCAGGAACCCAACTTTATCGTTTCTTCTCCAAATTTCCTCGAAATCTGATCTCCTCCTTATTTTCCGGATGTTTTCCTTCCAATTTCATCTTTTATCTTCGTTTTGGTAGTTTCATTCTGTCAAGATGCCAAACCATCTTAAACGTAGTTCATGAGATTATCTTTAATATTTTCTATTCCGACTTCTGATATCATCATTTTTGATTTTATCTCTTTTTTTTTGTCTTCACCATTTGTCGTTCTTAAAGTCTTCATTTCCATTGATTTAACCCAATTTCATCTATCGTTGCCATTTGTCAAGGTTTTGAACCTTAGGCTCAACTCAGAAATAGATTACGGTTGACTTCGCAAAGTTTGTAAAAGAGGCGTGGCAGTTAGTAATAGATTAAACATTCCAAGTAACTCAACGACGTATTGTTGAAAAACTTAAAGATTTTGTGAATGAATGTTAAATAATGCCTGTTACTCTATTTCCTAATACAGTAAAACCTCGTTAAGTCGTCACCCGGATAAATCGTCACTCCGTTTAAGTCGTCGTTTTCCTTTGGTCCCGACAAGGTCTCATACACAACAATGTAAAATAACCCTCCTTTACCCATCACCGAATTTAATTCTACTCCGGATAACTCGTCACCCTCAAAATGGTCAAAAGCATCTTTCTTCTCCATTTTGCATGCCATCGTGTTGTCTTTTCAGTCCCGCCCCTTCACTTTAAAAAAGCCAAGCCTTTACAGGGAATTTTCGACCCTGCCTGTCACTTCATTCCTTTCCTACCCCTTCGGAGGATTTGGGTTCTTGGAATCTCGCTGCTAATTATTCAAAGCACACTTCTCACTGCGACTCTGTCGAGTGTAGACGTTTTTCTTGACCGCTCCTGAGTGTGACTTCATTTCATAGCGAGTAAGCCCCGCTGTAAGGGTTATTTTTTTCTCTTGCAATTTCGTGGTTCGATTACTTTTTTAATATGCAAGGGAAACGAAAACTTACCTCGTTATCTTTTAAAGAAAAAAGACAAGACTTAAAATTGCACTTTTTGAAAAATCAAATGTTTCGAAAACAGCTTTTGCTAAAGAATCCGTATTCCCAGGACTACATTAAACGATATTCTTTCATCAAAACAAGTAATTGAAGAAGCTGACTGCAAATACAAAAGAAAGAGAAGGAGGAAATCGAAGTTTGACGAGATCGAGGAGGTTTTAGTTCGATGGCTAAAACATGTCAGATCGCAAAATATGCCGATTTCTGCCATGATTCTCAAAGAAAAAGCCATGGAAATTGCTAAGGAGTAGAACATTGGAGATTTCGGCGGCAGCAATGGTTGGCTGAAACGTTTCAAGGACAGACATTGGCTTTCTTTTAAAACGATTAAAATGTGTAACTATAAAAAGGTTGTTTTTTTTTTTATTTTCCATTCATTCATTTGCATGTATTGATTTCTGAAAATCTTGTCTTTCTCACCGAATCCTATAGCAATTCATGAAAATACTGTATTTCAGTGTTTTTTGTTTTTTTTTCCAAAAATTTCCACTCCGCCTAAGTCGTCACTCCGCTTAAGTCGTCAAAAATGTTTGGTCCCTTGAGTGACGACTTAATGAGGTTTTACTGTAACACTTTAAGGAATGTGAAGCTTATAAAATCAGTCTGTCTGTGTCCCAATCTCCCCTTAATTATTATTTTTGAACTACTAGACGATCTTCTTGGAACTTGTTATGCATATTGTTATAAAATTAGGGAAGATTTAACTTTTATATTTGAAATCTTTTTCAAATGGATCCTTGTCGAGAAATTAGCGCGAGAACGTGACAAAAGTTCCAAAAGAAAAGCATTAGAATCTAAAGAATGGATTTCAAGGTCTCATTTCTATAAATATCGCAATATCTTGAACACATAGCTTGATAAAATAAAACGAAAATAAAATAAGAGCACTGTAGACAATCACATGGTTATTTTAACCCCCTTTCGGGGAAATGGACAGCTCCGCAGTGAATGCACGCGACATTAAAAGAAAAAAGTTTTAAAAATTATTATTAAATAATTATTATTATTATGTTATTACAGGTAAAAACGCACAGAACACGAATTTATTAACAATAAAATAAAATGAAAATAAAGTAAGAACAGTGTAGATTGACTAGTGTGGTAGTCGAGACCTAGCTACATCGCTTTCTCGCAATCTGAAAACGATAGATTCACTCCATGAAAATCCTTTAGGTTTTCAAGATAAATTTACAAGAATTGCTCGCCTTATAATATTTGATTGTATTAAACAACTAATATTAAATCCTTTAAGCTAGTCGATCCCATCTATTTGTTAGATTAATTAAACTCAAACAATTAAATAAGTAATGAGGATTTAAATAACTTTTTTTCTGAAAATAGAACATTTCTGTTCTTATTCATTAGATATTATAACATGAATATAAATGTGAGCTTTTCATTTTTGCGTTTTCACGACTTCAAACGAAAAAGTGAATAGAAAGGACAACATTGAAAGGAAAGTAGTCTGTAAGTTCTTTCTTCTTGTTTAATTATATTCAGCTGATGATGATGAAGGCAGTCTGGCTTGTCGAAACTGTTTGTCCTGTTTTGTGTAAGTATTTTTAAAATTTTTACAAAAATGTTTTTAATCGAAATCGATAACTTATTATTTTAAATCTGTGACTTCGATTTTTTTTTAAATCGCCAAAGTAAAAGCAATTTCCTTTATTAATTGATTTGTTGTATTACTATTAAGAATAATTGCGATTTAGAGGATTTCCAGGAGCGATTTAGAGTTATGTTCATTTCCTTCCTTCCTTTCATCGACTTTGGCTAACTATGGACCATGGGCTAACCCTACCTGACAACGTCAGGGTGAGGCTAGGAAATTCAAGAAGGGGGACGAGATTCACATCCCGTCCAGAAATAACCCTGAGATAGTAAGTCCCAGGGGAGAAACGGACGAAACACAGAGGAAGAAAGAAATAGCCATGCCCACGCCGGGATTCGAACCGAGATTCTTTATATGATAAAATTTCTTTTATGGATCAATTGTAGTGAATCTCATTGTTTTATTTCAATCAAAGTTGTTCGTTAACCAGAAATCTGGAACTAGAAAATACAAATTATCACACATGACTTTTTTTCATGGCAGTTTATCTCTCCATGAACGTAGATAAACAAGGTTTGTTACAAGAGAAATAGCAGTGAATTCGACTAAAGGCTTACTGAACCTTAGGATTTATCTGGAGTAGTTGTTACCTGAAATATTCCCGACATCTAGACATATTGGAGAACGAATCCGGTTCCTTCAATTCATAATTCACACTACTTGAGCTACGTGCCCAACCGTACAGCTAATAATGCAGATATTTCGATTCAATGAGATAAATGATTATCGAAATTAAACATTGATAAGAATTAAGAATTTACAAGGATCTAAGATAGTAGATTAAGAGAAGGGTAGTATTTCAACTAATATTAAAGATACAACGTAATTATAATAATAACGAACTACTTGTTATGTTAATTATCACTTTATTAACGGTAGATCATATCGATTAGTTTCCAAATTAATAGAATATATATTAATATATTGAATATTCAATATTATAATATCGTGTGGCCATAATTAAAGAGGAGGTGTTTAGCGCCCAATTACCAAAAACCTATTGGGCCAAACTGCACCAAATTTGGTGTAAACAGTATTTAGACCAGGTTTCTCAACCTTTTTTACCCATGGTCCCCTTTTCCCTTCTTTTTTTTTTTTTGGTGGACCCCCTCATAGCTAAAAAATAAAGGGATTATATTAATAATCAACGAAACAGTAAATGATTAAGCTTTATTTTGAATGAAAACTAATTTAATGCAAATAAATTATTCTGTAGTGGTAAATAATACATATTCTACACACTGGTAAATAATTCATAATAAACCATTTTAAAATAAGTGTGGTTCAATGAGATCCCTGTGGACCCCGGTTGAGAACTCCTGATTTAGACCATGGGGTTTTGATTTCTAAAGAAAAAAAAATTAGTTCAAAATTTCGCCACCAGGGAAGCATGGAAATACGCAGATTGCAGTAAACTGATGTCATAGATTGAAGGGTATAGAAAGATTAAAATAAACAGCGTGTGTTAGGTCTGACTGATGTGTTAACATTGCGCGGTGGTGCTTTAATGCTAAATTTACTTGATCGTGCTTAACTGGTGAAACTTCACTACCGAAAAAAACAACATTGCTTCTGTCGCACTTCGGAAGTACCGGAGGTTTTTAAGAATTTAAGGAAAGGCCCGAGGACAATCACAAATTTGCGAAAAATGGTTTTGTGATTTGAAAATACTGGGTCGTTATAAGTGCTGCCAGGACAAAGACAGCAAACCGACATCTAACCAACAACTTGAAACAGTTCCAACTGTTGCACTGGAACCAAACGATGCATACACGTCCAGCAGTGCACGGGCACTATCCAGGCAATTTGAAATGCCGTAAAAATTATGCGTAAACTGTTTAAGTTTTTCCCGTACAAGATGAGCCACACTCACCAACTGCTTCGAGGAGATGCGTCTGAACTTTTCTCTGATGCTCCTAGCTCGAATGGAAGTTTGAGGATGCATGGCCTTGGAATATGCTATTGGAATGGTGAGGCATATTTTCATCTTAATGGAATTGTAAACACACAGAATTATCGCATTTGGTTGTTGGAGAATCCTCATGTGTCTCAGTCTTTGCACTCATCAAAAGTCACAATGTGGTGTGTATTTATTGGTCCGTTCATCATCGTCCATATTTTTTGGAAGAAATAACACCAAATGATCCCGTGACTTGTTCTGTCAATGCTACTTGATTTTGTTTTTCAACAACCAACAGCGTGGATGCCTCGGATCCACCATATTTATGCAAAATGGATTGGATTGGGTGTACAACAAGTCTTACGACAATATTTCACAAAAGACAGAATAATTAGTCAAGCGTTTCCTACGAGGTGGCCAGCCCGACGGCCAGATCTCACTCCCTGTGACTTTTTTCGGTATGGGGATATTTGAAAAGCTTGGTGTACCAAGGAGGTGTGAATAACTTATTAACCTTAAAAGACAGAATAACGCTGTCCGTGAGGCAAATCATGGCAGATCTGTTATGTTCAACAGGAAATGCTGTTCACAGAATGCAGTTTTTGAAACAGTTGCAAGGTAAACATAATGAATCACGTCTGTAAATGATGCAAAAAGAAATTACTATTGATTGTAAACTTTATTTATTACACTTAATTTTTTTTTACACATGTAGCTTGTAGCGCCATATTTTTCCTCTGTGACGAAATTTTGAACTAATTTTTTTTCTTCAGAAATCAAAACTCCATGGTCTAAATAGTGTTCACACCAAATTTGGTGGAGTTTGGCTTAATAGGTTTTTGGTAATTGGACTCTAAACTCTTTAATTGAGGCCACCCGATATATTGAATAGAATATTGAATATTATATTGAATATTATAATATATATATAAGATAACTGCGCCAAATAAGGCCCACCTAACGTTTAAAGATTTTTCTATATTTCTGCTGCAAGAGTGAAAATTCTGAAAACTGTCTTGAAAGAAAGCTTAAGGTGTGCTTTATGAAAAAGTGAATTTAGAATTAGTGGCGTTTGAAATTCTTTCTGTAATAACACAGTTTTGAAAGTATAACTGAAGGGCCTTATTTGGAGCCCCTGTTCAAATATCAAATACAGTACATCATTCTACTCATGACATACTTTAAAATGACATAAAACATGTCCATGTATGTTATGTTGTCAAAAAATGCGGATGATTTATCGAATTAAGTTGAAGTAGTAACGAGAAAAGCTTTGGACGACTTTTATTGTTCAACTGAAACAAACATGGCGAATAGTCCACTTCAACGGACCTAATACAGTAAAATCTCGTTAAGTCGTCAATCAAGGGACCAAACATTTTTGACGACTTAAGCGGAGTGACGACTTAGGCGGAGTGTGAATTTTTCAAAAAAAAACACTGAAATACAGTATTTTCATGAATTGATGTAGGATTCGGTGAGAAAAACAAGATTTTCAGAAATCAATACATGCAAATGAGTGGAAAGTAAAAAAAAAAAAAAAAAAAAAAAAAAACACTTTTTATAGCTACCATATTATAATCGGTTTAAAAGAAAGGCAATGTCTGTCTTTGAAACGTTCCAGCCAAACATTGATGCCGCCAAAATCTTAAATGTTCAACTCCTTAGCAATTTCCATGGCTTTTTCTTTGAGAATCAAAGCAGAAATTGGCACATTTTGCGATCTGACATGTTTTAGCCATCGAACTAGCTAAAACCTCCTCGATCTCGTCAAACTTCCAATTCCTCATTCTCTTTCTTTTGTCTTTGCAGTCAGCTTCTTCAATTACTTGTTTCGATGAAAGAATATCGTTTAATGTAGTCCTGGGAATACGATGTTCTTTGGCAAAAGCTGTTTTCGAAACATTTGATTTTTCAAAAAGTGCAATTAAGTCTTTTTTTTTCTTTAAAACATAACAAGGTAAGTTTGTATTTCCCTGACATGTTACAAATGTAATCGAACCACGAAATTGCAAGATAAAAAATAGCCGTTATAGCGGAGCTTACTCGCTATGAAATGAAATCACACTCAGTAGCGGTCAATTAAAACGTATACACTTGACAAGAGTCGCAGCGAGAAGTGTGTAATTTCCCAAGTGAATTTCCCACGTGAAAATTCCCCGTAAAGCCTGTTTTACATTTACCATTTCACTCGCCATAAATGCAAGCCATAACGGAGGTCATGTCAGGATAGATTGCGAGTGATTTGTGTATCGTTTTACACTTACCATAACGCCTTCCATCACACGGAACATTTACACTTCTCAATTGTCATCATGCCTACGTTTTATTTACGAAAAAAATAGCAGTGATTTATATAAAAACCATTTAGTCAATGCATCGGATAGGTGAAAGAATGTCTTTAATTAATTAAAATAGGAAATATTCATGTTTTTTTTCATCGCTTTGTGTTTCTTTGTTTTCAGTTTCGATAAATCAGTTTCGATAAATAATTCAGTCTCGTTAAATCTCGATTAATGGCGAGATCTTTTCGAGATGCTCGGTCGCTGTCGATTCAAATTTTCAAGCCGAAATTCTGAAATGATTTTGATTAATAATGTAACATTTTATGAAAGCATCCACGAAAACAGAAGGAAAAGATGCCCTCCGATCGCGAAAATCATTTTTGTAATCGGTAATTTCGAATAAATAGATACAAATCGATTGGACTTCCAAGTTCTACAATTCGTCACCAGGAGCGCTATTTGAAATGTCCAGCCATCAAATGTCTAGACATTTCATCGAAAATAGCCCAGCCTCTAACTGGGACAGATTACTGGACATCTGTGATGTCCAGGTGATGGCGAGTGAAATGTCCAGGTTATGGCGAGGGAAATGGTAAATGTAAAACAGGCTTAAAGGCTAGGCTTTCTTGGAGTGAAGGGGCGGGGCTGAAAAGATAGCAGGCAAAATTGAGAATTAAGATGCTTTTCGCCATTTTTGAGGGTGACGAGTTATCCGGAGTAGAATTAAATTTAGTGACGAGTAAAAGAGGGTTATTTTACATTATTGTCTTATAATAATGTAACGACGACTTAAACATAGTGGCGACTTATCCGGGTGACGACTTAACAAGGTTTTACTGTATATATATAAAATCAAACAGGTAAAACTCAAACCCTATCATTCGAGTTTCCTTCGAATTTTGGCGCTGATGACGTGGTTGATAAATTGGTTTTAACACCATAGAAACAGTGATTTGATCTTTATATTGGCTTTTTCAAATTTCATATCACTGTCCGGCTATATATATATATAATATTAAAACTATTGAAGAATTAGTTAAAGATCAAAAGGATCTTAAGTAAATTTTTATTATTAAACAAAACTATTGTTGTTTAAAGAATAAAGAATAATTAAATATTAAAACAACATTAGTATTTTTTTGTTGTTGCAGTATTACTGTAATTATGTTTCTCTCTTTTGTCTTTCCAAGAAATCACAGGCTTTTATTTCTATATTTCTTCTGTGAAACAGAATTTTTAGATATGATTATTATATATTATAAAAGCGTTATTTTGTCTGTCATAAGACTTTACGTTTTTCCAATTTTGTGACCAAACTATAAGAGATAGATTGGTTATGTAAATGGATAAAATGTAGATCTTTTTAAGACAAACAAAATGCTACAAAAATCTTTCGAAAAAAGTTTTTGGTTTCCAAGATGGCGCCTTTTAAAGGGTCAAATTTTGACTTTTTCTCAATTTAAACGAAAAGTATAAAAGATAGAAGACACCATTAAATTAAGAAAATGTTGGTATTTGAAAGTTCTATCGAACGATGTATCACTTATTCACAAACGCTTCAGCGTTTGCAAGATACATGCAAAAATGTGAATTTTTGGTGTGTGACGCCGACCCGCAATACATCCGAGTTATTCGGAGAAGCCACAACGGTCTGGAAAGTTATATGGGTCAAAATCAGAGAGGTGAGCATTTTCAGATTTGAAATTTCCAAAAAATAATGTTTGCTTTAGACTGATAATTATAGTTTATCATTGTAGTGTTTTATGTCATATTGTTATATTGAAAATAGCCATGCACAAAAATGATTTTTTTTTAAGTTATGGATAAAAACTGTAAAAGTGGGGCAGATATTCGTCATTTGGGGAACAGTGATTAAAAACGTAAAAAATATGTTGTGGTGAATTCAACATTAAGCAAACTTTCTTTAAATTATCAAACACACAATTCTCGATCAGAAAATACTTTGAGCAATGCATTTAAAAAAATAAATATAGAGTTTTTAGAAAGTTTTCTTCGTAACATTGCAATAAGTGAAAATTCACTAACGAAACTTTGTTTTGTTTTTTAGATTAAGAACCATATTTAAATAATTTATACATAGAGGTATGTGTTTCTACATTTATTTATTTATGTATCTAAAAATAATTTACAATAAGGAAACTAATATTGAATAATTTGTCTTTTTCTAACGTTCCCGGAAATGACAGTTATGTTCCCTGAATGACGTCAACGTTCTCGGAATGATATTGCGGTCCGAAACGAACAAAAATAGAACAAAGTGCATCAAAATTAAATATTTACTGTACTTTAGAAATTTTTTATTGAACTACAAGACACTTTGCATTATATAATCAAAACTAACAGACATTAATAAGAAGAAAAAGAATGAGTAATTACATCAAACTTTTAAGCTTACTTTTCGAATATGTCAACATTTTCTTGGAAGCAATAAAATCCACTGCTTGGGTTTTTCTGCAATTGAGGGGCTGGAAGAATTTTTACTATCTGCTCGTAAGCAACGTAGGAAACGTCATTTGGTTCAATTTTAAATATTTTGGCAGAGTTATGTTGACAACGTAAAAAAGTAACTTTTACGTCACCATCACTATCAACTACGGTTTCTGCGACGGCAGCGTATCTATAGGTAACGGTTTTCGTTGGGTACGTTTATAAGCAAAAATGTCCCAGGACAAATGAAATTTGGATGCAAATTTTCATTATCCTGGCCTTAGGATGTACCAGTCTGAATGTTGTTTTCATGTTCGTGGAGTCGACCTGAAAGCGTCTGCAAGTCTTCATCATCTGAGCTACTGGAACCATAGATATCATGATAAATACTTTCCCTGTTAGATGACGTAGGCAAAAGTTCTACAGACATGTCCGTATCAATATCTATTGGAATTTTTGGTTCCTTGTCTTCGATGGAAAATGCATTTAGTTGAATTGTTTTCAGCAACTTCGCATGCTGATGCAAATATATACATACATCAGATGCTTTCTGCCACGTTATTTTTGTTGCGTTCATGATACCGGGTGTAGCGTCTAATTTTTCAGGGATTATCTTCTTCACAGGCCAAGATTTCGTCGTCAGGAATTTCTTGAAGTATAATGGATGTGTTTTCGAATAAATCGACGAAACCTGCAGCTGCTTTTAAGTCTTTTCCTTTTAAAACATAATCATCGGCTGTTTTCTTTAATACATCACCTACACCATCCATAGGCCCTTTACCCTGTCCAGGTTCGCTGTAATTCCAAGTTGAAAATGTTATTTGCGGAAAGTATTCCATCAAAGTTTTTATCCACAAGTAAATGTTAGTGCGGTTTCGATACTGCGAGGTAGGACCGTCTGAAAATATGTGAAGGGTTCGTACATCTTCTCTCCCACTTAAAATTTTCTGTAGTATAGGCTGCATGTTATCCCACACAGCATGTGCCTGATGGTCTAAATTATTGCTCACAGTTGCAAAACTAACCGCCTGTACCGAATCAACATTTTTTGAGTAAAAGACGCCTGTATGAATTGCTAATTGCCCTTTAGATGCGCCAAAATGTGTAGACTATTTCTTTCGCATATTTAGTCATATAATTTTCGGCAAAATCTATTTGTACCATAGTTTGTGATGTTTAGCCTTTTTTTTTTTATTTTTATTTTTATCTTTTTCCATTATTTCTTCTATTTATTTGCTGAAAAAAAAACATAATTAGTCTAAAACAATAACAATAATGAATATTTAAAAATGATAATACTTTTGACTACTTGGAAAGAATAAACGTCATTTGGCAACTTATTCATCATTTTGGGAACGCCCGTCATAGTCCTCGAACGTTCTCAGAATGACGGTTCTTTAAACGACGATTTGACACATGGTTTCGTTTATATCGCGACGACGCCATCTTGGCTGCCGGCTTTTGAGATTACTACGTAGTGCTCTGAACAATTTTTAAGAATAATGCTACAAGTACATAGTATCTCGGCAAAATAAATATATAATTGCGTTCCCATAATGATGTTGCATTAAAGTACGCTGCACTAATATCAAATTGAAAGACACTTACCACAAATATATATTATTTATGCTCCAAACTTTGAAAGACGCGACCTTCCTTATCGAACGAATTTCACATTACTGAATACTAACACCGTCTACCGCATTTACTCAAAACTATTTCGGCAAACTAGGATTGCGTTCACAAAATGACGTCTAAACTGTCAGACAATATTTCGAAACGAAAAAAATTAAAAATAAAAAGAATCCGAACTCAATTATCAATTATTTATTTTTGTAAGTGTTATATGCAGCTACACACCAATATAATAAAAGTTACATGGGTACATAATATTCTTTTGAGCTTACTTGAAATTATGAATGTTGTTTGGGGACGCGTTCCCAAAATGACTATTTAAGTATATTTTATAAAATAAAAATAAGAAAAAATAAATATTACTTAAAGATACGCTGGGTGCTAATAATTAGGGATATAATTAAAGCTGTAAAGAGCACATCGTAACAGTAATATTTAATTTTAGCATGAAAATGTTAATCAGAAGCGAATTTCTCACCTCTGTGATTTTGACCCATATATTCTCCGACGATAGTAACATTAATTAGCTAAATAAATAAAGTTTGTTTTTTCAGTGCTATATATGCAAGGGTTCCGGAGCGAAGCGACGATACCCGGCTATTATTATTATATATTATAAAAACGTTATTGTCTGTCATTCTGTAAGCAAAATGTTAAATTACAAATTACTAAAATGTTACTAAAATAGAGAATCTATTCATAAGAAATGAAAAGATATTAAACAACTGTCCAACTATACTGATTGGCGATGTAAATATAGATATTTTCAAAATGAATAAAAACAATGCAGTACAGAAATGCGTAAAACTTA
>JAFIDM010009631.1:30865739-30877525 GCA_023159025.1 Thereuonema tuberculata
TAAAGAACATTTTCTCATCATTGTCCCATTCAACAGATTTTAATGTTTACATGCTGTTTCTTGTGTTTGATTCCTTGGGTTTCCTATATAGTATCAATGGTATGTGTTAACTTGAAAAATGTTGAGATAACTTTCTCTCGTTTAACTCCCCCCCCCCTCCACCGAAAAGTAAAACAATTATAACCAACTAAGAAAATTTTGGAAAAATGAAGCAATTGAGTGCACACTTTGGTATTGTTATTTAACAATTTTATGAATACAGATTACAATGTGCATAACATGAACACGTGTCGTAGTGGTGGACTGTAATTGTGGAAATTTAGTTTTACAAGAAACCCACTAACTACTCTGTCAAAAAGGAAATATCCTTTGGACACGGAAAGGCAGTGGACCGATTTTAACTAATCAAAATTTGAACTAAAAGAACTCATGTGCAATTAAGAGCGAATAGCTTTGGTTGATTTAACACTAATAAGAATTCATGGTCCATTTCATTTCAAGTTTTTCATCGCAAATTTAAGGATATATATGACCGTGAGTTTAATGAAGGCACAATCAAAGCAGCTTACTACGAATACGTATCAATGACTCGAAAGAATTCTCGCTTAAACATTCTAAGTTCCGAATATTGCTTAGTTAATCCTTTGAGGGTGGCCCATCTCTTGGTAAATTGTGGGCCCCATTATCCAGTGGACTGCGGAGCTGGAAGAGCTGGTTCAATCTTTGGCGAAGGTCAGGGGTTTTTTTTTCCTTGGAGATTTAGCCTCCGAATGGGCCCTAGGGTTTACCTAGCCCTCTGTAAATTGAGGATCGGGTTTCTTTCCCGTAGTAAAGGCAACCTTCGGCGCCCCTTTGAGCCACGAATGAAGTAATTATCTACCTGCACAAACATGAACTGGAAACCTGTTCCTTTGATCTTTTATTTTTCGTGTAGAGTAGATCAACTAGAAAAATAAGTATTCCTCAATTAATGCCATTTCTGCTAACATTCTGAAAACAAGTTAGCAAGTCTATCACTCTTGAATCCACACCAAGATATTAGGTATCGTAATTTTAGTATTAAACTTCGTTTATTTCAATAACTGCCAGCTGAATAGTGGCCAAGTTTATTCGGGCCTTAGAAATCTATTTTACTGTCATATAAATATTTCTTGTATTTTTTTATCATATATTAGATTTGCTATTGTCACATCCTTGGCAACAACTTTTAAATTTCAGAATCTGAGATTGTAGCATTTCAGTGGGTGTCATTTCCTTCATAATTAGGTAGAATTATAAAGACGAGTAACACTTGCTTGCCAAGCGCCTTCTGATATAGACAATTTACTATTTCCTGTTCGAAAGGCGTGATTTTTTTTTCATGGGCCAACGGAGAAGTCACTTGTAGGCGGATGGAAACAAATGTTGTGTTTTTTGTTGATGAAAATGTCAAGAAATAAACTATTAATAGTTTAAAGAAATTTTATAAACTTTAAACCTGAAAATGGAAGAGGAATTTTTCTTCACTTTTTAAATCACTATTTTTGTCTTTGAATAATCATTGGTTCAGTTTAGTTTCTAATTTCTATGTGATCTTTGCTAAACTCACTAAATTATAAACAACAATGGGTCTGAGCCCAAATTGTTTACCAAGTGACATCCTGCAACAGCTGTTTCACGCTCTTTGGCGATCATCAGCCAGGAGTAGTCATAAATAAACAACAATGTCTCAGTACTGAAAGGGGAGGGTGTGGGTTAGAATGACATAACTGAGCTTCTAAAACTCGCTACGAGAGAGTGAATTGAGTCACTATTGCGTCAACACGTTTCATTAACTTTCAAAACTTTCAAATTCATTTTCTGGAAAATATTTTTTTGAGTTCTGCCGTTGTTGTTGCAACAGCAAATGTGTGATATGTTCTCACTCAGCGAAATACGTTCTAAAACTTAAAAAAGCCAAAATATGCATATACATACACAATAAAGAACGTAATTATTTGCATTATACATAACCTAATAGTAACTTATTTTCACTTAAGACCATTGGTGTACCCAGGATTTTGGAATGGACGAGGTTGTGATGGGATAGGTCCTAAAATCCTAGGTTTCTTCCATTCATTAGGAATGCATTGGGAAAGGGGGCGGGTTACAACTCTACTAGCCTTTCCGTCGGTACACCAACTGACAATAAAAGATAAAGGAGAAAAAATATATTATGAATATTACGTAATAAAACTTTTGCCAGCCAAAACCAAAATTTCTCCTATTGAAGAATTGAAGATGTAAGCAGGACTTTATACATCAAAATAATGGTAAGTATGTTAATACAGTCCCAGTTTGATTAGCTGCCGTAAATTTTAGATATCAGTTATTTTTATACAATTAAGATGAAACTAAATAGCTATCTGTTTCAATATTTAAAAAAAAAATATTCACGGGAAACCTTTTTCGAAATAGAAGGGTTCATGGGAATGAACCTTTGGATGATGCGATGTGGGTGTCAAGACACTTATCATTTCGTCTGTGAAACAGTTTTAATCATGGAACTGAAGTGAACCAATTGAGTTCTCTCCAAAACACTTCCGGTGATATCTTTCTAGAATCATCTAAGTGAAGAAAGCATCATGGGAAATAGGAAAGATTTGTTAAACAATAAAAAGTAATGGGCTGTTATTCTTTGCCCACTAGGAAAATTTATAGATGTTTATCGTTTCTATATTAGGAACTGAATACCGAATTTATGAATGTAGGTAAAATGTATCAGTGTGCGTTCGCACTAAAGCTACTAAATCGAGCCACACTGGATTAAAATCCACCTCCCAAACAAAACAAAAAAAAACAACAACTTTGTATTCCAATAACTAAGCCGGCACACCTGCTTGTTCAAATATTCTAAAATTTAATGAATACTGAAATTAAAACTAATACATGACCTAGGTTTAGGCTTAAGAGACAAACCTTTTACACGTGATTTGGGATTTAAAACAGTGATTAACCAATGAGAAAGTAGAAAAACCAATCACTTTCTGTAAACGAATCACACGTAAAAGGTTTGTCTCTCAAGCCGAAACCTAGGTCGTGTATTAGTTTTAGTTTGAGTATTCATTAAATTTTAAATTATTTGAATAAGCAGATGTGCCGGCTTAGTTTTTGGAATGCATAATTATGATCAGCACACGTGAAATGTTATTACTATTAATTAAAAAAAACAACTTTTTTTGGAGTAAAACAAGTCATATGTAGATATTCTATTATAAAATATCATCAATTTTGTCCACAATTTATTAACATACAAATATGTTCATTGAAACCGATTCAACCAAATTGTTTTTTTAATTGATTGAGAAAAAAATTTCATTAAAATCTAATCATTCAAAGTAGATTTGTATAATTTGAACATGTCGCTTTAACGTACGACATTAGAAAATGCTCTCTCTCTCTCTCTCTCTCTCTTTTTTTAATTAAGTAAGGAACAATTCACTTCATTCAGTAGTAAAAGTATTAACATTTTAAATACTAAATCGTCTACAATATGAAGATGGTCATTTGCTTCACGAACTTCATGATAACTCTTTATAAACATTATAACCTCTTAGAACTAGTAAATTGAAGATCAAATTCATTTTTTTTTTAAAAGCTAGAGCTTAGAATCCACTTATAGTACCTTCAATTTCTTTGAAAATGAAAGAATAACTTTTTTTCTTCAGATCTGCTTTTTCGAATATTCCATTTTACTTTCCTTAGATTAGCTCCTAGAATTAAAAACAGATTTTGAAACAACTCAGATAATTGTAATTGTGACGAATATTAACATTCTTAGTACAGCTTATTATAATGTTATTCATATAATATTATCCATTCACTGAAGCTTAAAAAGTAAGTAATCTAGTCCTAGAAATATAAAAGTATTTTTATAATTCTGAAATAGTATAAAAAATACAAAAGGCCGAAATGGTAATTTTATTATTAATTTACGTTAAAAAAATTAAAAACAGAACATTTCGTCGTTCTTATATTTTTTTAATGGAGTGTTTTTTTATTAATTTTAATTGCCGTATTATCTCAGAAGAAAATTCAATTAGTTTATTAATAAAATAGCAGCATATGTAACAGTTGAAACGGTTCGGCGCTAGGTCAGGTAACTTTCTCAATAATCTATTTATTTTATTGTAAAGTTCTATTCAATTTACTATTTCGATCTTACCTGTTACACTTAGGGGAAAAAAAAACCAATAATTTACAATTTGTAAAATCAAACCCGAAAAAAAATTTTGATTGTAAAGTTTTTTTATTATTGTTATTTTTGAAGTTAAAAAGTTAAAATTTTTAAAAAGTATTTTTTTTTTTAATTTTTAAAGCAAAATTTACATTTGAGACTGAAAGGAAAGTTTAAATTTACTAGGAATTCTTAAGCCTAATTAACTCTATTGATGCATAATATTTACTGTATTTCTATTCTTGGAAAATAGTTAATTGTGAACCAAAGATAGCGTTAACTTAATGTCTCCTAGCGTTTTCCATCGTGACAAATGACTTTAACGAACAAATCAAAAGGCTTACAATTTCCTATCAAAATAGAGACACCGGAGTTAATAATTTTGATTTCTTAGAAAAGATGAATATTTTTTGAATTCGTATGAAATCAGTGGATGTTATATTTCTCCATTCATCGATTCGTTTCCCTTCGAAGCCCAACGTTACTTTTGAACCCACTGAAGCTGAACGAATGAACAGTGAATTGCTTAGGCTAGAATTGAGATGAATTGGCCATGAAATAGATAACAAAAGCAACTATTAGTTTTTCTTAAGTAGCCTGAACGAAGTAAACTGTAATTCCTTGCATCGAACGCTGTTTCCTCATAGTTTTGCAAAAGCTTCCATGTTCGAACTCAACAACTAGCGATTTCGTTAATGTTATTAACTAAATTAACTGAATAAAATTGAATTTACTGCAAAATTAAACTTCATTAAATACTATTGGTAAACCCTTAATATTTAGGAATTGTCTACTTACCTTGACTTTGAGTTATGGGTTGCAATTTCTCTTGGATTATGCTGTACAATGTAGCCTAAGACTTGAACTCAAGCGTTAGCACATGCCATAATTTATAGATAGGCTTATTTTAGAATCTAGAACAAGTAAACTTGGTGATCCACAGCTTTACAGCCATTCTCAGCCTAAGTATTCGTTTAAGATCTGAGTAAGGCTTAATTTTAGTTGAAGAAAAGTATTTTTTTTTTTTTTAAACACTTCGCCAGCTTCACTGAACAGCACCGGCAGAGATTTTGCTTTGCTACGCTTCACGATATCTTCATTAATGAATCAACGGGAATAAGTAATGAAATCTGGGACCTCATAAAACGCTTATTTTTTTGATGATTTAATTTTTTTCCTCAGGCAAATGCCGATTACACTTCCTAGTATAACAATATATGAAACAATCATAGATTTATACAATCTACAATTTGAATTTCTATACAATGCCTGACAACAGAAAAGTAATAATGAATAATGAAAAGTAATAATGAAAGTAATAATAATACGTAGTTTGATCCATTGTCTCGAGTGTATCTGTCATTAATGTAAAAATATTGAACATAGAAGTTGATTTCTTTAATATTCATGAAGTCCCAAATGAAAGTGGCCAGTTGTCCAAAATAACTTTCACGGTGTTTACGAACTTTGGAAAGGTATTCGCGCGGTCAGTCACCTTTTTTACCCCTCTCTCTACTGAGAATCCTCCCCCTAAAGAAAGCAACCCCAATTGCTTGTCTTGAGGCGATGTCTTCCTCTTACCCTCACAACACAAGACTCAAGAAACCGTGTTTCATAACTGCTCAGCTAATACCATTTTAAATGTGTTGTATTGTTTCATAGTAAGTTAGAAACGACTTTTTAATGTTTTATTACATAGATCAGGAGGATTGTACTCTTTTATTTTTTTTTTTTTTTGCCATCCTCATCTGAGGAAGTTCTCTGAATTTTATATGTAAAAAGCTTAAGGAATATTTAATATTTCTTAGAAAAAAAAGCTTGAAAAAACAAAACAGAAATACTTACTGTTCTCTAAAAAATTATTATCTTCATTTAAATTATTTAAAAGTGAATAAATAAAGCCAGTTTCAAATGTAGTAAAACTTCGATCTAAAGAAACTAAACTATAAATATACCTATACTTAAATACTATTTTCTGTTTATATTCTACAACAAGCATTCTCAAAGTAAATGCAAAATTCGAACTGAGATCGTACAAAATTACTGAAGAAATATAAACATATAAGAAAACTAAATATAGGACTACAAGATTTTCTTCAAGGCTTAAGATTTTATGACCCAGATCTCTAAAAATAAAACTTTAAATTTGTTATCCATTCTATTTACCGTACTCCTAGATTTTAAAATGTCAGTATCGCTTAAGGTTCAGAAGAATATACAGTTAAGCAAAGAGCAGCGCTAAATCAATATATCAAAGATTTAAGTTGTAGTAACAATATATTAAGGTGATTCTAAAAATATAAAAACATCTCCCATTTGGTTTTAAGCAAATGGGGAAAACAGGAAATATTTATTTTAAGGTCGTACAGAATCCATTCGTCAGTTTCAGAGTATTATCTGTTAGAACTTATTATTTCAAAAAAATAATGTTAAAAATTAATTTCAGTTTGAAAGATTCACCATGGCTTGGGAAGTTTGAATATTCTCAGAATGCTCAGAATACTAGAATAGAAGAAATATTTTCTTTCTTTCGTTTTTTTTTTTGATTCGGACCATAGCCCCCAACCCCTCAAATTTTTCCAGATTTTATTTTTTTATTTTTTTATTTTTCAACGTCGGCTTCTAAGTTGACCCTCCCCCAAATGAAAACCTATATATGCCCATGATCTCATGGGGCACCAAACTTTATCATTGCTTTTACTATAACAATAGTAAAATAATCTCTTATGTAGTTTTCCAGATCTGTCTGTGTCTAACGCACTTCCTCTGTGTTTCGAAAATAATTTTAATTTCCTATGAAAATAGAAATTATTTTGACAACGAAACGTCCCCGACAGGAATCGAACCTACAACCTTCTAATCCTATACCAGACATCTTATCCAGTAGGCCACAGGGACTTTAATTATTGTTTTAATATCTCTTAGCATTCCTTCTGTGTGTGTGACGCAATGAGAGATGAGCCAGAGAAAAAAAAAAACTCATTAATTTTAGCCTACTAGATTAAAATTTAAATTCCAATGTTCATTTTTTTTAGCCTACTACAAGCGTAGACCAGACGAGCATTGCATGAAGAAGCTCGCCCTCAACGACGAACTGAAGAGTCGTTAGAAAAAACTCCTACTTAAAAAAAAAGTTGTCCACAGATGGTGATTCGTCACTTCCGTGGACTGTCACAAGCTACAGTTGGATAGCTTCTAAAGACCCAAACTGCTTTATTTTTTAATATTTTTCAAATAATATATATATTGTGAAATCAGAAAATATATAAATTTAACATAATATTGAGTGAAATTTTTTTTCGAATTATCAGTAAAATTTTTTTGCAACCTCAAGTCTTGTCACAAGGTTTTGCCATCGCTTTTATAGACATTCCTAAACTTTCTAAAAAATCCATCCGATGCGCTGGTTGTCTTCCATTTCACTTAAAAACAAAAGTTTACACGGCGATTTTGGATTGGGAAGTGATTTTATTCGTCTGAGTCGCAGATTTGTCAGGAAAATATTAGCTTTTTATTCATTTTTCGTAATTTGCACAGCTCATTCCATCACTTCTGTGGTCATGTTTATAATCTAATTTTTCTATGGAAAAATGATTATTTCTAGGCATAATAATTGAAATATGGTAAACTTAATTTTCTGAATGACACGCGTTCCTAACCTCAAAATGAAGAGCACATTGGTCAAGCAACATAAGTATTCGTCACTTCCGTGGACATCACTTCCGTGGACATTTGGGGTCCATGGAAGTGATGATTATCGACAATAGCGGCTACTATGTTTTTCACGAATACTTGTCTTTCACTTCCAGTCTTTGTTAAATGCCAATAAGGATATTTATAATTATATAAATATATTTAATATAATATATGCTATATGTAATTATATATTGACATTTTTATAGACGTTTAAGATTGACAGTCTGATTCATTTGTATTGTACATGATTTCCTCTTTTGATAAAAAGTTCTTTTAATTCATAAATTAGTCTTCTATTTATTTATTTCATAGTTTTTCCCACGTAAATTCACTATTTCGAATGTAATTTATATTAAAATTCGACATCGTTATCAACCCAAGTCACTTCTGTGGACATGGGCCTACCATCACTTTTTTCTTTTTTTAAAAAAAAAAAAAACAAAATGCGTTGACCTGAACCACATATATCATGGATGTAAGAACGTCAAAAGCAATCATCTCAATTTTTTTGAAAAGGAAATCTTCAAATTTAAAATCTCAAAATTTTTTGACTGAAATTGCAGGTTTTCTGTAGATTCACCCAGTAATAGAATAAAAACCAACATTTTTAACGTGTGTCAGATTGACTTTAAACAGAAAGATTTCATGAAGACAATTAATTAAAAGAACAAACAGCATTAAAACGTTAAAAGTTAACCGGTTTTCCTCCTTTATAAAGCTTTTCGTCAGTCTCAATTTTAACGTTTTAATTCTATTTATTCTTTTAATTAAGTGTCTTCATGAAATCTTTCTGTTAAATCTGACACACGTTAAAGTGTTGGTTTTTAATCATGAAGCTTATCTCAGACATTAATAATACTATAGAATACTTTGGGGAAAACACAGTATGATTTACAGATAAATAACAGGCTATTTTAAACATTTAAAAAATACCCTGAAATATATTTAAGCTGACTTAAACATCAAGTATTACCTTCTTAACGATCTTTTTTGCTATCTCACTTGAAGTCAACAAGTTTTCTTTTTCTTTCCTTTTCTTTCTATTTCGTGTATTACCAAGGGCGTATATAAGGGGGGGGCCGAGGGGGCCCGGGCCCCCCCCGAAATAATGAAGATATGTCCTCCCAACGTTTTTTTTGGTTGAACAGATAGGTTTTCATTGTTTTTTTTCCTTGGTTGAATAGAATTTTTGTTGGGCCCCCCCCGAAAATATATTCTATATACGCCACTGTGTATTACTAAACTTACCTTTCTCCTCTTACATTTCCCCTGCATTAAAGTGACAACATATCATAAGTAAGGATTAAAAAATAATATAATTCTTAAGCTAATTTGTAAAATAATTAACTCTTTCAATGAATACTGAACAGTGGCCTAACTGTAACTGAATTCTTTTGCGTTTTGCCCTGCAATTATTTTTTTTTAATAATAAACGTGATTTTTTTTTTAAATTCCAAGTGTATTGCTCTATAATTATTTTCGCTTCGTGGGAAGCAATTTGAATTGGGTTCTTCGGTCTATCTACTTTGCACAATGTAAGTGTATTTTCTCACTTGCTTTAACGTTGAGAACCCTTCGATCAGGATATCCTAAGGTCTTGTGCTCTCTAGTGAGTTTTGTTCATTTTAAGAAAGCTGATAATCAGGGCCGCGCCAAGGTATGTTGGCGCCGGGGTGCCAGGCAAAAGTTGCCCCGTAATAAGCTAATTTATTTGCCGCCCGACGCCCCGCAAGACGTGCCGCCCGGGTGCCGTGCACCCCTTGCACCCCCGTTTGGCGCGGCCCTGCTGATAATGAACAAAAAAGTTTTGTGATCCTCTCCGATATTTTTTTTTTTTTTTTTCCTCATAGTGATAGCAATATTTCAAAACTGCTAAAATATAAGAGTAAGCAATAATGTGTAATCTTAACCGAATTTCATACATTTAATTTTTCTAAATGTCGTGAAACTATCATTTGACTCTAACCTTGTGAAGTGAAATTCGATGAGTTCTCAGCTGTATACTGTATATCAGATATAAACTGTCAGGACAGAAACGATTGACCAAGAAACGATTAACAAAATGAGAGATAAAAATGGTTGGATATCATAGTAAGCAGCAATTCATTGCAGAATGACTAATCAATTTACTTTTCTTATACCAAATACTGAGTTTGATGTATTTGACAGGACATTGGCGCACCCACGGGGGAGGAGGCCAAAGGGACTTAAGCTGCCCCCCCACCCCTCAATAACCTAAAAATAAATAAAGAAAACACAAGAAAATAAAAAGAAAGGAAGAACGAGAAGAAAACCTTTACTGAAGCTTCCTAATACTAGATGAGCTTACATACATTCAGAATGGCTAAATTCTGTGAGTTTCGTCTTTCCCTTCCTTCTATATTAAGACGAATAAAGAAGCAAAGTTATTAATGATCGTGTTCGAAATTACTAAAGAATTTCATTAAATATAAAACACTCATTGCAAATTTATCATAGAGGTTTCCCTTCCTTCATGAAAATCTACACTAGTTCGAATAAAAATTAGTTTTACCAGTTCATGAACTTATTTTCTTGTGGGTTCATTCTAAACAGTTTATTACAGACATAATTCAACAAACGGAAAAAAAAGAGCAATTAAACTTTCAGAGAAAAATCCTTTAAGTACTTATTTCTCTTGTCTTTTTAGTTTTACTCCACTTTCTCGACTGCTTTTATTTAAAATTAAGTTGTTGTTGTTTTGGGTTTTTTTTTTCCTGAACTAAAATAATTCTTCTTCTGCAAAACGTTCATTCAAGAATGACTTATTTTCAAGAGGCTAAAGTCATTTTTTTTTTTGTCGAGTTCTTATTAAGAATCTAATATAGCCTCAGGAATAGCATCTTATTATTACATCTTTTTTATTTACTTTTTTTTCTTTTTATGAGAATCTATTTGGACTTTTCCTTGACTCCTATGTCACTTAAAAGATGCCGGAACACACAATCACAAAATTTTCCCAGAATAAAATCCACCATTCCGCTTGAAGACATGTTTGGTGCGTGGGAGTTGGAAATACTGAATAATGTCTTTTCAAAGACACACTCAAGGTCTGATAAGAAATAAAGCATCTCCAATTATTCAACAGGTGTGCGAAACAATTCTTTTATGCAGATGGATTAAGGGAGATTTAGGAGAAAAAAAAAAGTAAAAAAAAATATAGACTATCTTGTTTCCTACGTTTCCCGTCCAAATTGATAGTTTCGCGGTTTAAGTAATATTAGGTTTCAAAATTACGGCTTTACTTGTCCTTCCAAAAAATGATGAAAACATATAGCAATAGTTCAGGGTTTTCTGCCAAAGAGAAACAAAGAGAAAAGTTGTTGATTTTTTTCCCTCTATGTTCTCCAATTTTCAGCAAACCGTTTCAGAAAAGATTCAATTGACGATCGTACAATTTTATGGAAATCACAAAGAGAATAAATATTTGTAAGTAAATGGAAGCAATTAGGTTAGTCATAGTAGTAACACTATAGCTGATACTTGCTATTTTGCCAAAACGAAGGGCTGATTCTTTCCTATTAACATTGAAAAGAGGAATTAAAAAAAAAATCTTTTCACATATGCAATAAAGTCTTAAGCTAAAAAAAAGGAGTAATTTTGAATCTTTATTTTCATGCGTTCGTTTCTCAGCAAGGACCAAACGAAAAAAGCAAATTCGAATATAAAATTAGATTGTCTATTGTCCATAAATGTGCATCACTAGTTTCAAAAAGATTGATCCAGTGACTCGAAAGCTATTAGGATACGATGGATACACACACACACTATCTGATTTTACTAGCCTCCTATAGAAAGAAGGCTTATAATGGAGAAGTTATTAAAACATTAGGATTTTGAATTGTTAAATGAATATAATTCATATCTATACATTTTC
>JAFIDM010009631.1:30896484-30945684 GCA_023159025.1 Thereuonema tuberculata
AGCTTTGATAAGTTTTAGATTGTTGTTGTCTTTTAATTTATATTTATAAATCGAAGTTTTGTAAAGCTTTCATCCTGAATTATAGTTTTGATCCCAAAAACGAGGTTGAGGACTCAAATGTCTGAGCTAGGTCTCTGAATTTTAGTATTATCCATAGCCTGTATTAAAATCTGGACTATCCATGGGTTGAAAACCATAAAAATTGCTTGCCAATGCCATCTATGGAACAGAGAGGATATTGAAGTTTCACATTTCTCTGTTGGGGTGGACCTAAGCAATTATTACAAGTGGGGTCAATTTCTTTACGTTACTTGAAGCTTATTCTTGATGGTAATCAACAAACTTCGTTTTTTTACTCTTTTCTATAACAAAAGCTAAAACTTTTATTTTAAATTCTAGTTTTATTTAAGAATATGAAAATTAGAACTAGAATCATTTGTAAACCAACCTTATTTAACATTTGCGGAAAAATATTATAAAGACAATTTATTTTTTGCATACCTTAATTATAGCAAATAACTTGTTTGTCAAAATGAAAACATTTTCCTTACCATTATAGCAGGCACTCAATTCATAAGTTGCTGCCCCTGGTATCTCTAAATAAGGTTCTTCGATGTGGAGAAGGGAAGGGTTGGCATGGTGACTCAAACGACAAACTTCAGTATCAGTAGCTCCAAAATCAAACGAGTGACACCGGAAGGGAGCTCCACTACACAATCTCCTACAAGCGTCCAAAGAGGTGATATTAGGATATACGGCGTCCACGGTCTTCATAATCCGTCCATCCGTTTTCTGATATTCGCAGAGTCTGGCAGGATCTAAAGGAAAGAGATAGATTATAGGAATCCATGAAGCAGCAGATACTACAGACATTTTCCCATCTCTTTCTCATACTTTCAGTCAACAATGGACTATCTATATAAATATATGTGGAAATCATGTAAACTATCAATTTGTAAAGTAATCAGTAAAATCTTTTTTTTTTTTAATAACTATATGTTTCAGAATAATAGTCATCATTATGTAGAGTAAAACTATATTTAGCATCTAACTGAGGTCTAGATTCTGATAATTCTAAATTAAAATTCAGGAGTTGCAAATTCTTAATGTCTGACAGTTTGGAAGAAAAAAATTCAAATCTAGTGAATTTAAAATCTTTAGTAATGTAAAATGAAAAAAACAAAACAAACGAAAACCGTGTTCTTTATTAAAATGTTATTAATGTTGATGGTTTTGAACGGGATATCATGTCGTTCAGTTTTCTTCAATTAAAAATTATAATTAACCAATCAGTTTTTTCTTCTTCTTTACTGCTTTTCTATTATTCGGACGACGAATCCTGATACAACAATCAGGATTCGTCGTCCGGATTATATTGTAATTTGTAATTCCTCTACAACTTTATTCATTACTGTTCATAAATTGATTATTTACAGTTTAAATAAAGAACGTAGAAGTCTGCGAAACTTCGGACTCAAATACCGTAACTGTTTCTTCTGTTTATTCAACAGAATACAAATCACTGTTGTTAGCAATCCTAGTGAATAAATCGACCATAAATAAAGTCTGTTTACCTTGCACGCAGTTGTTTTCCATGTACACCACCCCTTCTCTCGGCCGGAAAGCTCTGGGATTTCCCGTGGTGAACCTGTCCATGTCATTCAGCTGACAATTTCCGGTTTCTGGCTCGTAATTTGCCGAGCGACATTGGAAGTCCTGTTCTAGAAGGCAGAGCTCGGCACAAACGCGATGGGATCCGACGCGACGTTGCTTCCGAGTCACCTGCACCAGCTCGTAGTTGTCGACACGTTCAATGGCCCATGTGCTCCTGCCACAATGTCCGGCACCTAGAAAAAAACAAAACAATAACAGTGTAATTGATAACTGCAATAAATTCATAACCTACGATACTGAGAGCATTCACAAAAAGGAGAATGAGAAGGTTCATTAATGTTCTCACGATATAGGCTACGATGGCTTACTTATACAAAGCTCTATGTTGGCCTAGATGCATTCTCAAAAATAGTTAGCTGATTTAGCCAAAATTGTAAAAAAAAAACATTAAAATCATGCAATGTAAGACAGATACTGTTTGTAATTTATTGTAAGCCATTCTTTATGTAAGGAACAGTTTTAGGTACGATTATCTATCACTTCGTTTAGTGGTTTAAACGCAGTCCATTTTTTTTTACAGGAGTCCAATCTAAGATACATGAATTTGGAATTTTTTCAGTCTGTGATTCTACGATACATTTCCAAACTACAAAAGCTACAACAGTATTACAATTGGCTAACAACTTGATAAAGCGTTTGCTTGTGTGCGAATCATAGTAATGAATTAAATTAGTACAAGTAAATCAAAATTTTGTTTTTTTCTTTTGAATATGTCGCCAATTTCCCTGGATAGCATCCGGAAAAATGTTAAGTAGCTTAACTTTGCCGTTGAAATGAAAACAAATTTCAATTTCTTTTTTCAATTGAATCTTTCACCTGGGCAACGTCTGATTCTACTTTGGAGTTAAGCGATTGGGATTATTTATTTAAATTTAAGAATTAGTACAATTCTTAATTTGATGATATATTCAATCTAAAATATGTAGACTTTAACCTCCCTCAGATACAAATGGACACCAAAGCAAAAACAAAATATCGTCAATATCAAACGGCAAGACAGAAAATTTTGAGAGCAACGTAACAGAGTTAAAAGAAATTGAGAACTAAATATATTGTAACTATTCATTTACTCTTAGCCCAGAGGAATGTTCAGTTCGTAATTTTGAACTCATTACCAACTACTATCATTTATCTTTCATTGTCTTTCATTATTCCCCATCAGCTGTTTCTAGAAGATTCGTCAGGTCGATTCCAAAGGTGATCCTTTTGATTCAACTGAGATCTTTCCCCCTTTTCCCTCTAGAGGGCGTTTAAATCTATTTTGTTTTGTCCAAGGTCAGTGAAGAACCATGTACTTGAGAACCCCGTTTCTGACCGTATTTCCACAAAGGCCAATTTTGTGTTCCATCCTTTTTCTGTGTAAAATATGAATGGAACCAAGGACACCCATCTCCTCCTCTCGAGATAACAATTGCTATTGTAGGTTTAAGGATCCACTCGAGAGATTGAAACAGGTCTGACTGTAATTACCTGATGTAAATTATTATAAAGTAACCATTTGTAATATGTTTTTTTATAAGATTTATTTAAAGTAAATACCGAAGTTAATTTTAGTATTCTCGTAAGAAGCTTGTTAATAGCATTAAAAAATTGTAGGTATTAATTACATTGCATGAAGATTTATTTGTATTACAATATTTTCAATGTTTTATTATTATTATTATTACTATTCCTAAAAACATATTTCCTTTTATAATAATAAAAGGAAAGAAATATTATTAAAATATAATATATTATATCCTAAACAATTTATATATAATATAATAATAAATAATTTTTATAGTGTAATTAAATTAAAAGATATAAATGAATATGGTATAAGAAATTTTGAATTATATAATTGAGAAAACTTTAATGATATAAATTGGAATGTATTTAAAGATAATAAAAGAATTTCATTTGTAAAAAATAAGGTAAAAAATTGGATATTGGGTAATATTGATTAATAATTTGTTAATTTTATGTTTGTGTTAATATGTTTTTGCTAATATATTTGTTTCAGTATGTTTGAGGATGATAAGTTGATTTTGTAAAATTTGTAAAATTTATTTAAATGTAATTTTCAATATAATTATTATGTATTATAATAAAATAACAGCATCTGTTGATAGGAATTTGAATTCCTAACGGGACTGAATTGTATAAATTTAATAAATGAATAAATGAATAAATAAATAAATAAATAAATAAATAAATAAATTATTATTATTATTATTATTATTATTTTGTAAAAGTTTCAAACCTTGGGTTTCCCCAGCAAAGACAAAATGGCGGGTCAAAAACCAAAGCACATATTGTCAAGTGTAAAAATATTATTATTATTATTATTATTATTATTATTCCATTTTCATTTTACAACAAAACTGCTGATATTTAAGCTAAACCTTCTCAAGAAAGATGTCTTGAGAAAGGATATAGAAAAGACTCAGGGCCCAAAAAACGGCAACTACCAATAAAGCCAGAGGTAATATGACGACAAACTGCTAATATTTTTAAATTCTCATTTATTTCACTGCTGAAATACGAGGGTTGGGGCATAAATCATGGCAACTACTTTTTATCAGCCAAACATGCGGCACCACTGCAATTCCGGAATACACGTTTGAAAGCTTGTTGGATGTTCTTCTGATTGGCATCACTTACGTGGTCTGCGTCAGTGTAGGAACATCATAGGATCACGTGAAAAATAGGTTTTTGGGAATAATCGTTTCATAGGGCAATGCAGTGTAGCCAAGGAAGAAAAAAGGAACCCAGGAATGCTAAATGCACAATGTTTACGCCATTCAAAGTAACCTCTAAGATTGTCCATCGTACGTTGCCAGCGTTCGGAAACTGCTGTCAAACGCCATCATTTTTCACGATAACGCCACATGTCACACAGCAGCTTCTTCACAGGCTTTGCTGTGTCGATAGGAATGGGATGTCTTGGAGCACCCTCGATATTCGCCTGACCAGAGTCCATGCGATTGTGATTTGTTTCCAAAACTGAAGCTGCTGTTAGGTGGGAAACGCTTGCGAACAAAGATGAAATTTTGACGGCGTTTCGGCGAGAGGACTAACACTCAATGACTCACAAGCAGTCAATTACCATTCCCTTCCCAAACACTGCAGCCTTTCCAACCGCTGGCAATTGTCGATGGACAACCTTGGAGATTAATTTGAGGAGTGTTAGAAATGTGTATTGAGCATTCCTGTGTTCCTTTTTTCTTGCTTTGCTACACTATCTTATGAAACGATGATTTCCAAATAGGTGTTTTTAATTTGCCCCCATGACGTTCCTTCACTGACCCAAACCATAGTAGTGGTGCTAATCAGAAGCACATCCAACAAGCTTTCAAACGTGTATTCTGGAATTGTAGTGATACCGCATGTTTGGCAGATAAAAAATAGTTACCATGACTTTTGCCCCAATCCTCGTATAACAAAAAAAAAAAATAGTAAAAAAAATCATGGTAACTATAATGATGTTAACATTATCAGAAAAGCTTTATTATCTTTATTAAAAATTTCTTTATTAAAAAACGAATACAAAAATTGATCATTTCTTCTGTTTTATAAGAAAATACTGTATTTTATTATAGGCTTTTTATTAATCTAATATACAGGAAATGTATCCTCTAAATACTTGTTAATTTATTTATTTATTTATTTTATATAAATAAAAAAAATTCCAAAATGTAGGCCTAACTATAATTTGAAAAGAAAAAAAAAAGGGAGAAAAAAAATTTCTGTCGAGAATTATAATACTTTTTATTATATTAAAAAAAGGGGGAGATTGATTGAATAAATCCCCTAACTGCCTTCCTCCAACCAAAATCATAAGGCTTAGTGCGTAGCGATTTTGGGTGAATCTACGGAAAACCTGTAATTCGTGTCACAGAGCAATAAATTGAAAATGATTGAAAATATTTGTCATTTTTCAAAATCACACATTGAAGTACAAAATATACTATAGTTTAGTATATTTTTTTCTTTAAATTTTATGGAATTTCCAAAAAAAAAGTTGTCCACAGATGGTGATTCGTCACTTCCGTGGACTGTCACAAGCTACAGTGGATAGTTTCTAAAGACCCAAACTGCTTTATTTTTTAATATTTTTCAAATAATATATATATTGTGAAATCAGAAAATACATAAATTTAACATAATATTGAGTGAAATTTTTTTTCGAATTATCAGTAAAAATTTTTTGCAATCTCAAGTCTTGTCACAAGGTTCTGCCATCACTTTTGAGAACATTCCTAAACTTTCTAAAAAATCCACCCGATGCGCTAGTTGTCTTCCATTTCACTTAGAAACAAAAGTTTACACGGCGATTTTGGATTGGGAAGTGATTTTATTCGTCTGAGTCGCACATTTGTCAGGAAAATATTACCATTTTATTCATTTTTCGTCATTTGCACAGCTCATCCCATCACTTCTGTGGTCTTGTTTAGAACCTAATTTTTCTATGGAAAAATAATTATTTCTAGGCATGATAATTGAAATGTGGTAAACTTAATTTTCTGAATGACACGTGTTCTAACCTCAAAATGAAGAGCACATGGGTCAAGAAACATAGGTCTTCCGTGGACATCACTTCCGTGGACATTTGGGGTCCGTGGAAGTGATGATCATCAACAATAGCGGCTACTATGTTTTTCACGAATACTTGTCTTTCACTTCCAGTCTTTGTTAAATGCCAATAAGGATATTTATAATTATATAAATATATATAATATAATATATGATATATGTAATTATATATTTGCATTTTTATAGACGTTTAAGATTGACAGTCTGATTCATTTTTATTGTACATGATTTCCTCTTTTGATAAAAAGTTCTTTTAATTCCTAAATTAGTCTTCTATCTATTTATTTCATAGTTTTCCAACGTAAATTCACTATTTCGAATATAATTTATATTAAAATTCGACATCTTTATTAACACAAGTCACTTCTGTGGACATTGCCTATCATCATTTTTGTTTTGTTTTTTAAATAACCAAAATGCGTTGACCTGAACCACATATATCATGGATGTAAGAACGTCAAAAGCAATCATCTCAATTTTTTTGAAAAGGAAATCTTGAAATTTAAAATCTCAAAAATTTTTGACTGAAATTGCAGGTTTTCTGTAGATTCACCCTTTTAGACGAAAGAAAAAATATTAAAGTGATTTAATCAAGCTAGTTTCACTTTTCTATTTAAGTTACCTATCGATAAAGAACTTTGATATTATAATTTTGGTTCTGAAAGAAAACTTTTAATTTATTTTTATTCAAATTCAGTGAACAATGTAGAATTGGATAATTATCTCTTATATAGTTTTCCAGATCTGTCTGTGTCTAACGCACTTCCGCTATGTTTGGAAAATAATTTTAATTTTCATCCAGCACAGTAATCGAACCTACAACCTTCTGATCCGAAGTCAGACTTCTTATCCAGTAGGCCACTGGGACTATAATTATTGTTGTTAAATATCTCTTATCACTCCCTCTGTGTGTGTAACGAAATGAGAGAAGAGCCAGAGAAAAAAAAACCTCATTAATTTTAGCCTTATTAGATTAAAATTTCAATTTCAATGTTCATTTTTTTAGCCTACTACAAGCATAGACTAGACGTGCATTAAATGCAGAAGCTCATCCTCAGCGACGAACTGAAGAGTCGTTAGAGACATTTCTCGACCTGACTGAAGAAATTAAAAATAATATTCAAACACAGGAAAAAAACTTCTACTTAAAATACTCTATATCAACTAAAAGCAGTCCATTGTTCTCCCGTCAATGTTGAAGAGCCGTATAAGTTAATTGCACATATATTTTAGTCCAAAATTACATTTGAATCTTTTTGTAGCCATTTGCCTTTATAGTTTAGGATTCTTCTTATTATAATTGTGTAAATCTAGGATTTCGTGTTGTTGGAGATGCCTTGAACCAGTACAAAGTCAATTAAGTTCTATTTCTACTACAGCGTAGATGGAAAAACCTAACCCAAACCACTTACCATTTACTGAATGCCCTCTATTTCCAAACCTAATGTGGGGATTCTGGCGAAGACAATCAACATTACAGCTATTTACATATCCGAATTGTTTTCATCTGTCAACTCTTTATTAGGTAAAACGGCAGATAAGATCATCTTATCTACATCTCTGTATTGTATTCGTTGCTAATTTGTTGTAATGGAGCAGCCAAATCACCCAATAGGCCTTTTTAGCTAATTCAGTTCGAACTATTTATTTCTTTCCCTTAACCTGAATTTGTCTCATTCTTTTTTCTTTTTTAATGTCAAAAAAAGACTAAAAATGTCCTTCAAGCCCAGAGAATTTCTTCCTTGATGATTTGTTTTAATAAAATAAGAAATGAATTTCCCTTTTTTCTTATCATTCTTTATGTCTTTCCCAATTAAATTTTCATTGCTTTTACCTAGTATTTTATTAAGGAAATCATATAAGCAATTTGAAAAATAAAATTGAATAATGCAGTTGGAGAACCTGAATGTAAATTCTCTTTTTCGAAATTAAGGGGCGGGAAAACATTGGCATTTTAGGAGGAGATGGATAGCTTTTAAACTCAAAAGATTACTGAATTTCATCTTCATATTATATTTTTAAGAACATCTTTCACAATTATCAAATAGCAATTTTTGTTTTGATTTCTTTTGTTTGTTTGTTTGTTTTTTTGAAATAAAATCATCATTACTTTTTCCATCGTTGTAAGACAAATAATAATAATAATAATAATAATAATAATAATAATAATAATTTATTTATCTGATCTATTGTTCGGATGAAAAATGAAAAACATCCAGAATAAAAAAACTGCAATAATAATCTTTTATTGAAAATTTATGGTTTATAAATCTGTATTTCCAACATTGGTGGTTTTCATGAGTTATTGCATATATAATGCTTTCGGCAAAGATCAAGAACTCTTTCCAATAAACACTTTGCTTTGGTTAGAATAACCTCGCATTTTCATATTTTAATTCTTTTCTTAAAAAGAAAATGTAAACTCTATCGTAACAGAAATATTAACGCACCACAGAATTTAATAATGTCATCTAAAATTAATAGCTATTTTCAAATATGCAGTGAACATGATGTTAATAGCCTTTTCCATTTCTTTTCTTCTTTGTTTCATTTTATAATGACAAAATTTGAAAGACGACAAGAAAGAGAAGAGAAGAATGAAAAAGAAGAAACGCAAGTCATTCTTATCTTGGTAGCACCTACCTTGACCCTTGATGTCTCTGTCATTTTTGCTCAAGTAAATCAGACACTTAAACAGGATTTTTCCCACAAATGAAACGGATGTGTCAAACAAGATACTAATCACTGTATAGACGCCTTTGACATATCTGCTCATAAACTTATACATTAAAGATTAAAAGGTCTTCGACAGAAAAGTAAAAGAGTTATATTTCTGTCGTTCTTTATTGTTATTTTTTCAATAAGATTCCATTCATTACCGTCCAGCTTTAAGCTTTAAAGTTCTTGCTGAATTCTGAAGCTCAGTACCTTCATACTTAGTTATACAAAGTTTCTAATTGTTAATATATACCTCCTTGTTTCCAAAAAATCGAAACTTAGATAAAAAATTTAGATTCAACTTTAAAAGCTACTAAATTTCAATTCGAAAATATGCAAAGTAGCACATTTCAAATATAATTACAAGTTCATGAAATTATTAAATAAAATTTCCGCTTAATTTAAATAATTTCTAGGAACTCATGCTTTACTGGACTTCAAAACATTAAAAATTTTCCTTAAAAACGACTTATAAGATATTATGCCGTTTAATGTTTTTTTAGGGAATCTTGATCGCTTTCATCGAATATTTGTATTCTAATTAATTTAGCAAGGATTTCCAATCTGTTGTTCTTTTGCTATACAGAATATTACTAACATTTCGCAAAAACTCTGATCGTCTTCTACTGAAAATATACTTCATCAAACGCAAAATATCACTAGTTCTTCAAATTACAATATACACATCATGATTTCTGTTCTTTAGAAGGGCATACGTCACCTTTCTCTTATGGAAAACACAAGATAGACATTATTTAATATAATATGTTCATTGTAACATAAGCTCAATTGGTCAATAACTACACTGTTCCACTAATCAACTTATGCAACTAAATGCAAATCCGAATTTAATCCACAAAGGACAATTGAAGGAAAACTTTAAAGGATTTTCTTTGCAGTCACTTCAGCATAAGATACTTTGAGGCCCAACGAATTTTGGACACGAAACTGTTACATTTTTTGTGTAAGAGTTCAGCTTTTGTTGTCTGAATTTCAAGGCAGCTTAAAATTTCTTAACTGTACAAAACATAAAACAAAGAAAAAAATTCTTTATTAAGAAACGTATAAATCTATAAATTTATATCGAATAGTAAATAGTTTACTGAACACAGTAATAACTACTTTTTTTCCTTAATGAACTTTCCAAAATAAATGGCCTAGAATGATTACAAATTACAGAACTATCTGACATCTAATTTTGAAGCTCGTAAATACAATTGACCCGAGGCATATGCCTAGAGGTAATCTGCCACTAAATTGCTTTGTAACCTGTTCCGAAGTCCAGCTAATAGCAAACTTCTTACCTTTTAAACATACTTTCTGAGCATATAGTGTGAAAACTGGAAACTGTGATATAGTCAGGGCACCCGGCTGTTGATCAGCTGTCGAAGTAAAAGTAACACACAGGCCCGTCTCAAAGTTAATGGACTGACAGCTGGAATTGTATAGGCAACTGGTCAGACAGTCATCGAGAACCAGAGTGTTGGGTTGGTTGTCCAGTGTGTCTGCTGGCGATGTGAACACATAACCAGTGATCAGTTCGAAGGTCATCTCTTCAGGATCACATTCGACTGAAAAACACAAAGAAATTTAAATATCAAATTACTGGTTTAAATCGTAAACTTAACTACTATGCTGACAGGTCATTTACTACAACCCATGAAAATAAGTTTTACAGCGTGTTTTTACATTAGTTCAGTTTTAAACTGTTGCCAAATATTTAGACAATTACCTGTATATCTGTATATAATCGATAAAGGTTATAACAAAGTCCTGTAAACCTTGTTTATAGAGAATTTCTAAAAACTGCTTTATTATTAAGTTATTTGAATTTATTTGAAGTAATTACCGCCAACATTTATCAGTTTAAAATTCTGTTTTAAAATGAAATTTGTACAAAACAAATTGGAATGTTACATGAGATAAGAGAAACAAGATAATAAAGACAGAGGGGAATTACTAAAAAAGAAAATATATAACTGGCATTTACAAACTCTTTCTTAAGATCCCTAAATATGTCTTCTTATAGCTTATCTAATAATTCTGTAATGGAAAGTAATTTCTAAATGATTTTAGAGCAAGTTTATAGCATGCGGATGGGTGATTTGATTTTAGCTTATTTAAGCCACTGTTAAGAGCTATTTTATTTAGGGTCAAAACTTTTTGGCTGAATAAAACATTTTATTTTCTGTTATTATTTCCAACTCCTTACAAAGGAGAAAGTCTTGCAATTGTTCCATTGCTCTTTCTTTACTATTTTCCTCAACTTGTTCTTATTTATTAACTTTTTATTTAATGTCTTGATGATGGAATGGGCAACGGAAAAATTAGATTTTGAATATTTAGTTTTGTAAATTCTCTTTACCATTAGCTATTTATGCGCTTCTGTCTGTAGTTTATATCATTTCACCTTTCGAAAAGTAATTACATTCATTAAAAGCAACAAGAAAGCTTCTAACAAAATGTGATATTTATTATTCCTAGTCAATTCAATACTATAAACAACACAGTAGTATTCAGGAATTCCTCAAACTTCGAACTAACCTTTGTGTTATCATTTCAGGTAATCCTTTTTTTTTTATCCATAAGATTTTTATTTTCCGTTTTAGTCGTTTTTCCAAAAGAAAGAAATGATCAATGAAGCTTTTCTATTCTTACCTGGGCCTTGACAATGAACCAGCACAATTTGTACTAAAAGCACCCATACAATCATGTGACTTTCTTCAACCCTTTTCCGCTTGGATAGCATCTTGGGAAAAAGGAAAAACCTTTAAAGAGAAAGAAAATAACTGTTAGGCTTATTCAAAGGTTCAATTTAACTTTTTTTAGCTTGCAATGACGATGACATTTACCGTTTTCTCTTATTTATCTCAAGATAACTACTTTGAGCTTCTTCCCTTTCTTTATCAGGTCAGACTCTAGTATGCGAAGCTCATTCCTCAATGTTTAACGTGACCGTATGATTAATAAATCATACAATAGATTACTTTCATTTTAATGTAAATTATTTTAATGTAAATTGCTTCAATGGCAATGACGTGACTCAATAGTGATATGAAAACCAAAACCACAATCTTCCGTACTTTTTTCAAATCTTCAACTTGGAATGAGCTGATGCAAGAGAATTTTGAGCCCAACAAACACAAGGATTAAAAAATAACAACAATAAAAAAAATGAATAAAGACAAAAGGAGAATGTAAAAGAATAAGCATATTATACTATTAAAGCCACGAATATTATGGAATCCTTGAACAGCTGCTTCCTTTCTATTCAAAACGTTTTCGGCAGAGTTGCCCAAAACTGAAAAATACATTTGATATCCTTTTAATACCTATATCTTAATGTTACCATCATACTTTTGTTAATATTTGACATCGCCTGTAGAATTAATAGGCATCAATAAAATCCTATAGTTAATTGAAAACTTCGATGTTTTTTCCTTATATTCTCTTTTTTGAAGCCCATTTAATTGTTCTCTTTTTTTGAATTTTGTGATTAAAAGGATTTCAATTAGATTTTGATTGAAAATAAAAGCACTTTTTATTTTTGATAACTTTTTAAGATGTTAGTTTTAAAATAACAATTCTCTTATCACTCAGAAAAGTAAGCACTTACCATAATTTGTAAATCGAACTCGTAATTCAGTCTGAACTCGTATTCAATTCTAGTTGTTTGTTGTTTTCTTTTTGTTACTTGAAGTAATTTTCATTTCATTCACTCAATCTCAAATAATGACATTTGAACTCAGTGAACTAAAGAAATCTTTTCCTTCTCTCGTTTGACCAGATTAACAGTCAAAAATGCTCCTCCATAGGTTTAAGTCTTCTATTATCTAAAGAATGACTTCACAACCACTGAATAAAAAAAATGAAGCTTAGGAAAGGAAGGTTTTAATTAGTTCACTTTCCTTATTCTAGGTTTAGGCTACGATGTACGTGGAAGCAAATATGCATAATCATCTGCTTTTGTTATTCCTTTACAATTTAAATCAGTGGAAGCTGAAATCGTGAAAATGTTTTGCTGGCCAAGAAGTTCATCAGCCTCTTTATCAGGAGAAAGCCTTTGCGTGAATGCAAATTGTAGAGATAATATCTTCATTAAGTTTATTCGCTTCTGCAGATGGAAAAATAACACACTATATTGTTAATTGTTATTTTTTCGAGGGAACTTCTTCTTAAATATCTTTAGCACTTCCTCAAGTGGGCGAGTATTGTCTGCAATCAGTAGCAAAACACGAACGGTAATATCAGAGAATCTGTAAGTTTATCTATTTCCAGCTAACGATTACAAACTTTCAAAGATAAATCTTCGAAGAGAGAAGTCGACGATGCGTTTGAGAAAATTAGCATAGCATGGTAAGGAATGACATTTTCCACATTTAATTACGGTATTATTTAAATAATTACCCTTCTGAACTAGAAGTGGAAGACTTCATTGTAAGAGGAGGGATATCGACAGTAGGTTTTAAATATACTGAGGCCTTGAGCAACCGAGGGACTTGTGAAGTTCCTTTTATATAAGTTTACATTATGAAAAACCTATACTGGATACTTAGAAGCGCGAGGCTGTAGACAAAAACCTAGGTTGCATAATTATGTTGACGAGAGCTACATTGGGAGAGAGGGCCGACTAAGTAGCGCCGCATTAGATAGTCTTTTTGATATTGTCTTTTGAAACCTCCTTTTTAATAGAACTTAAAATTTGTGATATATTTAAAGAGAGTACGATATAATTGGGTTCATACTAAATCATACTAAGTTTAGAACTGAAATAAAAAATAAAAGTCTGTCTGATTTGGATCAGACTATTGAAACTTATCTAAGTCAATAATATGGATTACTTTTATTAAGAAGCTGAGATTCCTGAGGTGATGCATTTTGGAGAATAATTATATGAGTTAATCTACAATAATCTTTGGATTTAAAGGACTTCGACTGAATTTAATTTAATTGAGTTGGACAAATCGGACAATCGGACAGACTAAATGGAGAATTAGTCTGATCAAAATAGCTGGATTTCATTCAACTAAATATCTTTTCTATTTAAAGCAGTAGAAAAATAGAAGCCATTCTTCTCTTTCTCAAGCCTCTCTTCATTTATTCAGATACGATTATATTAAGTTAATTTACTACGGTACAAATTTGTAAAGTGTATTTGTTATTTTTCTTCCTTGTCCATTTTTTTTTAATGTAATTTTTCTGTGTCATCTGTTACTTCTTACAATTGCATTAATTTGGCAACAAAAGTCTACAATAAGTTAATACAACTAATCAACAGTTAATCTCCCACTAATAACCGATAAAACAGAAAAGCTTATTTCAAGATTATTAGAATTTATCTAAAATATTAATTCTTTAATAAATTTCCTTTTCCGTTATTTTTCCTTTCACTTATGGTTTTCCATTTTCCATACATCCCTGAACGGAATCTTCGCATTCTTATGAAAGAGTGAAAAATAATTGAAAATCAGTGATGGCTTTTTTTTTTTATTTTTCTAAGTTCTACAATTATATTTGGTTGGGTTTATTTTCTTGCGTCTTGTTTTCTTCTGTCAGATCCAGTAACGACTGGTTCTTTTAAACGAGATGTGATTTTTATTTCCCAATTCCACAGACGATATCCATAATGGAATTGTTATTGCTAGTTCAATGCTCTTACACTTCACTCGGAGACAGAAATAATAATAAAAAAAAGTAATTGGGGAAAAACAAAAGCATACAGCACGAATGTCGTGAGCAAATCTCGCGAAGAAAGTGGAGTGAGAAACAATTCTTCCAGCAACACCATCATTCAAATTTATTCGCCAGAGGCTACCCAAAGAATCTCAAATTAAAAAAAAAAAATTCTCGTTGAACAAGAAGGGCTTAGAATAAAAAACTAAAAATTAATTTTTTATCCAAAACTCTGATTCTCATTTGAGTCTAGTTTGAGCCAATCGAAATGAAACATTGGATTTTGTTATAATTACTCCAACCGGTATAAAGTCAGTGGCATAGTCAATAGGGGAGGAGAAGTTTAGGTCAAACTCCTTTCGATTCCGACTTATAATAATTTTGTTAAAAAAAATTAACAAAAATTATAGAAATTTTTTAATATTATTTAGTGATATTACACATTATTAAAATTAAGTTAGATATTCATAATAATAAGCACTTATTGAATAATAGTAGAATTTTTCATTTTATCCAATAATTTTGTTGAAAAAAATCAATTACAATTTAATATTAAAATTCAGGTAGAAACTTCCTTATTTTTCTTACTAAATTTCGTTTCGCAAAGGAGTTGTAGCAATTTACTATTCTTATAAATGTATTTATGCATTTATTGAAAAGTAAAAAATTTTCACCTACAAAAAAGGGAGAGATACGATAGATGTGCTTTAAGTACTGTAGATATAAAGTGATAGCGGTGTGGAGAAGGGCAGAAAGGGGTGGGAAGTCTTATATTCTCCGATCTCGATATTAACTTCATATCTAAGGCTCATCTAGTTACAAAATAGGAATATAACATTAATTTGTAACTATCACGTGACTTTTTTACCAACTGGAAAGTGATCACACAATTACAATTTTTTCGTCATCCACATCACAACAACTCTCTTTTATAATCCAAGTGAAGAAGGAGTATTTCTGCTAGTTTACTATAAAAATATCTTAAGTTGTCTCTAGAGTAGATTTAAAATATCTCTAATATAATTTAAGATTTTTTTTAATCTCATTTAAAGACGATTAAAATATGTATTTAATACCTTTTGTACTTATATACAAAAGAAATAAATTGCAAATTCCTATTTTAAGTTGTCAACGAAATGAAATAGCCTATATATCTGTGATTTTTTGAACTTCAAAGTTAAATAGTTAGAGGCCAGTTGCTATCAGAAATGTGTGCCTTCATATCTTCACATTTTCTTCTCTGTCTTTCATCAACATATTCATTTTCATAAAAAAAAATTTTAACATGTGCACTTTATAATTAATAGGAGACGCCGACACACACGTGTAGATAAAAAGGTTTAACACATTAAAACGGACAACACAACCTGTTTTGATTCGGTGAGACGAATCTTTGACTAGTGAAGAGAAAAGTTTAAAATTGCATGCCTGTATACATAAGCGAACCAAAGATACACCAAATATCGAAATGAACCCCAGTGAGAACCAATATTGTGTGGGAGTGGGAGTACCGCCGAAGTGAATCATGGGAGTATCACACGCGGATTGTCAGCGATGTCGTACTTCAATAATAAAAGTGTCGTAGTGAGACTGGATGTGGTAATGGCTCGTCCCCTTGTCGTATTCAATCAAATTTTGGAAAAAAAAATGTTTCCTCTCTTTTTTTCTCTTTAATTAATGTTGCAAATTGTCATTGAAGTCCATGTTTCCAGTATGTTCTTGTCTGGATTTCTTGGGTAGATTTTCGCAATTGGACGTAATTCGTTGAATATCTTTGGTAATTCCTTAATTAATAATTACAGTCTTATAATCTACTTCACCGAGATCTGAGACGAAACATCAATGGCTAAAAAGTAAATTTCTTTTTATAAAAACTTCGTTAATTATTACTTTCATTTTGCAGAGAGCTTCGAACACCACCAGAGAGAGCCTTAATAATGGAATAGCTGCTGCTCTCATTTATTACATGTAAGATCTTCCTTTCCCTATTATTTCCGCCATAGTGTGGAAATTCAATTGCCTCATTCTACCGTTGTCATTTGGCATATACTAAAAAATTTTATAGATCATATTAAATACAATAACTTCCTAACATTATTATACAGAAGAAAAGATGCTAAGTCATATGAAAAATGAACACATTGAATATTACCATGTGTGATTTTCAGTGAGATTCCTCAACCAGCCATTTTAAGCTTTTTCCATTTATTAATACTCATCAGCTGCAATTATCCAGTTTTTAATGACTATTGTGCAGCTGTACCACTTTTATCCCTAACTTTTATTTTTTCTCTAGAAAGTACTCTCCTCTTGGCAAGAAGGCATCAGTAGCAGTCAACTCTTCCCATGAATGAAGCTTAGATGTTTCTTTAGAAAGTGAATACTCTTTTCCCTTGTATAATTATTCTACGCACGTTAAAATTTCCTTAAACATATTTACTCCAACAAAAAATAAAAATACTCTTTCTTAAAATTTAACTTAAAATTCTCAACGTTTCTCTTAACTAGGAATAGAAACATTGATAACTTTTAATGAAATATAGTAAAACCTCGTTAAGTCGTCACTCAAGGGACCAAATATTTTTGACGACTTAAGCGGAGTGACGACTTATCCGGATGACGACTTAACGAGGTTTTACTGTAATACATTTGAATTATATTCAGTTAGAAACCTTTTTTTTGTTAATATATATAATTGCATCCACTGAATAGAGACTTAATGTTGCTGATGAGTCCTAATAAGGACAAAACAGATGTCCCAGATTGTCATCGATGATGATTCAAGGCGTGAAAGCAAACGAATTTGTGCAATTCTTTCGTTTTTCCATTTTTCTTTTTGATTAATAATATTACATTCATTCTTTTAAAGCAACCTGGTTAAAGTGGATTCTCCCATCTAATTCGCGACCGCTTCTCGCAATCACCCGCTAAAAGTGGATTCTTCGAACCACGACTCCTTTCAAAACTAGTGAGCAAGTCTACGACATTGTCGCGCGCGTCGCGGGGGAACCCTGGGTTTTTCGGGTCCTTTCGCGGCATCAGGTTCACCTACGTTGATAAAAATGAAAATGAGAGCATCCTCAATACAATACCTAGCATTTTATATCTTATTTGTATTCTGTCTTATAGTTTCGGACGAGATAGGGCCTGGAAAACTTTCTTTTATATAGATAGATAATTAATTTTCTTTTCTTTTTTTTTAATTATTTTCAAATAAATAATATTCATCTTAACTTTTTTTTCATTAAATGTTCTTAATTTAAGAACAATGAAAACCCGGATACGGACTAAGGGATGTAAACAGGGAGGCAAACTTTCTCACCCCCTCCTCCACGTAAGCATATCCCTCAAACCGCTTTAGTTGAAAACATAAAAATTCACAGAAATATTCTTTCTCAAAATATCGAAAAGAGACAGATTCAACTAGTTTTCTATTTTCGGGACCTAAAGGGAGTAGACGAGGGGAGGAGCAAACTTTATTTTAAGGTTCTTTATGGGGTTTTTCATGTTACAAAATAAGAATGTAACATTACTTTATAATGATCATGTGAATTGTACCAACCGGGGAAGATTTGAAGTGAAAGCGGTGTGGAGAAGGGCAGAAAGGGGTGAGAAGTCTTATATTTTCCGATCTTGATATTACCTTCATGTCTAAGGCCTTCATGTCTAAGGCTTACCGAGTTACAAAATAGGAATATAATAATAATAATTTGTAAATATCACGTCACTTTTTTTACCAACTTTGTAAAAACCTGTTGAAGCCATTAAATATCCATCGCACTGACCCATCGGACAATACTATTTATCGCTTCGTCAATAAAACGGTTTCTTCAGCCAGTCAACTCAATTCAAAAGGCGTTGTTTATTCCATCCCATGTTCTAACAATACCTGTCATTATATTGGAGAGATCCGACGAATCTCGGACCCGCACCCGGGGTTAGTTGGCACAGTTGCAAGCTTTTAGGAAAAGTGTTTTGGGATTACCTAAACACGGATTTAATTAATGGGTCCTACATAATTTTGTAGTCAAAAAGATAAGCTATCCGCCGCAGTCACCAGAATCCCCCTAGGTATTGCACACAAAAAAAGAAAAATCAAAAACCAAAATCTATGCCAACTAGCCCCGGTCTCCCCTATATTAAAAAACAGAAGGAAGAAAAAAAAAGAAAAATAAGAAATCAAATAATAATAAAAAACTCACTCGACGATATTCTCTTCACCCTATCTAACTTCCTATGCACTAAATAAACTATGCTAGAACAAGTTTAGAATGTAAGTTAGCTGATGCATTTTACAAATCAGCTTTTGATTCAATAGAATTTGATTAAGAAAATAATTAAACGTATCTGTGAAATGTTTCAAGATCATGAAATAGGTTGATTGACACTTATCACCACACTGTATGAATAACTTGAGTATACGCGACCACTGTTCCACTCATTTCTTTGTTACTCAAGGCACTTTATTTCCTTTGGCAGCAGTACCTTCCATACCCGAATACTTCAACTAGCTCACATATAGACCCTAACCTATAGTTGGACCTTCTCCTCTACTATTTCCAAACAAGATAAATAGTCTGTTGACATTTCATTTTAAAGCTGAATGTATATCATTAAACATCTTCTATGACACAAGAAACAAATGTTTAAATACCACATTTATTTCAAAACAGCAAATTTTCAAGGAGAAATAAACGTCTCCCCTTTTTCAAGCCTTTTTACATATAATAATAAATCGCGAGATTTTTTTAATTACAATATCTGTAAATACCATCTTAACAATCAATAATATTAATACAATATTAATATTATTCATTGTTAATATGGTATAAACAGATATTATAATTAATAATATTAATATTAATATTTCCTGTAATATTAGGAAATATCGTATTCTACTGCACTTAGACTTAATAATTAACGAATGATATAAACACACTTTATATTCAATTGTTTTGTAACAATCCAATTCTTCAATTCTTACCTTTTTATTGCAATTTAAATACTCTTTATCGATCAAATCTCACTATACATTCATCCACATTAATTCCTTCATTCCTATTTAAATTTTAATGTGGATGAATGTATAATGAAATTAGCTAGAGATTTGATCGATAAAGAGTATTTAAATTGCAATAAAAAGGTAATAATTGAAGAATTGGATTGTTAAAAAACATTTGAATGTAAAGTGTGTTTATATCATTCGTTAATTATTAAGTCTTAAGTGGTTATTGTGAAGTACAATACGATATTCCATAATATTGTATTAATATTATTGATTGTTAATATAGTATTTAGTATTTACAGATATTGTAATTAATTAATCTCGCGACTTATTATTATATGTAAGGCTTGAAAAAGGCCATTTATTTCTCCTTGAAAATTTGCTGTTTTGAAATAAATGTGGTATTTAAACATTTGTTTCTTGGGTCGTAGAAGATGTTATACATTACAAAAGAAAGGAGTTGAAGAAGAAATATGGGACGTTTATATATTAAAGCTCAATGATTTAATCTCAGTTTATGACTACTTTTAAACAACAAGTATATGAAACAATGTATTTTCAATATAAAATCTTAATTGAAAGAATAACGATCATTACTTAGAAGTTAATTAGTTTGAGTGAGTCCTAGAAACAAAGTTCCTAATTGTCTTTTGTTTTAATCTTTCATTACATTAAAGCTGATTTTACATAAATGAAAAAGTTGGACACACTTTTTGATTATAAAAATAAATTTGGAGTTAAATAAGTTTCAGAAAATTACATTTGATCCGCTATCCCTACATATGTTGAAGATTGAGAAAGATCACAGTGCCTTCTGAGCACACTCGATACTCGGAGGTTTATATTCCTCAGTAATGAGAAACTCTCGTGATAATATTTAGCCTTCCAGTCTCTCCCTCCCCAATTCATGTAATTTATGTAAATCGTTTCTGATCAATGTTGTTGATATGTTAATGTTGAATTTTGCAGAACATTCCTATTTACACCCACAGTTCATTTGAAGCTCGGAAAAACCCGATAAATTTGTTTTCAACTAACATTCCACGGATCACTATTCATATGAAGCAAAATTATACATGCAGATACAAAAAAAAAAAAAAAAAAATCAAGCATTTGTTATTTTTTTTTCCAGATAAGGGGGTTCCTCTTCAATCATTCTAAAATCCACTCAGCTTCGTGTTGGGTTTGTGTGTTTGTTGGTGATTGAATCTTCTCCTGCTAACCTTGAAATTTAAACAGTAGAACATGGAAAACTCTCGCGTGACTCCGTTCTGTCAGACGGGTAAATAGCATCAACCCATAAACACTAATTGCCAGCCATACCAAGGGCAGCGGAGTGCAAAGATGAGAGCGAAGACCTAAACGCAGGCTTGAGTATCTTTGATCCCAATTAACAATGACTCAAAAAAAAAGGAAAAAGAAAAGAGAGAGACGAGTGTATTTTAATAGATGTTGAGAAACACAAGGTTTCAAGTCTCGTGAAGGAAACTATGTTTGACATCACGTGGATGTAACTTCCTACCAAAGGAAAAAATTTAAAAAAACAAAACAAACACTACTAATGATTTATAGTCCTGAAATTTGTAGAACTGACTATTATATTATATTATATTTGACTGATGTAGTGGACGAATTTAGTTAAAAAAATAAACTTTTTCTTTTGCAATTTTTTAATCATTTTGACTTATTTAGTATAACTTATATGTATTATTGATTTTATTCTAATTAATATTTTTATATGATTTATTTAATAACAATAGTATGACTCTCTATTATGAGGAATAATTATGTAATATAACTTATAAAAAAGCGACAGAAAATTTGGCAATTATATTATAAACATTATGCTATTATAATGTTTATAACTTATAAACTTCATATCGAAATTATATAGATTTATTATTTTGCAAACATTTATTGGATTATACAATTAATGTGACTTCGGCTTTTATAAAGTAGTCATAATAAAAATTTCTAATATGCTTAAGTATTTCTAATTTTAAGACAAATGATATGACTGTATTCAGCATTATATGGTTTTAAAAGTAATCAGATGATTATAAAACTTTATATGGTTGCAAAAATCAAAGTATGTATTTCATTCTAGGATTTTTATGCCTTTCTTTACCAGCAGCCTAAAAGGTATTTCAGAATTTCATATTCTGTAGACTATCTCATGGGCCTTAGACTTCTCAAAAGGAAAGGAGAAAGAAAGAAACAGCTATATACGACCCTTCTCAAAATCATTGTAGAAAGTTTTTAGAATTAAAAAAAGAAAATAGATAAAAGCAAAAATTAGTTTAGTATTTTAACTATTTTCTTGAACAACTTTTTACCACGTGCAGACTTTTAAGAGGAATATATTTACCAACACTGTTTTCTGTTATTTCCTCACTTTCTAAGTAACTATAACAGTAAGAAAGCTACTCAGCTGTAAAATGAAATACTTGAATATTTACTACACAAATATCAATCAATCAATTCAGCCTTTATCAGTCCACTGCTGGACGAAGGCCTCCCCCATACATCTCCATCTTTTTCGATCACCAGCTTTATTTCTCAATCTCTTCCCCGCAAACTTCTCCATCTCATCCATTCATCTTCCCTTTGGTCTTCCTCTCTTCCTTTGCCCTGTAGAGGTTTTCCAAAACGTGGTCAGGCTCGTCCAGTTTTCCTTAGTCTTTCTGGTCAGGTGTCCTGTCCACCTCCACTTTGACTTCTTTACATATATTAGTGCGTCTTGTATTTTGGTTTGTTGTCTGATCCACGTGTTTCTTTTCCTGTCTCTCAATGTTATATTTAACATATTTCGTTCCATAAGTCGCTGAGCAACTTCAATCTTATTTTCTTGGTTTTTAGCCATTGTCCTATGTTAACACAGACAGAATACATTGGTTGTAGACTTGTCTTTTTAGGCTTATAGATATATCTGCTTTAAAAATATACTCCATTTTCCTGAAAGCCACCCATGAAAGTTGAATTCTTCTTTTGATTTCCTTTTCTATCCCTCCATTAATCTGCAATATTTGTCCTAGGTAGTTAAATGTTTCTACAATCTCAATCTTTTGATTTTCCAACTGAATATTCCTTGGTTTCACAAATTTGTTGAACATTAACTTTGTTTTTTTCTTTATTAATTTTTAATCCTATGACTTTGCTTTCTTGGTTTATATTTATTAACATTTTCTCAAGCTGCTTGGGATTTCTTGAAATAATTACTATATTATCTGCATATCTAAGATGGGAAATCCTCTTTTGATTTATTTTTATACCTTTCCTTTTCCTGTTTAATCTGTTGAAAATCAGATCAAGTGCAGCAGTAAACAACTTTGGGGATAGGGAGTCGCCTTGTCTGATTCCCAGCCTTCGTTAAAACTTCAGAGCAATTCTTAATTTTTTAAGTTTCGTTGCTAAGAAGAAACATTACAGTAACAGTCATATCTATTTGTAGTATAAATTATTAATAGGCTATAGATTGACATTTATTACTATAGACACTGTATCAATGAAAATTTAAAATAATGTAAGTTTGGGAACCACTGCCACCTTAAGGATTTATAAGCATAATAAAATCATCCACCAAAAAATTCTAAATTATTTTTTTGTAGGTCATTATGTCATTTAATACTTTTAAAATACGGAAATTCTTTACTGCCATTTACTATGTAGGTCAATATTAACCAAAACTTATAGAAGAAACTTTCTAAAACTTTCTTCATTTCATCGATATGGATTTCTATTGAGTTAGTTGAATTGTGAATCAGAAATACTTTTTAATAAATACTTATTTTAAATAAATACTATTATAGTTTAATTAATATTATATTAATTAATAATAGATAACGATTCAGCAGATCTCAAAAAAATTGTCTATTGAGCATCATTTTTTAAGATAATGTTTTAAACAATACTTTTTGTATCGAAATTACAACATAAAATTATTACTGACAGTATTTATTTAAAACAACTCTTTAGTTATTTATTTTCTCCTAATGAGCAAAAATAAGCCGAAATTCGCCACCCTAACTTCTTATTGATTTTTTTGTGTATTCTTGTTTTTTAGTGTAGATTTGGAGGCCCCATTCTTTTCCCTTCCTAACTTTTTCATTGTTAGGCCTATTTACACCAACTGTAATTGAACTTAACGAGGCTAATTTGAAATTGTCTTGCTTTGTGAAATTGATGTGATAAGTCAACTAATTCACATATAAAGGTCTATTGACATTAAAAAAAAAACACAATAATTAATACTTTAATGATAAAATTTTATGTATGTTTCATTTACTATAGATTTACAACATGAGATACAAAATGATCATCTACTTCCAAACTGAATCATTTCCTCTATATAATTATCATAGCGAATTAACGTGGATTTAATAATATTGATACTCTTATTGGATACTATAAAATACAATTTTTGTTTCATGATCACTGTTACTTTTTTAATTATTTTCTTTCTCTTGAAATCACAATAACGATAATTGTTAATTTCTTGAGCTGTTGCTAATAAGACACTAAAAAGTAATAATCTATATTACTAAAATCTTTTATTTCTCTGTCTGTGTGTCTGTGTGGCGCAATTTTCTGAGAGAATGGAAAATAGAAATAATTTTTATAATGAAACATCCGTGACAGGAATCGAACCTGCAACCTTCTGATCCGAAGTCAGATGCCTTATCCATTAGGCCATAGGGACTACAACTCTCTTCATATGGTTTTTTGACTTACATCTCCTTTCCTTTCCCCCATCAATAAGGAATGTATTCAATCTTTTTTTTTTTGAATCTCAAGATTGTTTATTTATTTCACATCAGTCAGTTTATTTGTAATTCGAAACTGACAATTAGAACGATAATTGCCGAAACGTTGCAATATTTTAAATATTCTTACTTAACCAAATCCTATGTGATATTGAAAAATATGTGGGTGTACACGCCAGAGGTTGGAGTAAAGAAAACAGAGTCAAGAAAGAGAGAAGCACTCTTTTTTTGAGGTGGAATACCGAAAAAATCACTATTTGCAACTCAAAAACCATCAATAAATGTAACTCAAACGTCACTGAAAAGTGACAATTATAATTAAAATGAGAGTCAAAAAACAATGAAGCGATACTTCTATTAGATAGAATACTGAAAAATCACTATCTGTAACTCAGAAACCATCAATATTTGGAACACAAAAGCCACTGAAAAGTGCCACTTAGAATAAAAAAAGAGACTCAAAAAAGAAAGAAGCAGTATTTCTATTAGATAGAATACTGAACACTATTGTAACTCAGAAACCACTGAAAAGTATCATATAAAAAAAAAAAAAGAGTCAAGAAATAAGAAGCAGTATTTCATTAGGTAGAATACTGAAAAATCACTATTTGTAACTCAAAAACCATCACTATTTCTAACTCGAAAACGACTGAAAAGTATCAATAGGAATAAAAAAAAAAAAGATAGTCAAGAAAGAAAGATGCACTATTTCTATTAGGTAGAATACTGCTCAGAAGTTAGACGTCTTAGCCATTAGACCACTAGGCCTACATTCTAATCTCTGTAAAAAATAAAAATATATCATAGATATATGATTTACAAGGTGGTTCTAAAAGCAGTCGTAGATTGAGAGAATATAGACATCAAAAATTAAATAAAAAAGAAGCTTTTAAAAAATTTTAGTTTTAGTTTCCTTGATGTAATTTGTGTTTGTGTGTGTGTGTGTGTGTGTGTGTGTTATTTTTAATAAATAAAAAATTGTTTTCCGTTACATAAGGGAGGCTTCCGGAGCGAAGCGACGGGTAGCCGACTAGTATTCTTAATAATTAAACAAAAAATTATGTTATACATAAATTGTACATAGTTTTCCTAATTTTTTTCTTATTTTTAGATATTTAAAATGAAACCTGAAATTTTCAGAAAGGTATTTTTAACGTTGAAGACATTGTATGCTATATCTTAGGTGTAAATCCGAATTGCTAAATTAAAGTGTCCTCTCAGAGATCTTTTTGTTTCACCTTTTTAGAATTTTTATCAATGATTCTGAACTAGTCAAATTCTTAGAGAATGTCTAATAGATGTCGTTCAGCTAATTCCTTGTTACAGTATGTCATGATTGATTGGATAGAGATGAATTGAGTCAAGCTGACATTGCCAGAAAGTTGAATGTGTCAAAAATAATAAGGTTATTTAGTTTATTGTATGGAAACAACGTCAGGATATAAGGAACATTATTAACAGGCCTGTCAAAATACGTCTTCGGAATGACAGTTCCTGCAAATAATTGTTCAGTGTCGTAGAGATATGACCCGTTCTCAACATCTTCCACAATTCGCTGAAGCCAATGGAAATAGAATTGGCTATTTCACAATTTCCATTGTGACTAGAAGGCTTCACGAAGTAGGCCTTTATTGTAAGAGATCAGCTAGTCTCCTTGTCCCCAATTTAGAAAGGCTCCAAGACGAAGTTTTGGCCGATCCGAGATGAAATGAAGATTATTTGTAATATAACTTAGTGTTTTATAAAACTATGTTTATTCATTTTTTTTTATAGTTATTCGTTTCAATTAACGTAATACTTCACTTAATAACACATGTCTGCCGGTTTCCATTTTTCTTTTTGTTTTATAAATTTTACCAGTCCATCTGGGACTGTTAATCTTATCAATTTTGACTGGCTTCTTTGAATTTTTTCAATATTTGTTTTTTACAAATATTATTCAAACTTGGGATTAAAATTAGAATTTCCTAGTAGATTGCGCTTGGACTAAGTAAATCAAACACAACTATAATTTTACGTATTATTATTATTATGGGTTACTTTTCCTGGGATTAAGATGAGCGACCGTCGGACCTGACCTCCGATCTCACCTTTGTCCCGTTGGCTGGTGATCGCTGCCACACTCCTTTGAGAAGGCGTGATTTTTTTAACCTATAGCATTACTTACATTTAAAGTGCTATTTTGAATAAGAATTTGGACTTCATTGATTTTTAATTATTATTTTAGTCTTCTTTATTATTACGTTATTATATATAATAAAATTCAAAGTACCGATAAAGCGTTTTATTTCGTTTGGAACCATCAATTTTTAAGATAATTAAAGACTTCCGGTGGGACAGCAGACAAATGAACACACCAAAGTCATTAACACAGACAATAAGGACAGGGCTGTGTGAAAGGTTATCTCAAAATTTAAAAACTAAAAATATTTTTTGAATGTTGTTATTGCAACTGTTTCCCTTGTATAGATAGAACAAGGCGGAAACATCTAAGACCCAAATTAAATCCTCAACTCCGTGTTTGTCATTAGCGGGGGAGATGATTCTACTGCATGCCTTGTAGGAAATGCGTTGGAAACAAGAGATAACTTTCTTTCATGATGTTAATTCCGGTCGAGTCTCGTCACCGGGGCCACACCCCTAATCTTGTGACGTTTGTCGAAGGGGTCAACGAACCTTTCCACTCCTTCCTTGGAATGGCAGCTAATTGCCACATGACATTTACTGTAGCAATAATACAACAACAGTCACCCCATTGCGAAACAAAGGCACTACCATCTCATCGGCAACTTCGTTTTGTTTAAATGAAGCTATAATTTCGTGTTACAAGGTTATTCTAGCCGTGTAGTCGTTAAAATAACATTTTAATTTAAATATATTGCGGATTACGTCGTCAAGTGTACGATTTTTATTATAACACAAGTCGTAAACACAAGAAAGTTATTATTTTCATTAAAATAAACTGTTTTTAAAGATTTTCAAATTAATATTTAAAAAAAAAATATCATTGGCCAGAAGGGAAGATTGTCCTAAAACTTATTCATTGAAATTTTAAATTTATCAAGTTATTCAGTATTAAAAAAAAACTTTGTTGTGTGATTTGATTTTTCTGATTAATTTTTAGCAAGAAACCACATTAAAATAGTAGAGGGAGGAAGAAACATCACTGTGGCAGTGAATCGTAAAGAAAACTCATAAAATTACGTACATCTTAGAAATTCTTGTTGGTAATAGGTAATAAAAATTCAAAATCTCTAAAGATTATTCTAGAACCAAAAATAAATTAAAAGTTTGATCTTCATTTCCGCATGTTTCTTCCTTAATCATCAAATTCTGAAAGGAAGGAAGATTAAACAAGGCAGCGATAGCGATTAGTAAACCAATCACAATGCTTCACAACGGCTTCTGCTATGTGAATGAAGAAAATTATTCAAAAGTTAATACAAAACGCCTACTTATAAATAAGCGGAGTGAAAAGTCGGTTGCGTGCAAATTAAAATATGTTTATATTTTAAAAGGATTTGGTATTTTCGGTGTTCGCCGACTTTGACAATCATCAACTTTGTGATCTTACCCTAACTCTCCAGTTATAACTTCATAACTACCTCAAACTGCGATAATGTAATGAAGCTGTTGCGAAGCATTGTGATTGGTTTACTAATCGCTATAGCTACCTTGGAGCTCGACCACCTAGAGACACAAACTCTACGGCTCTGAAGTACTCTTGGCAAGACCTTTTCAACGACACCCTAATCAAGTCTCTAGCCCTCGTGGTTGCTGAGTTGATACTTGTCCACAGACAGACAGTCAAACCGGGGATATAAGGCTTCACGGTATCAGAAACTTAAAAACCACGGTGTTTTCCACATCTTAGAAGAATTATTGCATTTTGCTTTAGATAGATATGAATTTTTACATACAATACAATGATACAATGCTGTAATTGTATTATGCATTATTATCGAATACTATTGCTCTGAAATGGTGCGGGAAAAAAAATAGAGGTTTCAATGAAAAGTGGTAATTACGATTACCTTTATCAAAGAATTTATTTGTATTGGTAACAACTCTTCGAACTTCATGTTTACGAATATCCCATATTCTGTGAAATGATAAAAATTCTTAACTTTGATATTATTTGTAATCTTTGTCTTTAATAAGTGTCTTTGTAGCATATAAATTTCTACGCAGAATACAGTACACTTCAATTAGAAAGAAGGAAAACTTAAATTAGTCCAATAAAATATATTTAATATTGTAATTTCTTATAGTTCTATCATTCTTGGAGGAATTGCCTGATAAGCTTTCGATAAATCCACAATAGCAAAGGGAACGAACATTCAACAGCAGAAATGGTAGTAGCGTCTTCCCTAAAGCAGACAAGCAAGCTCTCGATTCCTTGGCTTCTGCAATGATTGCTTTTCAGAATTTATGTGCTGTACAATTTCTTAATATCCGATTTAGTACAATGGAATACGAAACTATTTTAATAATAATTCTTTTTATTCAGAAAGTGAGCTGAATTTATTTTAACATTAGTAAGTTATAGTAAGATCAATTTAGAAGAAAATATATTTGATATTATGTGCATGTTTTGTATAGTTATTTGTCGAAGCATAACTAATTTCATTCTATTTAAAGAAATTTTGTATGTGCATGTATTTATTGTTTTAGGCTATTTAGGCTTTTTCATTACTGTAAACCAGCTTTTTTTTAAAGCTTTTTCTCCTCTTGTATTTATATTATTCTCTGATCAACTGAACATCTGAGGGAATGTATAGGCATTCGAAAAGGCGTTATGGTTTTTAAAAGGTATTATATATCTACTTTTAGGCTTCTGATACAAGGTATCAAACGCCTTACATCCCCGGTTTGTCTGTCCGTCTGTGGACAGGTAAAGTATCAGCGCAGTTACCACGTGGGTTAGAGACTTGGTCAGGGTGTCGTTGGAAAGGTCTCGCCGAGAGCAGCTCAAAACCGCAGAGCTCGTGTCTCTATGTGGTCGGGCTCCGGAGATATGGGGGTTGACAACATAACAATACGGTAACAATTCATATCAACGACAACAATGTTATACAAACAATACTAATAATATACAATTATTAGCATTATTATTATATTTTCTTATACGTATCAGAAGCCGTTGCGAAGCATTGTGATTGGTTTACTAATCGCTATCACTACCTTGTTTAATATGGGTTATAGAGCGATCGTTGGAATCAATGTGGAGCCTTCATTTGAATGTTTGTCTCTAAATCACAATAACTCACAGACTTCTCATGTTTCAATTTATTCCCCACCAAAGACTATTTGACCCAACATAAGATGTCAAGTGAAGATTGTCTGTTTTTGCAGAGAAAAAAATAACATTGAAGGTGAGAAAACTCAGTCAAAGCTAAATTATGGAAGCAAAGAATCTAAGATTAAATTATTTATCTAAGATTATGGGGAATAATGTTATTTATACCCGATGTTCTTAAGGTGGAGAGTCAAAGAAGTGAAATACGTCCTAAATCTAGAGAAACTCGTTAGGACAAATGGATATATATATATATGTTTCAATTGCTTGAATAGATGAAATCCTCAAATTTTGTAAAGAAACAGTAATCACTTAACGCCATTATTTTATATTAATCCTTTATTTTGACGAATATCCACCATCCCTCCAATTTCGAATGAATTATCTACAGGAAATTGAGTAATAATTTGAGAGGTAACAATATCCTCAATAAAAAATTAAAGAATTTTCTTTTATAGATGATTATATTAAAAACAGGAACGTTGTATTAATGTATTTAATCAACGATTGTCAAAATTTTTCGAAAGTCATCTGAAAACTTTACAATCTTAATATCTTAAAAACAATAATCTTTTCCTGCCCCAATAAGAATATTACACATTTGGTATAATGTTAAAAAAAGATTAAAGCAAACAAAAAATATTGAAAAAGGTGAATAATGCATGTCCATCGAATAAATTGTTAAATGTTATTTAATTATTTTTTTTTGGGGGGGGGGGGTTCGGAAGACATTGAAAGCTTAATGGCGGATTTAAATTTTGAAAAGTAATCTCCTATTTATTTTATTAACATTTTAACAATATAATATTATATTAATTTAACCTTAAATTGAAAATTACTGTAATAAGTTGCAGGTAATTTCCATCCCACAATAACTCAATAGCAAAGCAATATTATGTTTTAACGGCTAAATAAATAAGTTTAGGCTAAATAATAATCTTTGAATTCCTTAATTCAACTCAAAAGCCAGAATCTGAGTTAAATAATTATCAAAAAAACAAAACAAAAAAACCCCACTATTATCATGAGATTTATAGGCATTATTTGAAAGTTGTCACGCCAATTGAAATTCTCTTAATTTGCTGTTTTACGACTACCGAAATTTTAATTACAAATTTCCAGGATAAGCTTAAATCCGTCCAAAATATGTAGCTTATGATTTATACAATATATCAGTTTCAAAGACATATTTGTACTGCTCAAATATATGAAAATGTATTATGGCACAACAAATTTCGTCTATTTGTTTTTGCCTATTACTATTAGTAATTCTATTGGAAACATTCTTAAATAAGAATAGAAATTAAAATTCACCCCAACCATTCTTGGCAGAATAACTAACATTCCTTTTAGTATTTACGGAGCACAAGGTATTTCTAGGCGACTCTGACCCGAACAATGCTGTGTATCCAGAAACCTGCGAACTCTAGAACAGAAGAAGAATGATGATGATGACATTTGGTAACTGGAAATAGAGAAGGAAGTCGAATACGAAATCCAAGATTTTTTTTTTCTTCTTTAAGTCGCTTGTGGTCAGATATTGTTTTAGTCCTTGACCTGCTGAATAGAAGTTGAATGAACTCAAGCTCAGAGACGCTTTAGGGACTTTGGGGAGGGATTTCAAGGGACAAGTGGGTCTACAAACAAAGGTGGGAGTAAAAATAGACCTTGAAAGATGTCAAAAGTGAGAGTTGTTTATTTTTCTTGTCTTTCGTGAATTTTATCCCTATATCCAACTAAGTGGATTTTACGGAGGGAAAAAAAATATTTACTTAATCTTTTAAATGACTTTACATTTTTTTTTGCATTATTTAATTGTTATTTAATTTATTTAATTGTTGAACAAAACAATTTTTTTGCATTATTTAAAGTTATTTCATTGTTGAACAAAATCATTCACAATTCTATGCAAACATAAAAAGACTTATTTTATATGATATTGCACGTATTTTACGAACAAACACTTTGTAACTAACTTTGTACGAAATTTGTAATACTTTGTACTTAAGTTCTTCATTTACAAAAAATAAAACTTTAAAAAATTTATGGATACCAAACATTAAAAGCCTAGAAAAGAAATAAAATAATATACATATAGTCACTTTTCCAATAACTTTTTGATTAGCATATCAGTTGTTTATTGTAACTAAATAATATACAAATTGGTAGTCGAGTTAAAAATAGAAGAATAATTCTTTGCAATGTAATTTTTTATATTAATTAAAATATTTAGTCTGAGATAAATGCTTTAATTTTTAAACAGCTTGAAACGTATTACATTAGCTAAAGACGGGAAAAAATTGTATAAGTCTAAAAGACAAAAAGTCCATTGCACCAAAAATACAGGTTGTACATTCCCATTAAGTAATAAAGAGATTTTGGATTTCATTAAATATTAGTTGATAGTTTTCTTTAACTGTCATTAAAATAATCGTTACAAAAAAAATCCTTTTGTTCTACTCCTCAGTTCTCATGTAATTATTTTACTACACAATTATGAACTATTTTTTTTTTATGTCTGACATTGAGGTATTAAAAATAGTAATCTTAGCAAACTTTAATGCAAATAATTAATTATATTATTCCTTTATACTCTTACTCCTTTATCAGATTTTTAATCATACATGATAGCTGCAATACGATTATAGAGTTTGGTCTAATTTTTGTAATGCCTTTAAAATGCATCAGATGTCGAAAATAAAATAATTAGAATAGAAAAAAATTAAATAAAATGTAACTATGCGTTGAAACACTCTTGTCCGTCCATCTTTGAATAAAATAACTTTAAAGCTATTTGTCCTAAACTTAGTAAAAAGTTTAGGTTTTTAGAAGAAAGATATGGTTATATATTTTATCAGAACAGTATGTTCCGGAGTGCCGGACTAAATAAGGTCAAAATGCATTCGATTCTAATACCACGATATCTCAAAACTACAGTAGTCAAAATGTTATCAGTGTGCTTTCCTGTCAAATTCCTTATATTCTTCTTTTCTCCTCAGTTGTATCTTCAATTGCTTACTTTTTTCCTCATGAGGTTTACTTTCCAGAGATTTCTTTTTTATTTACTTCGTGCTCAATTTCTTTTTTATCCTTTTTTTTTCCCATGAAGTTGTTTGGTATCAAGCTGGTATTCAAGTCTGCCATCAGCTATTTAAAGTATCTCCATTGATTTAAAATTTATTTTGTAGCACTGTTACTAAGACATTTATTAGAATGGCTGGAAATTCGGTCTTTTTTTTTATTAATATTACTTTATGATTAAAATAGCCATGCATACATACAATAATCTATAATTAATCAATTTTCTAAGGTTTAGCACAGCAAATTATTTCAAAACTTAATAAACCAATAGTTCATAAATCACGGCGAAGTCAGTACTTAATTAACCAATAATTATATTAATTATTTAATCAGTACATATCATCCTATCAAGTTAATTATCGATTGCTGAAGAGATAATTGTTTTTTACTCCCACGAAGTCAGTCATGCGGCAAATACTTATCAGATGATCCTCCTGCTTATTTAGCAGGCAAAACAAGAAGTTTTCTTTTCGTTACTAAATTGTGTCTATTTAAACTCTTTCAGTTCCGAATTCGGAAAAAATTCGTTTTTCTTCAAATAACAATCATCAAAATGAAAATGGCACACATTTTGATATCGAAATTAGATAACTTTTAAAATGAAATAAATAAATAAATAAATAAATAAATAAATAAATAAATAAATAAATAAAGGCGTTGGACTGATCACCCGATGCCAACTTCATCCCGACGATCAAGAAATTGTTAGAAACCTCTTGGAATAGAAACTAATGCGGGAGATTTTCCATAACCGCGGTCATCACCTCCAGCAGCATTGTCGGAGGAAGGGCTTATCTCCATAACATGAGGTCCCAAACTTGTTCAATTTTATCTGCCTTAACCCTCTGTAATACAGTGTTCATCATTAACTCGCTATTGGTACACACAAAAAAAATACACTTTTTACAGACAGGTAAGTAGTTTGGGTGTAAATAAATTTAGGTACTTTATAAATTTACATATATTGGGTTTCAGTACAACTATATCTAATTTATGTAAGTTCAGTAACTCAAAAAAATCACAATCTCCATTTCTTGAAACTTATAAAACATTTAAGGAAGACTACAGACTAATTACATAGGCCAAACGACTCGGTGCTAATGACACTGGCCTGCAGGCTGGAAGAATCGGGTTCAATCTACAGATTATTTCTTTTCCAAACGGGCACTAGGGGTCATCCATCCTTTAATAAAATGGGGACCGGCTTTGTTTCTCTGGTGTTAAAGGCAGGGGAGCAATGGTCTGACCAATTCAAAATCTCCTAGTCTACTCAAACATTGACCTACCTCATGGAGCTCTCAAGAACCCCAATGGAAAAATGCCTGCTTATAGACAAATTAAAATATTGCTTATGTCTAATGTTTTCAGAAATATAAGATAATGTTGACATGTCAGCTTTCAAATATCCACATGGTAAGATCTAAAAATATTTGTTGGAGAACTGTAAACTATAGTTCGATAGGCCTAGTTATATCTAAAATTACCAGTAAACTTTTAGCTTTTCGATTGTATTTATCTCGATAACAACGGGACTAATGTAGGTCTGTTGTTGAGATTCTGCGGAGTCTACCAAATAAATAGAGATCACATTCAATTTCCTTTATCTATCTTTAAAATTATGACTTTCTGAGAGAAATAGATTTTTATTTATCATGGCTTAACGACAATATGTTTTGATGGTTTTTGGTCCTTCTTTCCTCTTGTTTCGACATACGTATATCAAAAATCGATAAAAAACCTTCAATACCTAAAGCTACTATTAAAGTCTGAGTTTTCTAGGACATGTGATGTTGAGTTATCATGATCAGAATGGACGAAAGGATTCTTCGACTTAAAATTAAATCCTAAAACTTTTCCTAACCTTTCTAGAATATTAAGGATATTTAAAGAGCTATAATACCCTTGGATAACTATGATGTTAAGTAGTTATAAGAAGAAATTAAGTTATAAAAAGGAGAATTAAAAAAAGATTATTATTTAATTCTCTTGTTCTCCAAGCAACTTTAGATCTTTTTTTCCCCATTAAATAACTTCATTTATTTATTTACTAACAAATATAAGATCACATGATCTTGGATTCTGTGATAATTTTCTCACTACCCGTGACCGCAAGCGCGTCTCGAAGACCTCATGTCTGATCGTAAGTCACGATGACATACAGTCGACCCACATAGATAAAAATGAAAATGTGAGAATCATCAATACTAACATTTGTCACCTTATTTGTCTTTCTGTGTCTTATGGTTTTGGAGGAGATATGAACACATAAAAATCAAGTTTTCTTTTATATATATAGATACAGATTCATTTAATTTGCACAAAAATGCTTTCGAACCCAAAGAAACTCGGCTTGATGTCATTTGAAGTGAAAGTAATGTTTTGAACTCTTAATGTAAATTGGAGCGCATGGGGGATTATGTCTCTGGAGTAAACCTTTTTTATATTTTGTTCATTATTGCAGAGTTTCTCAGCAGGTGTGCAGCAAGGAAATTCTCAAATGCATCTATAATCAAGAATTACATTCACCCACGGAGAAATGCTCATATACAGAATAAAATCCCAAATAACCTGGGCAAACAGAAACATGAACTAGATTCTGTTTCGTTCTAACAATTTAAGATTAATAAAATATTAAATCACATTCATATCTGCTTAAAAAATGTATTTCAGGGTACATTTATATTTTAAAATAGATTGTTATATTCATTTGTAAATCGTAAGTGATTTTTTTTAAACGATTCCATTTCAGCAATAAAAATAGTGGAAAAGTTGGTGTGCTATAGGATTTTAGAAACAAGATTTGGTGTGCTGAGGGATTTCTGCAAAAATAAAAGTGCGCCGTGAAGCAAAAATGATTGAGAAGTATTGCAATATTGTATCAAGTCAACAATTTACTTAATTAGTGGCTAAGTAATTGTTAAATAATCGTCTTAGCTTAGCAGATTGCGAAAAAGAACCTTTATTGATACTTTCTTTTATGCTTTAATGCTTGTCTTCTGTTATGATATGTTATTGACAAACCGATTGAATTACAGAAATCTTTTCAAATGCGTTGTGCCTTCGTTTGTTGCCCATTTCTTTGAAAACTTTAAAAAAGAGGCTATATAATAGCATCAGTCAAGAAAATTAAGAGTTAATCCTTTATCTTCATCTCTTCAATGGTCTGAATCCAATCTGGTAGGTCTTTTTTTTTTCTTCTTTGTTTCTGAATCCGTGTTCGTGACTGGCATTCTCGAACTTTCTCTACGCTGACTGGCGTATCTTGAGTCAGCACCGAGATCCTGTTCTTTTTTCATTTTTACGTCTCCTAACTTATAATTTATTTGGCCTAACGGTTTGTCTACCTTAATTAAGGTTCTCCATACAAATTTAAGTAAAAGAAAAAAAAATGAAAAGGAAATATCTTTTCCAATCTCAGAATTCTTTTTTTCTTTTTTTAAACTTTGACAACTTAATAATGAACTCGAAAGCAACTGTTTGTCAAGGGTCTTCTCACTGGTGGATTTGTACAGGTCGTTGAGTTGTAGACTGAAAGCACAAACAAACAATCCAATACGTGTTATTATGAATTTGGTAAAGGTAGATTCATTTCCATGATGACCCAAAGTTATAAATGGAGCTCAGAACCTCTATACAGACTGCAATGAAAATATAAACCTCGTTTTATGCTCTAAATCTACTTCATCGATATTGGTGATTCTTTGCATACCAATAATATATCAATGGCTGATCGTTTTTGTCAAATGGTATCGAAACTCGGTTTGATCCTTGACCGACAAAAGTGGAGAATTGAACTTCCATTCTCCTCCAAACATACAGTTGGATAGGATCACGCTTTGGCTGTAGATGGTGGTTTTTCATCATCACGTTCTTAATGAACAACAACCGAAAACAATGGGGGAGGGGGGGATAATTGATAATCACTAAACTTTGTATAATTTCGGCGATTCTACGAAAATTTCTATTTTCTTGATAAAGTGGAGAGAAGTGAAGCTACTCAATACTCCATTCTATTAGAAATTTCAAACTTCGCTTTTTCTCCGAAACTACACAACAGATTTTTTTTCTTTTTTTCTTTAGTTGTTCAATGAAGGCCAAGTTTCTAGACAATTCAGAAGTAATTTGAATGTGGAGAAAAATTGATGCTCAATACAAGCCTGTGACCTGCTGTTCAGTAATGTTTTGTCAGCTAATTAGTGGTTCATGAGTACAACTTCATAGGCTATTCAAACTCGATCGTGTCATTCAAAAGCATTCCCAAAAAAAACAATAAAATTATAAGGTCTCATTGTATAGAGCCCTTATATTCACGTGCATTCCTTCACAATATTTGTTTACAAAAATTGATTATAATTTTAGTATTAGCATACTTATTACGTAATTTTTTTAGTATTAGCTTACTTATTACGTAATTTTTTTAGTATTAGCTTACTTATTATGTAATTTTTTTAGTATTAGCTTACTTATTACGTAATTTTTTTAGTATTAGCTTACTTAGTACGTAATTTTTTAAGTATTAGCTTACTTATTACGTAATTTGGAATTCGTAAATGGAACCTTATATATCATGTAATTTCTAACAATCGCGCTTTAGTGCAATTTCTCACTACAATATCTGTGTGATTTCTATCATAATGGTGGAATCAAACTATAAATCTTTTTCAGACTTGTTCGTTTAAAAATTGAAATATGTGTATTTGTCCGGGTTTGTCTGTTTGTTATTCTCTATAAAACGACTTCTATTGGACAGCTTTTAGCGAAATTCTTTTTATGAAATTCTACAACTTTAGCTTTGTGCCTTTCGATTGATATTTTTCTTGAATTATTCGGGCACGTTAAACTTCTTTTATACATTTGAGCACATAATACAAATTCGGCTACATCCAAGCTGGGTTAAAATCAGTTTTAAATAGCTTTAAAAGAAAACATATTTGCATTTTAATTAATAACTTTCCTATAAATTTTATCAAATTTCATTTAATGATCAGTTTCAAATTCGAATAAAATTTGCTAGAATTTTTAAACATTCCCAAACAAACAATTCTGCATAGCCTCATAGTTTTACTGGAATATTTCAGGTTCCATCGAAAAACGAAGAAGTGATCAATAATATCTTAAAATGAGCTATATCTACATAAAAGTTTTTTTTTTTTTTGTTTGTTTTTTTCGTAAACGAAAAGGCCTAATATCAGAGAAATTTAACTAATTTATTAGTTTTGTAATCTTTTTGGAATTTCCCCATGAGTAGTAATAACTATTACGATTATATATCTTTCTTGTGTCATAAATGTTTAATTTAAATTTCTAAGTAGTACGGACTAGATTGAAATATGTTTATTATAAACATACTAAATCTAGAAATATATCAACATACTGTATCTATAGATGGATGCATACTGATGTTGTAAAAAGTCCATGCGCAGGTAGGCCTATTTAAAAATAAATTGTTTCAAAGATCAATTTATTTATTTATTTCCAAAATAATAAGATACAGATATGGCAGTAAACCTTTATTTAATAAAGGTTTTCGTCCCGTTCTTTCTTTCTTTTTTTTTGGGGGGGGGGCTTCAACCCCTTTAGCCCCCCTCCCCCCCAATAGGTGCGCCACTGCATGAGTATATGGGTTTTCTGCAGAGAAAAAAAATTGCAGCTAACATTTTTTGTATACCTATGGTTTCAGTAGATTCTCGATTCACACTTAATAATTTTATCCGGTAAGATTGTCCATAAGAATTTTAGCATTTCTGAAAACTAATTTAACCAATTACGTAAGAATGAAAAAAACGAAAAAAGCAATTTCCATTTTCATTCTGTAAGAGTCACTTGAGAAAAATGTAAAAGTATCTCGAAATAAAAAGGCAATTTACAGAACAATTATTTATTTACGATAATAAATTCACAGTAAAAAAAAAAAATTATAATTCTAATTAAAAGCCGAAAAATCATCTTAAAAAAGCAATAAATAAAAGAATAAAAAAAATAGCGAATTTCTATTTGAAAGTGGTCTCCCAGAGTTCACGACCTTCTATTGAAGAATAGAAAAATTTATTATTCAAAAAAAAAAAAAAAAAAAAAAAAAAAGAACAATCCAGTTCTGGCTTCGAAAAGCAGTGAAGAAGTTCACTGAAACCTAATGTTAAAAAAAATAGAAATCAAAATTAATAAAAAAATAATAATAGATTTGATGGAACGATAACGAAAATCAAAGCCAGCTTCTTCCTTCTTCCAAAACCCTTATTAGTATTCAGAGACTGCCTCAACAAAATGATTCGAACCGAAGAACCAGTAGAGATTTCTAGTCAAGGTCACAGTTTTTTCTTTGCCTTCCTGTTCGCCAAGAAACCCTTTGTCAACTGTAACACTTTTACTTATTTCAAAAAGTTTAAGTTCATTATCCTGGCACCAGCGCACCCTAGTGTTCAATTGTGAAGAGACCTATATTACGGAATATATTATTGACAGGTTAACGTTGTTTTACATAATAGTAAATATCGAAGAAGAAGAATACGAAGCGGTGTCCAGTAAGACTAAAATATTCCTAAAACATACAGAAAATTTGTAGCAGTAATGAATATTTACTAATGAATAGTTTAAGAGATAATTAAAGAAACTTAAAATTGCTCTACATTTTTATATATAAATGTTTCTATTTATTTTTTCGCTTACAATTATTCCATCTTTGTTGCAATATTTATTATTTTGATAGTTGAAATAATAGTAAATGAATTCAACTTTAGCGTGTAGAATGAATATTTATTAAAAATCATTGAAAGATTTAAAGATTGTACACAATTAAAAAATAACAAAAAAACATTTTACTATAAGTCAGGACGCTTCGATCTGCGGAAAACTTCATGATCATCTTCAGCTGAAAAATCGTCAAACAAAAAGTAAATGTTTTTGTTTAGCGCTTTTCCAGCCGAAGATGATCTTGCAGTTCTCCGCAGATCGAAACGTCCTGACTTATGGTAATTTTTTTTTTTTTTTTGTTATTTTTTAAATATGTGCGATATTTATATTCGTTGTTCGATTTTTGAAATACTAGTAGTTACTAACATCCCAAACAATGAAACTTTTCCATGTAGTTAATGAATTTAACCATAAAATCAGGTAACGCTATGATTACTTTTTTTAAATGATATATTTCTGCATTAGCAAAGTTTTATAAACTAATTATTGATCTATATTCTATGTGACATACAGTATATTAGTTGATATTTTGTAAATGATCTGCGTGACATGAATCGTTATTTGTATACAAATATTGCTCCAGAAAGTAAATTAGTTTCGGTACTTAAATTAGTTCCCAAACTGGAAATAATAGAAAATAGTTTTATAATTGCAGTAGAATTGAAATTGGATGAGTTTCTACCAATCAATTCAGTCGAACTGCGGGACTCCTTAAATCATGTAAATCTTTAACAACAACCGGTGTACGATTGTGAGATCTTTAAACGTTTAAGATTGTGGGAGGTCCTCTAAGTGAACTCACAAGGTCTCTTTAAAAACGTTTATGCAAAAAAATCTCCATTTATTTAACAAATTCAGTCTCATTCCATCCTAGCAAAAAAAAAAAAAAAAAATCATTGACATCTCGAGTAGGTAGTCAATTGCCTAAACCCCCATCTGTAAATATTGACAAAATGAAACTATTCGAAATGTCGTCCAATTGATGCAACAGCCATGAAAACAGAGTTGCAATATCACCAATAATCCTAATTTTTATTCTTGAAGATATTACGCTGTTCTGCTGCTCTGGTAATTTGCTGTCATTTCTCAGATGTTTTCCTTGAGATATCTAACCTTAGAAAATTAGAATAACCAAAGGGTCAAAGGTTCTTATGCAATTTCTTTTTTACGTGCCCGACCTGTGAAATCTTACAAGAAAAACCCATTGTAATGTTAACTACGATCCACAGGGTAGATGCAACTGGATTGTCTTGAATACTTATTCACTACTTCAGATACACAACAAATGTAAAGATCAACAGTTGCTCGAAGAACAGAATGAAGAATACATTCAAAAGAGAAAAATTTGATGTTAATGGTGGGTTTCGTTCACTGACGAAATGCTTCAGTAGAAGGTTGAGGTGAATTTCATTGTAAATATAATAAAATGATGTTTCCTTTCATATGGGTCATGTTCACGGTCAGAGTCGTATTCCATTTCGCCCTTTCAGGATTTGAAAAGATCCTGAAAAGAATGAACAGCATCAAAGAGTTGATTGGAAAGTACAGAGTCTTTGATTATACCTATTTGACCGTACGACCATTATATTACTTCCTGGAAAAGTCCCGATTCCAACCCTAAATGATGTCTGTAGCAGTGATAGAAATCTTTAAATTTTTCAATAATTGTTAAGGAAAGATTCAATCTATCAAAAATACATAGAAAAAATCTAACATTAAAAGGAACATAAGACAGACAACCCAAAATACAGCATAAGAAGGAATGAGCATCTCTTATATTCTTTGGGGTCGTCCATTAATTATGTGAGGTCAAAAGGGGGGGGGGTCCGGCAAAATCTCACCAAATCACACCAAGGGGGAGGGGGGGTCAACGAAAATCTCACGTCATCTTTTTCATTCAGAGAATATACATATTATAATAGATTACAACATTTTGTAATATTGACTTTTTGAATTTTTTGATTTTTTGCCTTTTTGAAATCTCACGTGAGGGAAGGGGGGGTCCCACCACATCTCACCAAATCTCACCAAGGGGGAGGGGTGGGGGTCCAATTTTTTTTAAAAACATCTCACGTAATTAATGGACGGCCCCTTTACATCCAAAAGAAGATTAAATATCGAATTCTCAAAGAAAAAAAAAAAGGCTTTTTTTCTATACCATATCAATAATTCGGAATCTAAAAATAAAAAATACTGAAGTATGTACGTTACTACAGACACTTCATAGTCGAAACATACCTTACACTAATGTATTACGTACACGTAACGATGATAGTTATATTAAAGCATCAAATTAAGATGGCTTGCCTTTTGCTTTTTTTCATCAGATGCATCACCAGCTATTGTTAATAAAAAATTCACAAAACAATTTGTAATGTCTACGGACTTTGTACGTAACCGGATCTACGCAGGTCAAGAACAATCTGTATTCTTCCTTTTCCATTATAAAATCAATATTTAATTATACTATTCTGTTCGAGCTTTTCATTTTTTCACAAAATTTCTACCAAAAATTATCACTGTTTTAAGTTTAGTTAGTTTTAAGCATTTTAAAACGAAAAGAAAATGTACCATTACCTAGAGCTTGTTGCAGATATGTTTATCAGATTTTTTATCGTTATAAACAAGAACAGTTCCTATTAAAACAAGGTAGGGATAGTGATTAGTAAACCAATCACAGTGCTTTTGCAACGGCTTCTGAGTCACCTTTACTTTAGAATAGACTGCGCCGGGGTGGTCTAAAAAATGCGCGCCCGAGTCTTTTTGCGACACCATGCTATCTTACCCACCCCTATTTATATGGAATAATCGTCATTCTTAACTCAAACCTTAATACACCGAATTCCTAATGATGATTTAAAAAAAAAAAAAAAAAAAAAAAACTTAAAAAAAAATTGCTTATGAGGGGATTGAACCCACGACCTTCGCATTATTTGTTCGACGATCTAATCAACTGAGCTAACAGGCCACATACAACATACAACATTCAGGCCACTTACAACTGAGCTAATAGAAGCCGTTGCGAAGCATTGTGGGATATGTGTCCACAGACAGACAAACTGGGAATAGTCTATAAGGCGTCTTTCAGAAGCCTAAAAAGCTTTGTACTTGTCAAATACATACGGGCATAAACCCTCAATTTTTACTGCTTTAAAGAATTTACTTTTTAATAAAGATAGGCTTATACAAATGATTAATAATATACTCAATGATTGCTCAATGCACTTATAATATTTCTAAAATCAATATGTTTACTATTATTTATTATGCTTTGAAAACATTACAAAAATGTCAAACTCCTGACAAGTAAGTAAAAAGTGAAAATGAGCCTTGGTATGTTTGGCCGAGATCTACAAGTCAGAGAAATCCGAAAAAATTGCTATTCAAGGAAATGAAGAAGTCGATTGGCTAGGGGAAAAAAGGAGCATCAACTCTGCCTGTTGGCCCACAATCTTCCTTGATATCTGTGTGGTATCTTTTCTTGAAACTATTGCTCAAAGATTTTGTTTCAACAGCATTACAAAGAGAACTTGTCCTGAGGGATGAAACACTCAACTTTGATAGAGTTTGGCGTTGTCTGTATCATCGACTAAATTTATCAGGCAATTAACATCGAACGGTCAAACAACTTCTAGCTGGTCTAAGAATAAATCTACGTATCCTGGAATTGGTTAGGCTGTCTTACGATGCAATTGTGAGTGAAACTTCGTAATTTACCCACTGCCATCACTCAGGACTGTATATCTAAGGTTTGATCTGCAAAATCTTGATTTCTGCTTGAGCTATTAAGGCCATCACTATTAAAATCTTGGAACCCCACTGCGAGGATTATTTTCAGACGACAAATTCCAAGGACATACATTGGACCTAGTTTGAAAACCTACTGGCAATCTGTCTTCAACTTACAGTAGCGACAGATACAAGTAATATCGCATTAGTTTTCAGATTTTAAGGCTTAACGTAATTGACACAACATAGAGGTAAGAAAAGTCGTAATTTAAAATACAGTATGTCCAAGTGATCAGGTAAAACTTATCCGTAGTTGACTATCTTCTTTTTGTTGTTAGACACAGACACTATCCTTTAATTTTAACACTCATTTTGAAGCATATTCCTTCTACAATTATCACTCATATTAGAAATACAGGTTTTTTTTAAATGTAGCTGCAAAAGAATGCAAGAAAAAAATGATGGATACAAAAGAAATTACTTTCAATTACGAGTCTTTCATTAAACTTTATATTTACTTTACATTTTCAAGAGCGTATTACCTTGTACATGGCATCAAAGGGTTAAATTCATTAATTGTAATAGTTACAAATATTAATACACGATTTGACAATAGCGAATATAAATGAATACTAAATATATATTGCAATTTATATTCATTGTAGTCGTAATTCCCTACTATGAACAAACTACGGAAAATTCCTAGAAAAGAATATGAAATAAATAGTATACAAATGGATTTTTTTTCTCAACCTCAATTATTAATCAGAAATAAACTGCAGACGGGTAACGATCAAGTATGTACTATTATAACAATTATTATTGATAGTATGTATCTATTTAGTTAATTGGAGATCAACGTTTTGTTTAACAAAATAAGTAAGTCAGAAATTAAATTGAAAGCTCTAGATTCTTCTCTTTTTTTTAATTTTACAATGCTTTTCTAGCTTAGTAGTCGAATAAAAAAAGGTTTCTTTTATTGTATGCTTTAATATGCTACGAAGAAATTTAGAAATATGTGTTAAGATGAAATTTCTATTTAGCTAAACAGTAAAGGAGAACCAAGCGAGCCAAAATCTTCGCTTTCTCATATTATATTTATTATAATTATGAATTATATATATATATGTGTGTGTGTGTATGTGTATGTGTAAGATTAAAATTAATATTTAAGTAATTAAATTAATGGATACTTTTAGTGAAGTAAATTTGAAATTTTTATAGAAGTACTAAACTACGAAATACCAATAATGTATGTAGTATTTAATGTGTTATCCTTACATTCCAATACTATTTTAAACTTCGAATTTGATAATTTCAAATAGCATAAATAGTTATAGTGAAGTATCTTATTTTTAAATGAAATACTTGGCAAGCATTAAAATGACCTGAAGCTTTATATCTTTACATTCCGTCTGGTCTACTTCGATTCGATAAGTTTTTAATCTAGAATTGGCTCAATAAACAACAAGTTTTCAAATTTCGAATTCTCTTTTAAGTCAATACAGTTTTCTATAATGATTTCGAATGTAGCACTACTCTTAAATTACTAATCAATAATTTTAAAAGTCTAGTAATGGAAAGATCCAATCATTACGGCTTGGCTATGAATGTTAAAGACAGCATTTAGAATGAGACCTTCTATAAAAACAATCTAAACGAGTGCACTCTTTAATGTATCTTTGATTTATAATCGTATCCCTATTTGTAATTTAAATTTAATTTAGTCTGTTGTTATTATATTGAAATGAAAACCATTGATTACACACAGGAATTCTTCCTTCACTTTCACATTTCATCAAGGATGACCTCTCCATTACGAAAACACCCCTTTTGCCTGTGAGGGCTCTTAGGGATTCTCACGATGTTGTTAGGGGGGGGTCAGTGAAGTGTTGGTAATCTTCGCATGGGAGTCCTGTGCTGTACAGTCTCATGGGTCGATGACATTGTTCAAAATCGCGGGAGTTCCAAAACACTTCGGAAACGATTTGGACTTGTAAATGGGTGAGAAATATTCTTCCTCTTCTCCGTATTCTCATCCACTTCGGAAAACCATTTAACTTCGCACCGGAAGTGAAGGATCCGAAACGAAACTGGAAGACGAGAAAGGGAGGGGGGAAAAAACAAAAAAAGGCACTTTCTATTCTCAAGTCAGCGTGACCTTGGCCTGACACCCGACAATTCGAAGCGGAATGACACCCACATAGAAAGAGAAAACCACAGAGAATGACATTCTGACAAATACCTAGGATTCGTCATCACTTGAGAGAATATTTTAAACGCTTTACGCCTTGACTTAAAAAAAAAAAAAAAGAAGAGAAATGCCGCCAAGTTCAAGCAGGAATTCTTTTCGACCGTTGGAAAGTCTTCAAAATTAGATTTATGTATTTATGTATTTATTTTGGATTTTTTGATTTCAATTTGGAGTTCAAAAATAAATAATATATTTGTTATTTTAACTAAAAAAAAAAAAAAATCACAAAAAATAAATTTCTCTGATTTATATTTTTTTTTTTTTTTTTTTTCATTTTCAAAAATTTTTTGAAATTTATTTACCAGCATTTTACTTTTTTTTAGCCTACTTTCCTAGGAAATGGAGGCTTTTCAAATCAGTCAGTCCTTAAATTAGCCACGGATAAATCTTCTTAAAACTTGGTATTCACGCTTAAGGACAAGAGATCTAAGATTTATCATTTGAAACTTTTGGTGTGTGGATCCTTGTCGAGTTCAAGGAGATGACAAATTTTTTCGTAGAAAAGTAATAGGAAAAAAAAACAGTGCATCTAACAGTAGCTATTAAACCGTTAAGGAATCAGTTTGCGCGTTCTTCTGATATGATTAAACTTAATCAGATTTAAGCGACTTAAATAAATAATGGTAACTGAATTAAAAATAAAATAAAATCAGAAATGAAAAATTTCCACTGAAATGAAAAATAAAAATAAAATATCGTAATTTAAATGATAAATAAAAAATGGAGACTTTCGTTTTCACGACTTTAAAATAGTAAATAAATAAATAAATAAATAAATAAATAAATAAATTTTATCTTAAAGTAGGCTTTAAATTCTTTCTGAACTCCTGGTTTACATAAAAGAATAATTTACCAATGGAAAGTAAAATATAAAAAGTACCGGTACGTTAAAAAATATAAATTTTCAGATGAAGTAATGTGATAAATGTCTACCAAAAAACAATATACCAATAAATATATACCAATAAATACCGAAATATGTAATATATTTATATTTGGCAGATACATATATATATATATATATATATATATATATATATAAATCCAATACACAAAACTTGAATCTACACCTATTCAAGTTTCGTAATGCAAATACGAAATATATATATATCTGCCAAAATATTAATTATAGAGAATGTTTTCTGTTGGTTTCAGATTCTTTTAAATATTGAAATATAATCAGTATTAATTTTTGGAGAACCTTCTGGGCATTGCGAATGAGCAATAGTTTTGCCCAGAATACCAGTTGAAAAACTGCTAGAATCTATTCTTTCCATGGCCCACGTTACGAAAACAGTCTCTTTGAGAGAAAGACATTCAGTAGAAGTCCTGTATAACAAATTTCAAGGTAAATGTTTACATTGAAAGTTCATAGAATGTATATCTTTGCTATAATTTTAGAAATGTTTTAGTTGCAACGAAATTTTATTTAAAAAAAATTCACTTATTACTGCGTAATTTTTATCCTAGAGTTATTTTACGAATAGCTCAAGAGAATAAATAAAAAGTGCATAAAAAGTAGATTAAGTAAGTTGTTACACATAACTAAAGAAGAAAAGTTTATGGAAAGAGGTTTCATTATGAACACATTTCTTTCATTTTGCCCAACTACTTCGTCAAATAAAAAAAAAAAAAAAACCCACATAATTTCAGTAACTACTTGTTATAATTTGAATTTTTAAAAGTTAAATCTTAATGAAAATTTTGAAATATCAGCATTCAAAAAAAAAAAGAATGAAAAGGAAAATCTTGAAGTTTGAAATTCGTAGAATATAAATATACATTATAAAATCCGATGAAAGAGACTGATAAATATATAGCAATAAAGTTGATTGTAATATCATGATTGAAGATGGATGATGGCTATGAATGAATTTCTATCTTAAGTCTCTACGAAAAATATTCACATTACTTTCACTTTTCCACAGATTCTTCAAAAGTTAGAGAAATGAATGGGACCAGTTGTACTTTGGAAATTTGAGGCTGATGAATCTAAACTCCATAATATTCCGAATAAATCTATCTTCTATGGTGTATATTTTGCTCAACAAGTACGTAACGAAGTGATCCATCTTCCCATAGAAAGGAATAAAATTACATCTCGTTAAATGATAAGAAAGCTTTTTATTCAGAGCGATTATTGAAAAGCAAAACTCATATAAACACAACTTAAAATCACTTAGCATCAAACATGTAACGAATATCTTTGATTATAGTATTGATCAATTCTTCATATTCTGCTCTAACTGAGATTGAGTCTTTTTTTCTTCTATAATTATAAAAAACAATGACCCCAGGATTACCGGATGACCCCACAAATATAAACAAATAGAATTAATGGATCATGTCCAAAATTAACACTAAAATTAAGAAAATTTGGAAATGTCAATGAAAGATAGATTTCAAAGTGATCCTGTATGATGTTTCCAATGCACTCACCTGCTACTCGTGGGTTCCAACGCTGCCCTTGACTGAGACCTACCACGCGTCCCTCACTTTCTCCGTCTTCTCTTCCGGTGCCGGAATCGACGCTGATTGGTGAGAGACGGAACCACGTGCGGCGCGTTTCCCTGCGAGCGCAATGGACTCGACCCACACAAACAACAGGTAGGTGGCATTGAACTTGAGACGCTGCTCAGGTGTGCCGGGCACGGCGAACGCCAGGAATGGGGGTAAGGCATCGGCTGTGCGTCCACGGGTCAAGGGGGCAGCGCAGGACGGCACGGAGAAAGTTACCCTTCGATTGGAGGGCGTGGCTGTTTCCTCTGGGTGCCCAATACAGATCAGCTGTGAACTCCAGCAACTCGCTATGTCACATTAATAGAAGAAACCTGAATAATAAAAAAAAAGAACTCATTAATATGCAGTCTAGTCCAAACAGTACATAATTACAAAGAAGAAAGAATGCACGAAACCACAAACTCCTAATCGAAGATGCTCTCGTTCCAAAACACAGGAAAACTTGAAAAAAATTTCTATTTTCAGCTACAAATGAGTAGCAAGTTTGAAAAGGAAAGTAACAGGAAACTGTTTTGCTAAATCAGGAATTGAAAACCCAGTTAAAGTAAATTATAAAAAGAAATGAATTTAATCTATAAACTTAGTATTTTCATCCTCCCTGCGCCCCCCCCCCCCAAAAAAAAAAAAAAAATTGTACTAAATCAGAAAATGCTAAAACTGCACCTTAGAAATATTAATAAAGTTATTCCATTTATTTTCATTTTCTTACAGAGTCACAGTGTTTTTTGAAATTCTGATCCATCTTTAATGGATGGGGTTTTCCAATCCTCAAATCGTTTCTTCAGCCAAACAATAATTATTAGAGAATGTCGGTATTTCTAAATAAGTCAAAATTGAAAGCAATTGAACATATACTTGTTAACAGTACTGAAAGCATCTGGGGAAAAAGTTAGCAGAATGTACAGTTTAACTATCAAATGATGCCTTTATTGTAAAAGTATTTTTATGTTAAAGTTAAATTCGTAACTTACGTTTATTTTTATCATCTATTTTTAAATTAATAAAAGTAAAATTCTTCAATGTTTGCTACGTGACATTCGCTTAACACGTATCTTGTCAAGGTTTTGTTTTAATTAAGTTTTGAAAAAACTTCATCTACACTTCATTTTATTATCGAATTTTCGGAAGAATTTCTATCTTCCTTCTTCAAGATTACAATGTATTGTCAGGTGATATCAAATTACAAAAGATAACATTTACAATAATGTAATTACATATA
>JAFIDM010009631.1:30950684-30969800 GCA_023159025.1 Thereuonema tuberculata
ATGTCGTAAATTTGGATTCCATACATCAGAAAAACCCTGGCATCACAGTATAGAAAAGGTCTTGGACAACGGGCAAGTTAAAATCCTCTGGGATTTTCGTATTCAAACAGACCAGCATGTAACAGCTAATACGCCCGATATTACATTAATTGAACAACAAAATGTGACCCTAATTGACATTGCCATCCCTGGGGACTGTAGAGTCCAGGAAAAAGAACTGGAAAAAATTAACAAATACAGGGCTCTGGCACTTGAAATTACACGAATATGGAATAAAACAACTACAGTGTTGCCAATCATCATTGGTGCACTAGGAACACTATCACTTAAATTTATGGACTATTACACCAGACTTGGAGCACCAGCAATAACAACAGCTGAATTACAAAAGACAGCCATCATTGGCACTGCGAACATTTTACGTCAATACCTTAGCAACACTTAGGCCCCTGGTTGAGGCCCGTCTTGCCTAAGAAAATGCCAGTGATTAAACGTGATTTTTTGTGTTTGTTTGGGTGAACGTTTACACTGTGTAACTATTTTTTAAAAGAGTAAAATTTGTTATATATATATATATATATATATATATATATAAATGCACATAAATAAGGTACATACATATTTATATAGGTTCTTCGAGTCTAGACCGTTGATTCGACAGTTCAAAGGTACGCTTAGAGCTGATCCGGTTCCAGGAGTTAGCTTGGATGTTTCACTTTTCTGTGTGTGTGTGTGTGTGTGTGTGTGTGTGTGTGTTTGTCCCGCGGATACAAATCAGAGCAGTGATGTAGCTAGTTTTTTTTTGATGCCAGGGCAAATGATCACAAATGTCGTCACAGAGCAATTCTTAGAAAATGCGTGGTTCTATCCAACCAGAAAAAAAAACAGGTCACGAAACAAAAACAAAAATTGGTTTGAAAAAAAAGGGCTTTCAAAGGATAGCATATTTTGCTGGTCATTTTGCCGTACAGTCTCATGGAGCCGTCAGTCTCATTCCATCCCTTTCCTCCAGATATAGATTGCCTTCGAGGTGATTTGAGGACAAAATACATTCAGTTAAATAGTCTACACTTTCTGCCATAACCAGGATTTTGAAATGGAAGGGGATATGGTCGTAGGTCGTAGCAAAAGAAAAAAAATGCATGTTCTTTTCCGGATGGAAGAAGAGAATGAACAACATAGCGATTAACTTTCTAAAAAAAAAAAAAAAAAAAACTCTCCAAAATCCTAGACTTTTTCTTATGTCAGAAGCAATGGGAGAGGGAGGGGAATATATAATCCCTTCCAACCCCCATCCCACTCCATTGGTTCGCCAGTGCTTTCTGCGCTTGATTTAGACTGAAGGCCTAGGTATTGGATAAAAAAATAAGTAAATTGTCTCGAAAATGACCAAAACGTCACTGGGTCCATGTCCACTGGTATACAACGAATTTACAGTTGTAAAATGGCCGCAACCGTGTAATTATGGAAACATATTTGAAAGCTATCAGTCAAGATTTTTTGCAACAGAAGAAATGTCAGCAAATAACTTTCAGGTGAATTGGTTTCTGTAAATCAGGACAAAGTTGAAAAACAGCTGTGTTTTGTAAATGCTACGAATTCACAGAGAGTTGTGAATTCATATCGGGAAGACATGCCCTTAACTTTCAAGTCCAGAAGAGAACATTTCGCATAATGACGGCATGGTTCATTCATCCAGACCATCAACCTTTATTTATCGTCTTCGGATCAGTATTTGTTTATACCTGCCAAGCAACTCTTCGGGAAGACAGTTCACTACAGATGCGGAAATCTCTCCCGATTAGGAAGTGATCTCTTGAGTAAACTAACTTTCTTCTGTAGTATTGTCTATAAAATGATCAAAGACTGACACAAGAATACAAACAAAGTTATGTAGAATAATAATTTATATTCACGCGCTTATTGTTGATTTCATCTAAATAAATATTTGAAGGAATTTTGTTTTTAGGAAATGTTCATATTTTAAAGAGTGAAAAAAAAAAAGGTTATATTCAAGACAATGACATGATTTTAAAAAGTCTATCAGTCATTCTGTAAACCAAGAAGGAAGACTAACATTTAAAAATATGGACCATATTCTTCTTGTGTGACCGTATTTCCCCTATTAATAAAGCTACCAATTTTGGTCGCTATCACAATATGTTCCAAGTAGGTCGCTAAAAAAGAGAAAAAATAATGGCAGTAAAAAAAGCTTTTGGTTTGGTGTTTATATGTTAAACCAAGAAGTGAAATAAAAGCTGAAGTTTAAAAAAACTTGTTAGTCGTTGAATAATAAGCAACTTTGTAAGGTAAAGTAGAATAAAATATGTATTTCAATTAGTAAAAGCAAAAAAAAAAAAAAAAAAGAAATTCAAATCCCTTCTTCAGTAGAATGAACAGTTCCAATGTGACTGACTATCTCATTGTACGTCCAAACGATTCCTCACATTCACCACATTGAAATGGCTTCCAGATTGAATTGTCCATCTGGTCTTCTTCGAATGTAATTGCTAAGAATGGCTGCTACAATTGGGTTAACCTGGCTCTGAGGGTTGAAACATTTCAATCTTCTGATCCGAGATCGTTTAACGAGTGTGGGTGTATTAGTTGAATGGAATAGTATTATGTGTATAAACTTTTTCCATTCAACTATTTCAATATTCTCCTGATCATATTCCTATATATTATTGGAGCTAGTTTATTTCTCACAATTATTATTTCCATCATATTTTATTTGCATTCAAACACACCCAATATTTCGAATATTAAAGCAGTTGTTGTGGTGTTCTTTAAACTCAGTACCCAGTGTTCACATGCTACAGAAATTAGAGAAATTTAATTTAAACATTAATTATCAGACATGATGTGCGTAATTATACTAAAGAAGGACCAAACACACACAATAAGTAAAAATAAATATAAACACTTCATTATAAAAACTTCATGACATGTTTCGAGGATCTTAATCCTCCTCTTCAGATGATAAACATAATATTAAGGAAAACTCTATGGCTCCGAACATAATATTGAAGCCAGAAAAGAATTTCAACAAATCAATACAAAGTAATAATTCAATAGTTTACAGTAATTGTTACCAAATTAATAAAGATGTTGTGCAACATTATTATATGAACTATCAAAACAAATAGTAAATGGTCATATTAAGTTATATTGTAGGGCATTAGTCACCGAAATTTCGGTGTTATAGCATCTCATTGTTTTTATTAACAAAGTCTCCATGAATTTTCTTAGATATGTGTCCTTCTCATTAGCATAAACAATTGGGTCATTGGTGATTAGTAATTTGCAATAGTTACTTAAATTGGATTGAAAACAATTCAATTTTAAAATGGACAAAGGCTAAGTTTCGGTATTTTAGATACGTAGATGACATTTTGATTCTATGGGAGGGTACTCATCGGAATTTAAACATTTTTTCAATTTTGTAAATTCGGTAGAACCTAATTTAAAATTCACTTACCAGGAAGAAACTGATGGGAGGTTACCTTTCTTAGACACGTTATTAATAAACAGTAACAATACAATCAGTTATGAATATTATCAAAAACCTTACCAAAGCAATCATATGCTAAATTTTGAGTCAAACCACAAAGTATCTACTAAGAAAGAGATAATATTCAATAACCTAAGAAGGATAACTGCTTACACTGAGGACAAGAGCTTATGGAAAGGAAAAATTAATAAGTTAAAGGAAAAGTTGGAAATGAATGGTTATCCGTCAGGATTTATTAAATCAAGTATTGATAAGTTCTTTCGTAAAAGAAAAATTAAGAAAGTAGAGGAAATAAACACTAATAAAGTTACAAATTACGAATTAATTCGGTTTCCTATTGGTTTTTTAATTGATAGTTATATAAAAAAAGTTTTGGAAGAAAACAAAATTAAAATAGTATTTTATAAAGGAAACGTATTATTCAAAAAAAAAAAGAAGGCAAGAAAAAAATCAACAAATTACACAAAATGGGAGTAATTTATACCTTGGAATGCAGGGACTGTGGGGGATTATACATTGGAAGCTCCGGAAGATCCTTTAAAGAACGGTTAAAGGAACATACTAATGCTTTTAGAGATAATAAACCAGAACTGTCGGATTGGGCGTATCACACAATAAATTTGGCCCATAATCCGAATCCAATTATTGATATTATATATGTATCCCAAGATGAATCAGAAAGATTCATTTTGGAATCGGGCTTTATTAATCTGACAAATTGTATTAATAAAATTAAAGCACTTACAAATAAATCCCATTTCATTCAGTTTTTTTGAAAAAATTACAAAAAAATAATAAAATTCTGAAACAAAAATTGAAATTGACAGAAATTGTTATGTGTGTGTATATATATATATATATATATATATATATATATAATTTGTTAAGGAAGAATTGTATAAGAATTTGTAATTGTTATTTGTTTAAGAATTTGTGATTGTTATATGTTGTATGAATTTATTTTGTTGTTCACGAAAGTTTGTGTCATGAATGACTCCATGATTGTTTATGCTTGGAATTCTGTTTTAAGTGTTAGAGAAAAATTTTTAGGTTTTTCTCTACACTCTCGGTAGTTTTTTCTCTGAAGAAGACTTCTGCTGAAGAAGTAGAAATATAGATGATTAAAGATGCTTTAAGTGGAAGAAGGAGTTATTATGAGTTATTTGTATTTATATATTAAAGAAGAATTTTTGATTTTTCAGTTTTTGAAAGATGTTTAAATGGGGAACCAGCACCAAATGACTGGAAAATTGGACTACTATCGGTTATACACAAGAAAGGAAACAGAAATGACTGTAAGAACTACAGAGGGATTACAGTAATAAGCATCTTCAGTCATATATACGGAAAAATATTAAAACATTTCTTAGAACAAGAATATAATTTGATAGAAACAGAAGAGCAACCAGGATTTAGGGCAGGATGATCGACTATTAATCATATATTTAGTATACGACAACTTATTGAAAAAAGAACTGCTTTTGAACAACGTATACATTTGTTGTTTGTTGACTTAGAAAAAGCATATGACAGTGTGTAATGGATCAAACTATGGGAAACCTTAGCACATTACAAAATAAATAGTACCATTATCCAAGCTATAAAAAACTTATAACGATAAATCATGTACAAATATTAAAATGTACAATAAGATTTCACCCGGATTCTATGTCACTAAAGGACTACGGCAAGGATGTTCTATATCCCTTATTTTATTTCTTGTATTTTTTTTTATTTTCTTTTAGTTTTCATTATTTATTGAGATTTTATTCCCTTTTTGTTTTCTCATTGAAAAATAAGTTCCAGATTTGATGGCAATGTATTGGGTCGTCCGGAAAGTTCATGCCGATTTTCTGTAGGTGGTATAAGATACCCCTGAATATATCAGAATGATTGAAAACAAATGATATGCGCACATATTCTAAACGACGATACTTCAGGCATATTTGGAAAAAAAATTGGTTACGATACGTTAATTTTTGTCAGTTGTATACGCCTTTGAATATGGAAGCAAACAAAATGCATTTAATGCGTTTCTTTTACCGGAAAGGCAAAAATGCCACACAAGCCTCAAACACGATATGCGCTATTTATGGCGAAGGTGCTGTAGCTGAAAGAACTGTGCGGAAGTGGTTTGCTAGATTTAAAGCTGATGATTTCAACCTTGAAGAGCTAGAACGGCCGGGTAGGCCTCCACCACAGATGAAGATCAGATTAAAACACTGATCGAGAATAATCCACACTACATGACACGTGGATTAGCAGAAATGAAAAAAATATCAAAATCCACCAGCCACGAGCATTTTCTGAAGCTTGGCTACACAAACTGTTTTGATATGGGTTCCTCACGATTTAACGGAGAAACATCCGAAGGATCGCATTTCCATTTGCGAATCGCTCAATAAACGCAACGAGGAGATACCATTTTTGAAGCAAGTGTTGACGGGGGATGAAAAATGGATCATTTATAATAATGTTAAGCGAAAAAGGTCTTGGGGAAAGCGGAAGGAGCCACCTTTAGCCACCCCAAAAGCCGGTCTTCATTCTAAGAAGGTCATGCTCTGTGTCTGGTCGGATTGGAAAAGAATCCTGCATGATAAGCTTTTGCCAAACAGCTAGACGATAAATTCAGAAAAGTATTGCTCCCAATTAGACGAATTAAAGACAGCAATTGAACAAAAACGTCCAGAATTAGTGAATCGGAAGGGCGTCGTGTTTCATCAGGACGCAGCCTCAAGTGTCTTTGACAACTCGACAAAAGTTGTTGGAGCTCGGTTGGGATATTCTACTCCATTCATCATATTCACCAGACCTCGCACCCTCATATTTCCAACAATTTCAATCATTACAAAATTCCCTTAAAGGAAAAAACTTCAAACTCTTGGTCGAGATAAAAAAATCATATAGAAAAGTTTTTCGCCGAAAAACCTTAGAGTTTCTGGAAAGATGCAATTTTCACATTGCCTGAATGATGGAGAAAGGTTGTGGAAAAGAGTGGCACCTATATAATTTAATAAATGTATAGGTGTATTTAAATGTGCTGCGTTTCAATTGTTCTTCAAAATCGGCACGAACTTTCCGGACGACCCAATAGTTACTATCCTTGATCTTGTCAATCAACTGTCATTTTGTCTAAAGGTGAAATGGGAGATCTCTTGATCTCTTTGGAACAATAAAATTTAGGAGAGAGAACGATGAGATACCATTAAAACTCTACAAAGCAAATCGGGTGGTTATAGTTAAAGTTCCCCATTATTGTAAGGATAGTAATGCAACTTTGTATATAAGCTATGTAGAGCACGGGGAAGAGAATTCCAACGGAAAAAAAAAATTACTTCAAAAAGTTGCCACCAGGTGAAAAAGTGGCGCTGCAAGATCATAAACAGACGGTTGGAATGCAATATTTTAATGCTTTTAGAGTGACTGTTCAATATGCCACCGTCTGCGTCGATGACATGCTGGAAGCGCAGGACAACGTCGTCAACAGTAGCACGAAGAGTGTCTCGTGAAATGGCTGCAACATTACGAATAATATTGGCTTTCAGTTCAGGCAAGGTCCGTACGCGTCCCTCATAAACAAGATCTTTCAGGATTGCCCACAGCCAGAAGTCACATGGATTAAGATCTGGTGAACGGGCAGGCCACACCTCTGGAAAGTGTCTCGACAGAACACGATCATTGCCGAAGCGGGCACGAAGAAGTTCCTTTACTGGGCGACCAATATGCGGTGCTGCACCATCTCGCATGAAAACTGTTGTCTCTAAATACCCGCGTTCTTGCAAGGCTGGAACCACATGCCGTGACAAGAGTTGACAATAACGTGCACTTGTAACAGTGCACCGACAGGACCTGCAGGTGTCATCTCCTAAAAAAAATATGGATCCAGAAAGAAATCCGCGGTGAATCCACTCCATCCAGTCACGTACTGGGAATGCAACGGCTGGAAATGCACCACATTTCCACATCACCACATTGGGTTTTCAGGAACCCCAAACGCGACAATTCAGTGTATTCACAGCACCGTCAAGCGTAAAATGCGCCTCATCTGTCCACAGAATGTCCACAGGTCACGCATCGTCGAAAGCCATTTTAGCCAAGAAACGAAATGCGAAGCCTGATCGCGTTTGTGGATCTTGCGGCTGTAACTGGTGCAGTATCTGGATCTTATACGGGTACCAGTGAGGAATGGACCGCAAAACGTTTCGCACCGTGGACCATGGAATTATTAATTCACATTCTACTGCTCGCGCACTGGTCGCTGAGTACCGGGCCACTGACGCTCTGTCAGCTACTGCTACTGCCACTTCGTGGACAACGTCCTCCGCAATCAGGCGGCGTCCTCCTCTTGGCAACACACCTAACTCCCCTGTCTCTTTGAATTTCTGCATCATCTTTCGTAAACCCCTTGCCGTCATGGGTCCTGTTCACAATCCCTTCAAACGATGATATTCTCGCAGTGCTGATATGCTATTGCTGCTGTTCTGGTAATAGAGTTTAACCAGGAGCGCACGTTCTTTCTTTTCCAAAGCCATGGTGATATCTGATTTCTGATGATTGGTCGTTCACAGACGCATTGCGCTTTTCACACAGCGCCACTTTTTCACCTGGTGGCAACTTTTTGAAGTAATTTTTCTTTTCGTTGGAATTCTCTTCCCCATGCTCTACATAGCTTACATGCAAAGTTGCATTAATATCCGTGCAATAATGCGGTCTCCAGACCGCGCAGAAGTGGAGAACTTTAATTATAATTATTCAAAACTATATTTTTAAATGTTTTGTTTTTGGCAAGACACTAATGAAAACTATGTTCATTATGACGTTTGTTTTATTTATACATTTATCTCTATATCTATGTAAATGCGAAAGTCCTCATTGACTCATCAGTAATTCTCCTACTTCCCATATAGCCAGGAGCCTGAAATTTGGCAGAAAGCTTCCTTAGGTTGTACTTGGAAAAAGTAAGCTGTTGGGATTTAAGAATACTTTTAGAGAAAAATGTGAACCAAATAAAGACGAATGAAAGCGAAAAGTTCACAAGTTAGTATATGCTACGATAAAAAAGGAAAAACCAAAGTTGGCGGAAATGTCTCATACGACTTAAGATCTTTTCAATCTCATTTAAAGACGACTCAAATATTCATCTGTACTTGTACTTCTACGCAAAAGAAATGAATTGCAAATTTCTATTATAAGTTGTCAACGAAACTTCAGAATGAAATATATATCAGTGATTTTTTTTTAACTTGAAAGTTAAATAGTTAGAGGCCAGTTGTTATCAGAAATGTTGTTATCAGAAATATCTGTGTTACTTGAAGCACATCTGTATTTGCAGTCTTGATCTGCTTAGTGAAACTTTTTTAGTTATTTATAAATGTCATCAATAAATGTAAAAATACATTTATAAAACAAATAAATTCTTAAAACTCCTTTAATCTGAGGACCTCATTTAATACAGTGCTTAAATCAATAGGACTGAAGATAAATCTGTGTTGATTTGCAGAATTTCAATTCAATAACATTTTTGATTTTAGTAGACAGGTTACTTTAATTCTTTTTTCTCTTTTCATTTTAGATAGATTTCATCAATAATTTATCAATGATTAGAATATCAGGTTCAAATGTAGTTTCCACTATATCCCGGTGCTCGATTATTACTAGTTGTGATACGTAATACCAGTTTGTGCGTCACACATCGACGTTCAGTTGCTTTTTGTAATGAATTTAACGATGTATCATTTCGAATTCCATTTTAAAGTAGATAATATCAGAACTTGAAATTGTTGTCCTTTGATAAGTTTGTTTGGAAGCAATACTTGTTTTCCTTTAAGTAGTATTTTACCTCCACTATATTTTCATTTTCTTTCAGAAGAAATGGCAATAATATTATAAGATCTGTATTTTTTTGAGTCAATCAGACGTTGCTAATGAATAGACGTTCACGATTATCTTAAGGAGCGTTATTAGGAGAACACGGATATTATACGAACCGAAACAATTGATCTTATGTTGCTATTAAAAATCCCTCCATTTGGTTATTGACAATATTATTTTTTTACCCATCATTGGAAAATGAAGATCAACAATGTGGGAAATGTTTTGGATGTTTGCTCTGTAAATTACTTTTCTTCCACTTCTTCCAGTCTTTGTGTAATAATGGGAACTTGTCTGTAGTTATCTGTGGATTATTATTCGCAAACTGCAAATATCTTGTCAGTTTCTTCTGCTACGGAAGCCATGTTGCTTCTGTTACCAACTTTTCCACTTCCTTGTTGGCACTGTTTGCAAATAATGCAGTACAACCTTCTAATTTGGGTGGAATGTATCATGAGGCATTGGATGAAGTGAGCTCAGGAAATGTATGTTTAACAAGTGCGTGTTTTCCGACTCAGTTCCTCTACTTAAAACCATTCATTAACATGATAGAATAAGTGATGCAAAGAATAGCTCAAAGTTAATTGTTTTATCTTGTTGTTAGCAATTTTTTAGACTAAATCATTATAGTTATGTGTTGCCATGAGAAATGTCTAACTTTTTGGATATCCGGTTTTGGTTTTATTTAAATGCTAGTATCTCTTTTTGGCTTCTGTCTAGAGAATTGTATATAACAACGATCAAGTAATGTTACAATGCTTTTACTTAAAATGAAGTCTATGTATTTCTGAATTTCAAAGCCAAGACGCTATTATATAAATAAGTTATAAGTTATTTTGAAACTAATGTTTAAAAATTATTATTTATGATTTGCTATTCGGAAAGGACATTCTAATTTATTTGTATCAATAGCACATAATGAAATGCTATTAAATTAGACTGAGGTAAGATTAGACTGAGGATGATTTTGATTGAATTAAAAAACAGTCAGGAATCAATTAACAACTAAATGGAATATCACGCAGCCGTAATAGGCTTTAGATGAAAAATTCACGCTTTGTTTTCAATAGATTGGGATGATTTAATATTAATAATGGTCAAACGTGTTCACATACGTGAATGTAATGAATTAAAAATTAAATTTAGGCAGATATTTAAAAAAAAAATATGAAAAATACAACAGATGTTTCGTGCACGACTTTCTTTCGTCTCCCGTGAAGATTTCCAGAGTCTCTATTACATTTACATTAAATCCATAGTTTTTCTCCTTTCTGAAGGGTTAAAAGCAAGCGAGATCAGGTTGATCATCCAATCTCCACTGGTCTCGTTTTTTTTTTTTTTTTTTTCATTTTTTTCATTTCTTTTCATAGCCAAATCGTGAAAAAAGAAAGAAAGAAAGAAACAAAGAACTTCTTTCAGTTTAATGTTTATATGTTTATGTATATATCTAAATTTAAAATCTTTCTTAAAATTCTTACTCCGCACAGTATTTTACATAAGGCCCAAATTTATAAAACGAAATCTAAATAAAAATAATGCGTTTGTTGTATAAATCGACCTTCAAAAAAAACACCTCACCTGCCTACATACAGATGTCACTCTAAGCCCGCCTACATACAAATTCCACTTATACAGGTTATAAATATTTATATAATTAAGGGGTTTACCATTTTTTTTAGATCTTCTAGTTGCAGTACAATATCTAGTTGTCGGTATCTTTTCATATTTTTTTGGGTTCGACTCAATTTAAGTATGTTTCCTTTATGTTTTTATTATTAGTGATGCCATTGAATTAGATTAAAATATTGCGAGGAACAGTATTATCTTATGATAAATAATATCGTTAAAAATATCATACCAGTACACAATTTACAGTTATAAAGTGTTATAGTTTATAATTGTTATTATTAATTCATAATTGCAACTTAACTCTTGCAAATTTCTTACTTTTTTAATTTTTTTTTTCTTTTTTCTTTTTCAGTTTCTGTCGAATGCAGGGCAGCAGATATGGTGGCTAGGATTCGAACTAACAAAGTATTCAATGGAAAAGTCTATGCGAAATCACGACCTAGAGCCTGTGTAGTGGACGTATCTAATAGCCTCGAGTTCGAACTGAAAATGGGATACAACGATGTCAACTGCGATATTAAGCATGACGTAAGCTATTAAAACTATTAGTAATATTAATAATAATAAAAGAAAAGACAGTGTCACTTTAAATTTCTTTTTGATAATATTTCAGAGTAATGTATACAGCATTCTTAGCTTCATTTCGACAATCATTTTCAGATTCCCATTGTATTGTAAAAGGAATCAAAATCAACTTTAGATTGCAGTTGGAGTGTATCGTGTGGTCCTCTACGTCCCGGGTTCTCAATCTGGGGGTCGTAATCTGAGGGATCGCCGCGGGTATTATTGTCTTAATTATTTGGTATGGCGGGCCGCGCGGACCTTGATCCACTCCCTAAAAAGTAGCATAGACAGTGTTCATTAGCATATACAGTAATCATTAGAATAAAATTATACGTTACAAATAGTAAAGTGGAAAAAAGAATATTCACTACGATACAATATTCAATATTAAAATTCATTTTTAATCGGTCTCTCGATATTAATTAAATGTAAGGTTAGAATTATATTCTGAAAAATCTATGTTTAATGTGTTTTCTTTAGCCTATTAAAAATATGTTTTACTGTATTTATTTACTGGCAAACATATGAAAAGGACGATTTATGCGACAAAACAGAGATCCTCAATAGAGGAGAGAAAATTTGGTTTCTTTTGCGAGATAGCTCCTCCATTGCAATACTTTATATGTTGTTATTTTATACTTTTTCATGAACAAGAAAAGTCATATAAACTTCCGAGTATCAATTGGAACAAAATCACTGAAATTCTCTTGCTCCTGTAAATATTCAGCGATCCGTGAATGACAAAATATATCTTTGAAATTTATTTATCGAGTGTGAAGGAAAGAGAGAAAGGAAAGGTAAGTATAGGATACGGGATCTACTTTGGGTGGGAAAAGAAGGACGTCATGCTTTTGTGACGCAAGAACAGAAGGAGAAAATAATAGAAATCACAATAACATGAATTATTCAAAGATTACATGAGACTTGTTTTATCTAATAATAGAAGTAGGAAACATAAGCATGGATTATTATTTAAATTAGCCAAGAGAAAATAAATTATTTTTAGAACTAGAGAATTGAGTTACTAAACAAATAGTATTATTTCTTTTTATCTTGTTCTATCGAATGCATTAATTGGGTCCTATTTATAGGGTCCTTATTTGTTAGCTTAATATGCAATTTATAATCCAAGCATACTCAATGTTTCTGTAGATTTTACTGAAACTTTATTAGATTGTAATATAGGTAGTACCAAATTTATAAAATAGTTAATGTAATTTACATATTTATATATTAAAATTAAGTTATTTAATTTATTTATTTTATTTAATTTAGTTTATTTAATTTATCTATTATATTTATGTTATTTCTCTATTAATATAATTTACACAATATATATACAAAAATAAAGTGTGTAAATTATATGTTTTGTGTAAATTGTATATTTTTTATGTATACATATATAATTATTAATGTAATAAATTGAAATAATGGCTCATACTATGCACTAAAGGCCTTTCATTTTGGAAAAATGATCGCCTTCTGGCTTTTTTTTTTTCATTTATAGCTTGAAAACGAGTTATCACCGAGAGAGAGTTTTGATCCCCTCTAGATTTCTAGAATTACTTCTTTTTTCCAACTTCAGCCAAGCCATAAATAAATGGACTGATTCTATTGTTGTTTGGGTCTTACTTATTCTCTTGGGAATCCAAACATAAACTATGTATAGCTAGTTTGTGTGGACTAGAGGGTCTTGGGACTCACTATATCCTCGTAGCCAAGCTAAGATAAAAACTTCAGGAACAACTAAAGGAATCTCTAACCACACATCTAACATGTTGTAACATTCGATAAAATAACAATGATTCAACTTAATAATAATTACAGTAATTTTGAATGAGTTTATTAGTATTTCAAATAACTTCTAACTTAAATACTCTATAGTAATCGTAAATCAAATACAAATTAAGCATTTCGAAATATCTCTATCATAAATTGATCATTATTTCTTTTTCTGATATCGATAGACCATTGTTATGTAGCCAACAATGACATTCACGTTCGTTTTCTTTCTATTAGGTCGCTATGACAATGAACAATGTTAATGAAAATTCATTATTATGATGAACTAAAAGAAAGTATGCATCAGAAATCTGAAATAGATTTTAGTTGATATCAGATGTTACTTTTGTTTGGGTTTCTTTTTTCTCTGACTTTTATATTTATCATATAGTTTCTTTTGTTACAATTTATTAATTGTCGTTCTAATTAAACGACTGAGGGAATTCGTAATTCCTTACAAATATTAAAATGTATGATCACATGATAAATATTGAATTAACCTAAAACCTTTTTCTGAGGTAAGCCAAAGTTTCTCAAACTTAACGGCGCAGTTTTATATTTATAGAAGTCCCTCGGCGTTCTTCCTTAAGGCACAACAAGCTTTTTCTTTGCCTTTATTGTGTGTAAAGGGATGCCTTTAAAAAATGACCTAAGATTTACAAATGAATTTAACAGTCTGGTTTAAAGTTTTAAAAATCCCTGAAAAGGTTTTTGAAATGTCTTTTTTTTTTTTTAAGTAACAAAAATTGTTTTAGATCTGGTTGTGCAGATTATTTGATGTTAAAATTTAGTCGAGATTAGAACATTTGAATAAGAGTGAACATCAACCTTCAGAATCTCAGAGTCACACCAAGAACATCCTCACGACACGCCGGTTGAGATGCTCTGCTGTAAGGGGATTTGGGGAGAGGGGTGGCAACACCAAACATGTGGCCAAACGGGTCCTGCCAATAAACCTGTCAAAACTCTGTTCACAATGTACGAGAAATCTTAGAAACAAATTGAAATCTATTTGTTCGGATTTAATTAGGATTTTGTGATTGAAATGTTTAGGGTGTTTTTATTTCTATTATCTAAAGCTTATTTATTTCTAATCTGAGTCGTATATTGCGACTGCAAGGATGTCCTTCACCGATTTTTACTTAGATACTTTTGAGCATATTTGTAAAATATTCACAAAACTATGTAAAGATATTTACATAAAAAGTATTTTATTCAAATATATTTTTAAGTAAATATTTTTATGTAATAATATTCTGAATTTTTCTTAATGTTCATTAGAATCTGCTGATTTATCCGCTCTTAATTGGACGTCTTTGATAAAGAGGGGGTTAATCCAGAAGCTTTAATCTTTCCCATAGATTTTTTTTCCAGAGATTTCTTTAGCAATAGGCTTCGATCAAAATGAAAACCTAACAATCCAAGATGACAAATTCGAGAAGTTAGTGCATTTTGAAATGTTATTGACCATCAATAAATATTTCGTTTTCCAGTTTTATAGACGAAGCTTTCCAAACATGAATGAAACTTAAAAATGTTGAAAATTAATTCTGTTTCTTTTTTCATCATCAAATGAAAAACACCATTTAGGGAAGCGTTAAGTCTTTTTTATTGTTGAAGGATCAAAGAAATGAAATCAGCTGGAAACCGTTAGTGGATCAGTTCTCGATCAAGTTCTCCATTGTACCAACGTCCTTGCCATCAAAGCAGTTCGATTCGTTGAGGTGCAACAAGTGGCAGACGTAACTTCTCTTCATTTTTGTGGTTGGACGGTTGGACTGTTCGGATCAGGTTATTGACCAAAGAAATTCCTTCTTCCTCTAAAACCAAGTCATTCGATTCACAAGGAGGGTTCCCATTATTAAGCTGCTATTCGGAAGCACTTACTTGTAAAATAACTCATTTTTCGATAAAAAAAAAAGAAATAAACAAAAGAAAGAGAAAAAAAAAAGTCATGGAAAATGATCTGGTGAATCAGCAGGTTATAAAATATAGCAAGGTTTTTTGCTATGAACCAAAAAAAAAAGCGTCTACTTGATTTGTTAATTTTGGAAAGCAACAATAAAAACGTCTCATTTATTAGGAAGAAGATTTACTATCACAAGGGAAATTTTATTAACTTGTGCCAAAGGTTGAACATCATTATTAAGCTACTAATATTTAAAATAATGATATTAAAAGTTCCCAAGCAGTTGCAACTTGTTCAAAAATATCAATGAATATGAATTTTTTAAACCTTGCTAAACGTTTTTGTATTAGTCCTAATTACCTTCACATCCTATGAACGTAAGTTTTTTTTTCTCTGTTTGAAAATAGATATAATATTCATTATGGAGGAAAAAATTACTATAGGAAAAGGATCACATTATGGCATTTATCGAATGACATTTATAATATTTTTTTTTAATAAAAGTAAAGTTGATCTCTTTAGAAACCATTGTTTCCTTTATTTTACAACGATTTCGTGTAGCACAGCATTTTGCAAATAAAGGAAATTAACAAATTTTGATGAAATTTGGTAAAAAAAACATTTAATAGTTTTATGATGCGACGAACTAATGACTTAGTAAATAAAACAATGTAAAAAATTGAAAAATATCCATATTAGTTAACGTATGAAATTGAATGCAATTTTAAATATTTTAAACAGATGGAATGATATTTAATCAAATTTTACGACTGATATATATCTATATTTTTAAAAACATTGAACAGATTAAAAATTTACGTTGTTTCTGATCTCTTAGTTTTAATTTTGAATGTTTTATATATATATATCCATCCATCCATCCATCCATAGTATTCTGTCCAGAGATAGGTCCAGCTGTATGGGGGTCACATGGATCTCCCAGAAACACCTGAGGAAAGATGGATGGAGGGGTTTATATATATATAAATATATATATATATATATATATTTTGCAATATTTATACAGTATAAACGGTGCTCCACTGTGTGTGTGTATATGTATTATATGCTTTTCAAGGGACTGAGAAAAAAAAACGTATAAACGGAATTCACAAAAGTTACGAACAATTTTATAGTAACCAACAATAAAAAGTCAGAGGTAAATTAAAATATTACACGAAAATGAACTACAAGAGATATGTAATACAAAACTTTTTATTCCGGATTTAATTTACAAATAGTACTACTACGTATTCATATTCATTCAGCATTTACAAAAATATTTTGTTATTTTAGGTTGTGGGGCTTTTTTGGAATGCACAGAAAAAAGTTCATTGTGCACAGTTAAAAGTGCCATCTTAACTTTATCATTTAAATCACTGCTAATGAGGTATTCTTGCAGGGTGTTAAAACCTGCTAAAGTTTATTGAAAACTTGGCAGAGGTTTTTCAGTGCAATTTCTAAGACTGCGTGCCTTTTCTAAGACTGGACAATCGTCATGGGGGAATCTGAGGTTAAAATGCGCATTTTCTCTCTTGAGTTCTTGAAAAAAACGTATAAATGAAATTTGCGATTTCAGGAAAACGTATAAATGAAATTATTTAACGTTAATATGCATTGGATTTTGCATTCAAAAAACATGTAAATGATAAAAACGTATAAATGAGAAACGTATAAACGGTGCTCCACTGTATATATATTGCAAAACGACGTACTTTGCTATTTTGAGGAAGCACTTTGTTTGGTAAAGTAGATATAAGTAGAAATTTTTTCTTTTTAATGTATTGAATGTTTTCCTCAAATAAAAATATGTGTCATTCATGAAATTGATCTAAATATGAGTTTTTCTAACCCCCCCCCCCACCTTTGAAGATGTTTTTCTTGGAAATAATTTTCTTCTTTTATTTTTTTCCCTCTTAGGGCACAGGAGCGTTTTCCAATGACATTGTTTTACAGCATCATGATCTGATCGTAACCAATCAAGATTTAGGCCTATCGGTTCATTGTCAATACGATTTACAGAATAAGAGCGTTTCCAATGGAGTTAATCTCAATGTACAAGGGTAAGTTAAGATTACATTTCATAAATGAGACAGAACTGCTTTGATATTGTAGTAAACACATAATTCCATCTCTATACTGGTTTCATTTGAAGAAGATTAACATTTATAGGAAACGTAAAATTACGGAAGTGGAAAATTTTTAATAAAGACGTTCCTGTTGGAAGCTCCAAACACCTGAGATTATTCAAAGAATAATCCACAAATTTGCAGGAAAAACATTGCCCTTTTTTCTAAGCCCTTGTCAGTTCTTTTTGAGTAAGTTCGCCATAAGTTGATCTTTCAGATTGAAGAAATTAATTATAAAGAAGATACACAAATTAAATCGGATTTTGCTTCTTTCATTTAAACTTTTACGTTTATTATACAATCTTGCCTTCATTTACAAATATTTTTTATTTCTTTTACATTATTTTTTTATCAACATGTGAAACACGATAAAAGTGTAAAGATTGCTAACTTTGTAAAAAAGATATAATTTCTTCTTTTTTATTTATGATTTATTTTGAGATATGTAATTTGTATTATGACAAAGAAGAAAGCCATTAGAAGGTTAAACCTGTTTATATATTCATTGCTTTTCAATCTGAAAGCAATTTAACCTTGATTGTTAGTGAGAATTAAATGAAAACAGATATGGTGGATATCCATTTGATGTATTGTTAATATAATCTTAAAAACCGTTATGCATCTTCCAATATTAAATAACTGACAGGACAAATAGTAAGCCCTGTTATTAAATGCGTAATCTGTTTACAATGAATTTGCCAAATCAAAATCTCTTTATTCTATTAACTTATAAATCGAAGGCAACTGAATAAATTAAATATTTATTTACTTGCCTTCGGTTTATATGTTTAGTTCCTACAACTTTTTATCCAAAGAAAGCATTGAAGTATATCTGTATATTTATCAAACCCAAAGATATTATTTGTTACTCTAGAATTAATCTGCAGGAAATAGGACTTTTAGCTCATCAGTATATGAATATTTCTTAGAAAGGATAAGATTTTAGGAGGGGTTCAGTGTTTGGTAATCGGCGACTTCACAATCGTCAGATTTCTTTGTTACCATCCTTATTTCTGTGTAGGTAATTTGAGGGTTGGTCAACTGTGATTAGAAGACTTAATGGAGGGTTACAACAGAGTTTGCTCTGACATGAATTTCGATTGCCATACACTCAAGTTCAAGGATAGTAAATTCAAAACAGAAGCTTTGAAGGGCAATTGAGAGAATGAGAAGAAGTTGCTTGGGATAATATGAAAAACAATTGTGGAAATAAACTGTTTTAACTGAAATTTGTCATTTTCAGCTTTCATAATATACTAGCATTGCCTAGTGTTGTTTCTGACGCTTCAGTACTGTTAATTAAGCAATTTTTGAGCAAACGTCCGGTAAAATATGATCGAATCGGAACAAAACTTGTCTAAAACCTATCCCAGGCTCAAATAAATGATCTAGCCAATTTTGGTTTTGATAACTTAAATCGACTCAAAATGCAACAACAATCAAACAAACAACTAGACAAATAAACTGTGCTTTACGAGTTGTATGAAAATTTTCACAGCTTGGGCCTACTATGACGTAAGTCGCTAAATAGAATGTAAAGAGACGCGTTTAGAATGTGCATTTGACGCGAAATGTTGCTAATGCGGGTTCCAAAGGCAGCGAAATCAGTATGGCTGAGGAAAACTTAAAATTCTTTCCTGATTCTTGCAATGATATGTGCAGTTTAATACTGTGTGAATACCTCTAAAAAAAAAAAGATACTTGAAATAAATATGAAG
>JAFIDM010009631.1:31029352-31044024 GCA_023159025.1 Thereuonema tuberculata
ACAATTAACCATTTCCTTATAGAAGATACTTCTTCAGTTTTTTTGAATTAATCTTTTAACAATTGTATTATTTAAAGCTTATTGTGTCATCATTGGATATTTTTTGGAAGTTTGGATATATTTTGGAAGTTCTATATACAAGAAGGAAATACTCCAAAATATTTTATGATTACTTTCCTTGCGTGTTTAAATTCATTTTCTTTCTTATTTTGTTTTATAAATATTTAACATGGAAGATTGTATAGAAAAAAAAAACTCAGTTAGTATGAGCAACTTTTAGATTAAAGAGTTAAGATTTGGACACTGATAGATTCTTTATGAATAATTTCCTCTTTTTTTTTTCTATTGTTATTTTCACCATCATTGGGGGGGGGGGCGGAGTCTTACAGAAGATAGTTTTGAAATTTTACCCATTAATGCATTTTTACTGGGCATCAATTTAAAAATAAAATATACTATTCATAATCATTAAAAGCAATACTAATAAAAATTTAGTCTTTTATTTGAAAAACTGAACTTAAAACAATGACAATTCATTATTATTACAAAAACATTATTGAAATCAAAAATCAAAAGAACGACTGAAACAGATAATTAATAACATTCATAATAACAAAAGCGATTCTTAAACAGACAAATTTTTATGCTTTCTAGTTGAAAAGTGATCGTCAAACCTGCTAATGTTTTTATTATTTTTTTTAGCTCAGTAGGATGCCAATTATCCGGATCTCCAATCATCCGGATTGCTCAAATTCATACCAGGCAATTTAAAAAAATTAGATAAAATATTTAAAAAATCTAAAATATTCAAATTTATATTTAATACTTGCATCCACAGGAAATACATTTTTAAATGGTAAAAAAATAAGTAATACTACTACCAACTGCCTTCCTTAGTCATTAAATTGATGCTTTTTTTTTGCAATTCGTATAGCACAAAACATACGTAAATTTAGGCCTACATTAATGGATTCATAAAATTAACTTCTGAAAAGATTCATTGAAACAAATTAAACGACAAGCGTGAACTATGTCAGAAATGACATTTTTTTTTATGTATTATGTACAGGTCAAAACAAATGACATCATTTCTGTACTCTTTGTCTTTTCTAAGGTTTTATATAAGACAGCGATTGTATAATACGATGCGTAGGCCTGTGTATGTTTGGATGAGATTTATTTTCTAAATTTTCGTATTTTTTAATACAGTACTAGGCCATCTCCCGTGTACAGATTGTTCGTTATAGATATTTGAAGAAGAGGTTTATTTAGATGGACGTTGATTGATATAGATGTTAAATGAAGATCATAGCTTATATACGATACTCCTGGCGACGAATTGATTGTGACTATTCTTTCGAGTGAAGATAACCAAATTCTGATGACTTGTGACTCTAGACAAATTTTCCTCTTGGGCGGAGACTTCAGACAAATTTTACCTGTAGTCAAGAATGGCCGAGATTACGACATTATTAACAGTTCTTTGAAAAGATCTCATCCTTTCTCTCGTTGTCCATTTCGATACTAATTGATTATCGATGATAAAACGATGGTTTATATGAGATAATCCAAGAATAATCGATTCCAATGAAAGGGGTTAAAGGAACATTTTGAAGTTTTAAGACTCTTTTCAAGCCATCTCCTTTTCAAGCATAATAAAATTGGAATAAGTACAACAAAACAAAATAGTTGGAAGCTTAAACAAATTTCAAAAACACGTGAATCAATAAGTTTAGTTGTTTTTACAAAAATATATTAATAAGGTACAATTCAATTATTAAAAGTAATAATAAGAAGAAAATAAAATTTAAGATAATCTAACAAAACTCGATTCCAAAGAAAGCAGTTAACGCATTATTTTGAAGTTCAATAATGCTCATTTTGAATTTGTCGACTTCCTCGTGACAATAAAAAATGAAAAACCGTTTTCCATTGTTGCACTAACATTGGGGCACAACAACAACACAACAATTGTGGAGATATAAGTCAAAAAACAATATTAAAAAAGTTGTAGTCCCTATGGCCTAATGGATAACACATCCAACTTCGGATTAGAAGGTTGCAGGTTCAATTCCCTTCGCGGAAATTTCATTGTAAAAATTATTTCTATTTTCCATTCGCACAGAAAATTGCGCCGAACAGACAGACAGAGAAATAAACGATTTAAGTAATATAGATTATTAAGTCTATACATGCTAAATTTTAATTCTATTCATCGTATGTCTACTGAAAAGGCTGTAATTTGGAATAATTTAAAAAGAATAACTTGAGAACTGTAAATTATGGAAAATGAAAATAGATGATCTAAAAAAAAAGTTAATGATTAATGAATAGCCAGAAAACTTTGTTGTTTCAGTTATAAATAATTTTTTTAGAAACATAAATAAAAAAAAAGTAATTAAAAAGAAGGTCAAAAATATACATCAGGATTATAAATTTTTGAAATTTCCCATTGGTATTAACTTAGATAAAAATGTCAGACATCTTTGTTCAGAGAACAATATTAAATATATATACCATCAAGGTAATAGTGAAATTAAAAAGGAAAAGAAAAAGAAAAAGATTGGAAGGAAAGGTGAAACTTATTTCTTATATAAAAAATGGGTGTAATTTATGCTTTGAAATTAGGGAGTGTGGTGAAACTTACATAGGGAGCACAGGGAGATCGTTGAAGGAGATATTTTTCCAGAGGTCAATTTCTCAGAGTTGTTCTGGGCTCAAACCTATTCTTGGTACAACGCAGGCGCACTGATGTCATTGGTGCTCACATCCAGGTCATCCATTGGTCCAACTCTACTAGTTTTTCTTTCCATGTTTTACTTATATTTGTACTCGCTTTCAATTGTTAGAAATTTGCATGCTCTAACCATTATCTCGTTATCTCTCCTCATTGTTGCACGTGGACTTCTTATTTATCAGATTAAAAGTCATTTCCACCAAATTAAAGAAAATTTAATCAAAAAAAGTTAAAAATAAAATGATTGAAAAAAATAAAATTTCTTTTCTTTTCTTTTCAAATAAATAAAATTGTACACAAAAAAAGTTTATAAGAAAAAATGAAATGTCCGATTTGGATATTTCTCAACACAATAATAAAAATTTCAAAATAACGAAACCCTATCAAAGACATGAATCTAAAATATATAATTATTTTGTCATTTAGATTAAAAATATAAAATACAGGACGTTTCAGTCTAACGTTAGACTAATTTCAACTGTGCTGCTAACGGGGTGAGATGGGTTTAAATAGTATCTAATAATGTTATTGGACAGTTCGCTGTTGATTGTGGGTAAATTGGCGATGTGCCAGGATTCACGTAAGATTAGGGAGAAGACAGTTATCGCCTGATCAATCATTTGAATTTGATCCCAATTGGGGACGTGGGTAGTTAATTTGTTGTGCTAATATATTATTGATTTGAAACGGTCTTTGTTTCTATAATATACCTGGTGCTGTTTCAATCTATTTATTGAAGATTGCGTGGTATAACCGATATATTTTTTTACAGTTAAGGTAAGGAATGGCATAAACTACTTTACTTTTTGTGTGAATATCATTTCTTTTATTAGATCTACGGTAGATCAGTCTGTTATTAGCCTTGTTAATAACGCTGATATCATTTGTTATTAGAAGCTGTTTTATGCTCTGATTACTCCCTTGTATTTAAGGAATAATCGCATTGTTGTAAGTTTCCTTTGTATTTTTGTTATGATTTGTTGTTTTATGGTTTCTGGCTTTATTGTAATATTTGTTAATAAATTTAATCAAATAGTTTGATTGAGTGAAGATTTAATTTAGATGTTTTATTTCTTTGCTTAGTAGTTCAGTGATTGTGGAAATTTTGAAGGCTCTATTAAAATAGATAAAAAAGGATATGGAATGATTGACGGCGACACACAAATTTAAAATTTAAAATGATTTAATAAAATTACAAATATTAAAAATACAAACAGTATCGGTTTCGTCTTTTTTAACAGAACGTTCTCAACTGAGTTACAGCTAGTAAAACATGAACTTAAAAACAACATCTGAAAATTACAATTTGCTGTGAAAATGAGGCTAGTAGACGTGGACCAATGGATGTGAGCACCAATGACATCAGTGCGCCGAGGAAGTTGAAGTACTGTGCGCTTCCTTTGCTGCGCCTACGTTGTACCAAGAATAGGTTTCAGCTCAGAACACCTCAGGGGAAATTGACCTCTGGAAAAACAAAAAACAAAAAAACAAAACAAAAACAAAAAACTTTTGTTTGAAGAAATGTTTCTGGGGTTAATAAAATTAAATTGAGGATGTTAGAACCCCGCAAATTAATGTTGCAGTGAGGTGGATTTTTTGAATCCTTATTCAGCAATTGTCTGAACTGATATGGATTCGTTGTAAGAAACTGGGGATGTTAGAATGAACACCGACCCATTACATTTCCGGATAAAATGATTTCTTTCTTTACATAAAACCGTTGCGGAGATAAAATTAATGGAGTGGTTAGTTGAATGGACGTGGAAAGCAGTTGCATAATTAAAATCTTAAAAATTCTTAATCGCATTGATATGCTGTGAAATTCGGTTTAAGTTATTGCCTCGATTCTTCAATATATGGGCAAGAATTATTATTGCATTGGATAGTATAAACTGCGCGGGTGGTTTGCAAAGGGGAAAGGGCAGCATTTCTTGATTGAAGCATAGGTTGAATAGTATCGGAACATGGGGATGTAATACTAATATTAAGCGGTCGAAATATATATTTTAGTGCTGTGAATAGTTGTGTATGGTATGGTATGGAAATGTAGTGGGTGGGTTTGGAGGTAACTACATCCGTATTGGCATAATGCTTAAGAGTCGCATTATTGACATGTTTATGATGAATGGGTCAGGATAATAGTTATTACGTAGAATATATTGAATGTTTATGATTTCATGATTGAAGCCATCAATAGTGTTACAGAGATTGAACGCTGTATTAACTGCCGTGCTTATGTTATTGATTTTAAATGAAATTGGACAATGTGAAAGATAATTGAGAGTGCTACCATGATTGGTAGGTTTACGAAAAACAAGTGTAACAATAGAGTCATGTTTCCTGATAATTAATAAATCAACGTAAGGAATGGAATTAGTTTCATCTTTTTTTTATTTGAAACTGTATATCGGAATGGATACAGTTAATGATATCCTTAAAACCAAGTTGTATTGAGGAATCAGCGTAGAGTAATAAGTCATTAACATATCTGGGGATAGGAATGTTTGCAGTTTCTTCGAGAGAACTTGTATTTGAATAGTTAGTTGTTTTGCTTTTTATGGAGAATTAAAAGCCTGTCGGAAATTATTTTCTTCCTTAACAAAGCAAGTGTTCTTAGTATTTGCGGAGAACGTTTACGTATCTTGTGGAATGATAAACTTGAAAGCATTAAGTCCCATCTTTTACATGTATTATTAAACAACAAGGCAGCTTTCGTGGAAGCCAACTTCCTTTGAAATCTGAAGAATTGATTTACAAGGTATTGTTGGGTACCAGATGTTGCTTCACAGAACATGATAAAAAATACGATGATGGCGATTTTGAACATCGATAACAGGTAAAATTTTTAACTTGTGCACTTATGGAATGATTGACGCCGACACAGAAATTTAAAATTTAAAAAGATTCAAACAAATTAAAAATATTAAAAATATAAATATAACGGTTTCGTCCTTTTACCAGGATGTTCTCAACTGAGTTACAACTAGTAAAACATGAACTTAAGCGGTTTATGTAAAGAAAGAAATCAATCTATCCGTAAATGTAAGGAGTCGCTGTTCATTCTAACATCCCCACATTGTTACAACGAATCCCTATCAGTTCAGACAATTGCTGAATAAGGATTCAAAAAAATCCACCTCACTGTAACATTAATTTGCAGGGTTCAAATATCCTCCATTTAATTTTATTTACAACATCAACATTTCTTCAAAATGATTTTTTTTCCAGAGATCAATTTCCCCTGAGTTGTTCTGACCTCAAACCTATTCTTGGTACGACGCAGGCGCAGCAAGGGAAGCGCACAGTGGTTCAACTTCATCGGCGCACTGATGTCATTGGTGCTCACATCCAGGTCATCCAGTGGTCCACGTCTATTAGCCTCATTTTCCCAGCAAATCTGGAGCACGGCAGTGCCCCCGCCAAGACGAGCCGAAGGCAGGAAGGGCACTAATTACCTTTTCTCGAAGAGTTTCATCGTGTTTTCGAACGCTCATAGCTTCGATTTGGATAATACTAAAGAGCTCAAATTTTCTGGATAAGATTCAGTTAACAGATTAATGAAATACGCTACGTTTCATGTATTTAGCTTTTATACTTTGGATTTTATTAATACCCAAAATACGTCGATTCCGTCACTGACTGACTGACTGAAGCCGTGCGAACACCACGCAACATTCCTGCAACTTAGTTGCGCGATTTTGACGTCACGAGTGATTTTGACGTCACGAGTTGCAATTTCTTTGCAACTTTTGTCACGATAGTCGAGTTGCATCGACACCTGCAACTCGAAAAATTGCATCGAATTCCCCAATCACAGGGCAGCATTGGAACACGTCAGTTGTGAAACCACGCCCATCAAAAAAATGGCGTCGAAAACGATTTCTGTTCTTTTCGTTTTCAAGACAGGCTCATACTCAATTAATATCAGAGTATTGCGAGTTTCATTTACGCATAAATAAAGTTTATACTGAAATGCAGTAATTGTATGCGGCAGAATTTATCAGAGAGGTTTGAAAACCTCGATTTTTTTGGATTTTCCACATCGGGTTTGGCAAACGCGAAGGCTGCTGACGCAAAATGCAAAAGTTATGACGTCATTGTTTCTATTGGCTGTTGGTCATTCGTTACTTTTGATTCGAAATTATTTATTTATTTATTTCTAAATTTAAAATTACAGTCCTGCTAGGTTTTCAAATTGAAATCTTGTGATGCAGGTGCTGAAAGTATAAATAATTCATATTTGTAATTTAAAAAACATTAATCATATAAAAATTATACAATTACATAATTATACAAATCATACTTAAATTATATTGAATTATATAATTATATAAAAATCAATATATCACAGAAATACAAAAAGAAAATCAAATAACAATTATTATAAATATCATTCATTAGAATAAAATTTAAGGCTGCCAAATTATTTTTTACTTATTATTCTAATTACAATTTCTTTCTTTAAATGTTTATACTTTATAACATTAAAAATTTCTAAATCTAATTGTGAAAATAAAACTTAAATAACAATCTCTCATGCCAAAGTTATTCAACTAAAAAATACATAAACAAAATATTACACAAAATATAAATATAGTATATATAATCAAAAATACCCAAATATTCCAGATAATTTCGCCAAATATTATTTTTTTTAGTATTTGCCTTTTTAAAATACTTATTTTATTAAATTTATTTTGTTTTAATTCATTTGTAATTTGCATAAAAATCTTTAATAGAATTCGATTTTTATTTCTTAATCCAAAGTTGTTCATAGGATTTTCATAATATAAAATCTTTATTAATGTATTTCTAGTAATATTTTCTAAGTTATAATTTCTAATTTGACTTCTAATTTTATAAAAGTTATTTATTATTAAAGAATATAATATTTTTTCTCTTGGCATTAAAATTTTATATTTTGTTCTTATCTGTATTTTTTCATTCTTTTCAATTATAATTATATTTTATTAAATAATAACATGAAATTAAATTCCATAGCGGCTAATAATTTTAAAAAAATATTTATCATATGTTGCAAATCATTCACTCTTATATTATGTTTGAAACGACATAACCGAATTTTGCTTGACGTCACACGTGACGTATTTAAAATCTGCGTTGTCATGGATCAGTTGCATTTTCGAGTTACATATCCGAGTTGCAACGTGTTCGCGCTTGACAAAGGTTTATATCAACTCGTGACGTCAAAATCGCGCGACTAAGTTGCAGGAATGTTGCGTGGTGTTCGCACGGCTTGACTGACTCATGATCATCAAAACCTCTAGGGTACTGAAGTCCTAGAAAGCTGAAATTTGGTATGCAGGCTAGGATTTGTACACAAACAAAAAAAAAATTAAGATATCCGTAACTTTCACCCTCCAACCCATCAGAAAGGGGGGGGGGGTCTGGTTATGTATTATCAGACCCTCATAACTTCGGCCTGGATATTACTAGAGAGCTCAAATTTTCAGGATAAGATGCAGTTACCATTTTAATGAAATATGCTAAGTTTCATTTACCTAGCTTTTTTACTTTGGATTTTAATAATATCTGAAATACGTCGTACCCTCAATGCTTCGGCCTAAATAAAACTGTGTAATAATGTGATTTCTTATAAAAGTGCAAACAGCTTGTATATGCAAGTTGACCAATAGAAAAACAGAAAAGTAGGATATTGAAAAAAAAATCCATTTTCTAAATAATCTTAAAACCAAATTTAGTTGTAATAGATAATCCCACCCAAAACATTTCATGTAAAATAAGTTGTCAAGCTTCACATGTTCATAATGCTTTCACTGTTAAAAAGATGCGAGATCTCATGTAGAGCCAAGCCTTAACTCTACAAGGCCTAACTCTACAAGCACTAACTCTAAAAACCCTATATCTCGGTCAACAAGTATGGCTTGGATAATAGTATGGCTATGGAACAAGTATGGCTTAACCCTATAATAGTTTCATGGAACTATTTCATCCCACCCAAAACATTTCATGTAAAATACATTGTGAAGATGCTCATAACGCTTTCACTGTTAAAAAGTTATCAGATCTCATGTAGAGCCAAGCTCCTCACTCTACAAGGCCTAACTCTGAAAATCCTACTATCTTGGTCAAAAAGTATGCCTTGGCATACTCCATATCCTTTACTTAACTCCATGGGATTGTATGTGCGACAGCCACGAAACGGCCAAGCCATACTTTTTTGACCAAGATATAGGGTTTTTAGACTTAGGCTTTGTAGAGTTAAGGGCTTGGCTCTACATGAGATCTCATATCTTTTTAACAGTGAAAGCATTATGAGCATGTGAATCTTGGCAACTTATTTTACATGAAATGTTTTGGTTGGGATTATAATTTTCAGAAGTTGGTTTTAAGTTCATTGTATTTTAATGAGTTTAAAATCTTCTTTAATTTTAAATTTCTGTGTCTGCGTCAATGATTCTGTTTTAAAATAGTTAAACAGGATGTTAACCCTTAATGTGGATTAAGAGTTATAATCTAGTATTTTACTTGCATCGGTTGGTTTTTAAAAACAGCAAAATTTAATTTACTATTTTGTTTTTGTTTTATTTGGCAATCAAGGATGATAGAATTTTATTTTTTTCTGTTTCCTATTTCAAATTGAATCGAACTGTGTATTTTATTATTGTTGTTGATTATGTTGTGCAAATTATTTTTATTGGTTATATTGAAGATGTCGTCAGCATATCTGTAATACAGAAGAATGGTGTCTTGGGATATTGGAGGAATTGATATTCTATGTATTACGTAACATAGTCAGTCATTATAGCAAAGGCTGCTATGCACATGAATACCCTTTTTTAACCTGTATATTTTTTCTTGTTATATGAAGAATTGATTGTTTATAAGAATATCAACGAGATAAATGAAGGTATTATTCTCAATTCGGTGTTGTTTGATTAGATCCTGTTGGTCAATCAGTCTTATTATGGAATCCTTTTTTAATATGTGATCAAGGGAGTCGTATAAGTTAATGACATCCACATAAGTTAATGATAATAGAATGTGTTCGTTTTTGATTATTTCTTGCTGTGGTACTTATTTATTTTGAAATTGAAGGAATTATGTATGTTACGATTAAAAAATTTTTAATTAAAGCAGTTTTGGAGTATTTGCGAAATGTCTTTTGATGATTGATCTATCAGGAAAGATATCATTAATTTTAGATTTATAATTTTTAGATTTCATAAAAATTGTGGCTAAGAATTCACAGAATAGGATAGAAATCCATTGTTTAGATTCTAATGATTATCTTTGGGAATCTTTGTTGTCTTCTCGATCTAATTTATCAACTAAGACTCATTTGGAAAAGATTAGAAATATAAAATAAAAAAATAAAACTAAGGTCGTCTCCAATTCTCGAAAGTGAATACCAAGAACATCTATCCAGTTGATCAAAGTTATTGAATACATTTACACACACACACAGAGGGATTGATTTTATAAGCTTTTATTTTTCTTATTAGGAAGTAGGTTAAAACTAGATAAAAAAGGGAAAGGTTTAAATGTCTGATACATTATTTCTAAAATTTGTTTTGTGTTAAATTTACATACAACGAAATTTTATTTACATGAAACTTTATCCGGAAAAACCAAATATAAGAAAAATTTCTTTATTAGAATTGAAAGAGAATCAAAGTAATTGTTTGAATTATATAAACTAATTTCAGTAAGTGTTTCTACTAGGCTTATATTCTTTCTTTCTTTTACTTTATACAACTGTCTACAGATTTTTAGACTAAGAAATAAATAAACGTGGTTTGCAAACTTAAATTTCACGAAATAATTACGTATGAAAATTAAGGAATAGCTCCTGGACCGTTTACATGTGTCGTCACAACCTACGTCACAGTTCGAAGATCCCGTACATACAAGTTGAGTTAATTCTAACTTTTCTTCTTGCATGTTAAGTATTAATCCTGTTTTGGTTAAATTCATATGGTAAAAATCTCTTTTTATATTTGCTGTAGTTATTGTTTTATAGTTTGAGATGTTCTTCTAATACGTTTTTTCACTTTTTATCCCTTTTTGGAAGCATTTGAAACAAATTTAAAATTCGTTAACAGACACATCTTTTTCTTCTTTGTTAACTTTCAGATGATTCTCGGTTTCAATTGTTAGAAATTTGCACGCTCTAACCATAATCTCGTTATCTCTCCTTCTTATTGTTGCACGTGGACTTCTTATGCATCAGATTAAAAGTCAATTCCACCAAATTAAAGAAACTTGGTCGACAAAAATTAAAAATTAAAGAATTGAAAAAAATAAAATTTCTTTTGTTATATTTTTAAAATAAATAAAATTGTACAAAAAAATACTTTACAAGAAAAAATTAAATGTCAGAATTTAATATTTCTGAACACAATAATAAAACACAATGAAACATCCAGCTCAGCAAGCAGCTTCTGTCTGCTTTCGACTTCAGCTTATTGGTGAAATACATTATCACATTTCATTGCAATAAAATATCTTTTGAATCTTAGGAGATTCCTTCAATTTTCCTTAAAGAAATCATAGATGAAATTTCATATTCCCTATCTATCATATTTAATATTTTCATATATGCACGCATCCTCCTCTAAACATATAAAAATTGATCCAGTTATCTCTCTGAGCCCCAAATAAATATTCTTCCTCCTGGTATTCTATCTGAAAAGGCTCACCAAAAGGATCCATTGTTTCACTTCAATCATTTATTTATAAATGATTATTCTAACATCTCTGCCTCGAAAATATATTTTGTATTCACTAACAATATATGAAATCTCAAACAAGTTTCACTATCTTGGCTTCAAAAAACAACCTGACATTAAATATCACCAAAACAGTCAACATGTTGTTCTACCAACGACATGAAACATTTCTTTACAAAACTTCTCCCTCACTTAAAACAACTCCTTATTACAAGAAGTCTCCACCTTTAAATATTTTCTCATGATCTTCCTTGAATTTACACGCCCAGAAAACTGAAGGCAAGGTCTCCAGAAATATAGTTAATATTGAGTAAACTAAAGTTTCTTTAATCTGTTTCAACTATTTTTAAATGCACATATATTGTAATATTAGGCCAGTCAATAAAAGCATCGAACATCGCAAACGCGCATGTATCTACGATTTTTTTATATGTTGTTAGCACCCATGAGAGTAGTGTATATCCAAGTTTGCAACCCTGAAAACCCTGTGCTACTCCTGTGGTGTTCGAAAAACTGCGAAATTCGGGCACTTGTGTCAGTTTTGTCGAAAAACACACCGGAAGGAAGCGTTTCTCGAGTATCGTCATTTTATACTTTTGTAAAGCAAACTAAATTTCCTAAAATTTGAGCCCAAAACGAGCTCTCTAGGTCCATTGGTTGCGGAGATATAGCCAGTCAAAAATGGGCAAGTTTTTCTAAAAAGTGGAAAGTTATCGGTAGGGTGATGTTCCAAGACAGGTACCGGCTAAACTAATGCTTCTAGAGAAAGATCATGAGAGAAGAAGTTGTAGAGAATTGATTTAGCTGCAATTTGATTCCAAAATAGTGCCTCTAGGCCTCACAGTTACCTCAAAAACGAAAAAATGGTAAAACATCGTAATTTGGAAAAATGAGGAAACCATTGTACTTAATCATGTTGGTATATATTTCTTTAAAAAACACGTGCAAGAATGTGAAGTTAACATTGTAGATGTAACATGTGGCTTCAAATAAACATACACTAAACAAATAAACCTAAACAGAAAATAAACAACGGAAACATAAATGTAGACAAGAAAATTCTATGTACATAGTCAGCATAAACACCATAGTAGTTTAGAACTTCGCCCTTTTGGAAGGGCCGGGTCTCATCCAGTCTGGATCAGTGGGGGAGGGAGTGGGAGGATGGACGACGTTTTCTGGAGGTGGAGGCGGGTCGTCACATGGTGTTGGGTCGTCTATATCCTCATGCTCTTCGTTCAGGACGATAGGGGTGACGTTTGTGCAACTGCGCTCTTGGCAAAAGGAACATAGGATAGAGCACTTGAGCCCTGCCTTTCTGCAAGTGCACACCCTAAGCACCCTTTCTTGCATTTGCAAGCCACCATTCTAAGCAGGATCTGAGGAGCGGGCTCTGCGCACATTGTGATGGGCATGAGACCTTGTTCGCTGGTGGCCCATCCCCAATCACAAGGGTTTTTGTCGACCCGCAACCATTTTTGCACCTGATGGTAGGTCCTCCACGAATGATATTTTGCAGCCTCTGTGGTGGGGGGGGAGGCGGGCAAGGTTGACTTTGGCCGTTGCTATCGATTTCACAAATGCGAGTATCGCAGGATGTTCAGCGTTCCCGCATCTCCGCCGTACAGTTTCATCAAGATCTTCTCGCCAGCATTTCCTACTTCGTCCTGGTTTGAGTTTCGATCAAGAAAAATGCTGGCGAGATCTATCAGTGGTTTTTTTTTGAGGACGTTGCACCACTTCATCTTGCCTTGCCAGAAAAGGGCAGAGGTCGTGTAACACCCACTGATGACATGCAGGAACAAAACCATCCCTCGTGGAACCTTCATTTCTCCACATGTGAAGGAATTTGCTGTATAGTGAGCGCACTTTGACCCACCTCTGCCGCCTTTCTGGAAGTACACGTTCGTCTGTCCAGAGCTTAAGCCGTTGAGGAGGACTAGTAGGTCGACGTCCTCCCCAATGATGAAAACTTGGTCGAACGATGAGCTCTTGGAGAGTCATTACTATATCAGTATCGGCGTCTTCTTGAGATTGACCTCGATACCCTGCCTCTCAAATTCAGTACGCATCATGGTGATCAAGCGGCGTTTGTTAGATTCATTGGAGAGCAGTTTTGCCTGGGGCACTTTGATGGGTGTTGATTCTTCAAACAAAATGTCACTGCAGGAGAGAGAAGCAGAGCGTCGCAGGCGTTCAGCTGATTTAGTGCTCCTCATAGATGCATCGTGTGGGTATCCATCAAACACCACTGCTACGTTTGTACCGTAGAGGTTGAAAACGTAGCTAACGTATCCCGCCACAATGGCTCTGACTGAATCATTGCGATGCCAGCTCAACTTGTGCAGAAGGTAATCACCATCGACCACTTGAACGCACTGTTTCCAGGGATGATGTGTTCCGTGACCGGTGTAAATGCTGAATAGAAGGAGGATTTCGTGCCCTTGATCATTCCTTCTGCAGTGAACAAGGAAACGGATACGGTGCTAGCTCATACGCAAAATGCTGCTTCAATTGTTCATCTGATTGTTTTGTGACGCAGACCCTGTGGAATATAGTAAGGGGATCAACATCAACTCTCCTGTTGAATACTTTCACAGAGGTGGTAACTGATGCCAAGGTCTTCACTTTCTCCTTTCGTTTGAAAGTCACTTTACCAACAACGTGTTTCACTCCTTCCGCTAAACAATCGACCCGACTGCCAGGGACCTGGTATCATGATTTCTATAGAAGGGCACCAGTAAGAAAATTTTATAACCTTTCTCATGCTGTCCCTTTTTTACATAGGCATTGCACCCAGTTCTCGGTCTCACTTCCATGGCTACAAATAATTCCGAGAACCACAGCGTAGGGAGCCCCGTCGCGATACTCGCCCATATTACTGTTAAATTTGTGGAGTACCTTCGCGAACTCATCTGTATTACGGGATTATTATGTATTATCTATGTATTGTGTAAATTTGAATGTCGGATTATGTATATATGTTTCTTTGAAGCCATGTTTTCCATCTACCAAGATAAATTCGAAAAACCTGATACAAGTGCCAGAATTTCGCACTGTTTCTAGCATCACAGGAGTAGCACAGGATTTTCAGTGTTGCAAACTTGGATATAAACTATATAAATGTTGTTGTTGGTACTAACAACATTTAAAAAACTTCGACGATACATGCATATTTGCGATGTTTGCCTTTTTTGTGTCGATATTGACTGGCCTACATT
>JAFIDM010009631.1:31044034-31061245 GCA_023159025.1 Thereuonema tuberculata
CCTTTTTTGTGTCGATATTGACTGGCCTACATTTTTTCGTTTCTGAGTAAACTACGAGGCCTACAGGCACCATTTTGGAATCAAATTGCAGCTAATTCAATTCTCTACAACTTCTTCTCTCATAATCTTTCTCTAGAACCATTAGTTTAGTCTGTACGTGACTTGGAACATGACCCTACCGATAACTTTCCACTTTTTGGAAAAACTTGCCCATCTTTGACTGGCTATATCTCCGCAACCAAAGGACCTAGAGAGCTCGTTTTGGGCTCAAATTCTAGGAAATTTAGTTTGCTTTACAAAAGTATAAAATGACGATACTCGAGAAACGCTTCCTTCCGGTGTGTTTTTCGACAAAACTGACACAAGTGCCCGAATTTCGCAGTTTTTCGAACACCACAGGAGTAGCACAGGGTTTTCAGGGTTGCAAACTTGGATATACACTACTCTCATGGGTGCTAACAACATATAAAAAAATCGTAGATACATGCGCATTTGCGATGCTTGCCTTTTTTTGTGTCGATATTGACTGGCCTATATAGTGATGCCAACAAACTGAATTCACAGAATAGGATAGAAATCCATTGTTTAGATTCTAATTATTATCTTTGGGAATCTTTATTGTCTTCTCGATCTAATTTATCAACAAAGACTCATTTGGAAAAGATTAGTAATATAAAATAAAAAAAATAAAACTAAGGTCGTCCCCAATTCTGGAATGTGAATACCAAGAACATCTATCCAGCTGATCAAAGTTATTGAATACATTTACACACACAGAGACTGATTGATTTGATAAGCTTTTCTTTCTTATTAAAAAATTGATTAAAGCTAGATACAAAAAGTGAAATGTTTAAATATTTGATACATTATTTCTTAAATTTATTTTGTGTTCAACTTACATATAACTAAATTTTATTTGCATGAAATTTTATTCGGAAAAACAAAATATAAGAAAAAATTCTGTAATAGAATTGAAAAAGAATCATAGTAATTGTTTTAATGATATAAACTAATTTCAATAACTTTTCTCATTATTTTCTTGTGAATTTCATTAGGCTTATACTCTTTCTTTCTTTTTTTTTTTTTTAGTTTATAGAACTGTCTAGAGATTTTAGTCTAAGAAATAAATAAAAGTCTTTGTAAACCTAAACTTCACGAGATAATTAGCAAATTATATAAGTTGATAAATACAATTGTTAGTCCAGGCAAACTGAACCAAAAAAGGACAAAACGCGGAATAAACCTATGCAGTTCTAAAATTTGCAGGATTGTGTAGGGGTAGGTACCCTGAACAACGTCCAATAAAGTCCTCTCGATTACAGGCGCCGCGGGGGGTGGGAGGGGGCGTTAAAGGTCCCGTTTTTCATTGTTTCGCTCATAACTCGAAAACAGTGCACCTTAGCGACAATACCTACGTAATGAAAATTAAAGCTTAGTAAATTTTCCACAACTTTGTTCCTGTACATAATTACGGAAAAACGCATGGTTTCCAAGATATGCCCTATCCAAAGTACGTAATTTTCACAAAAATAAAATTTTCGTAACATGTTGCATCAAACTGATCTTTCTAGGTCATCACTCGGTCGTTTCACAGAAACATCGTTAGAAAGAAAATTGTAGAGCATGAACTTGACTTTAAGAATATATATACATATATACAGTTATATTGAACACGTCAAGAGGTATAGCGTTGAGAAGATTGTTGCCAAAAATAGTGAATTTGCGAGAAAACTGCTCAGGTCTGTTTGACATCAACGCGGGCGATAAATGTCCGCAGAGCATTATATATATGGTTTAGATATAATGCTCTGCGGACATATATGGTTTAGATATATGTTTAGATAAACTTATTATGTAGTGTGTGTGTGTATTGAACAAATAAAATTGAAAATATGTATTGTTTTTGAAACAAAGAGAATTAAAGAGAATAAAGTAGTAAAGTTGAACTTAACACATTTTATTGGTAAAAAAGGGTTAATATACTGTAGAAAAACATTCCACAAATCTACACTCCTTCGCCTCAACCAGGTCTATCGCCACATCTTCATCCTCCAGAAGGTCGTCCGCATGGATTGGTGTGCTGTTGAGGCAGGCTCCTTCGCATCCACAAACTGACGAACAGTAAATACCGGTGTTTCTGCAGCCACACTTAGTACTGCAGCCGGTAGCACAACGGCAAAACATTGATTCAAGAACTCTGGCAGGAGTAGGAGGTGTGTTGTTTTGATGGGATTGAGGACTCTACTATCATCTGGAACCCCACCCCACCGTTCTGGACGGCGAAAGTTACCCAGCCATATCTGCATTTGAAAGTACATTCCAAACGAGTGTTGTTGTGCTGCACCTTTGGTTGGTGGTAAGGAAGTCAGATTGGCCCTCACCTTGGTGGAGGATTTCACAAAGACTGTTCAAATCGTGTTGTTTCGGGAGGTGCATGTACATGATGAGGAACATCTCCTCCCCAGCTTTTGCAACAGCATCCCGTGTTGAGGTGTATTCGTGAAATACCTCAGCTATGGCTTTGGTTTCCCTCGGCATTTTGGTGAAGCATTTCAGGATAGACGCTTTGCTTTTGCCGAAGATGCCGCAAGTTGCGTCACACTCTGTGAAGCTGTGCATGAAGAGGATCGATCCACTAAACGGGAGCTTCTGCAATTCTGAGGTGGAGAATAATGTGGTCTCGGTGTTTCCTCTTCCAGGCTTCAAGAAGTAGATGTTTGATGGTGTGGGGCTATCAGCAGGACAAGCAGTTCTACATCTTCTCCAATCACAACAACAGATGAATGAAAAGTCTTCTTATTCAAGTCACATCGTACAATACAGCATCTCCCGGGGAGGTAGTCGCCTGTATCCCTCGTGCGGAAAAGGTCATGAACACCTGCGCTATCAGCTTGGTCTTGTTCTTATCATTAGCAAGGAATCTCCGGTATGTTTTGTCCTGATAACTATTTTCCACACATCTATAACGTATCCATTAGACTTGGTAGCAATGGATCATGGGGGATAGGATTCAAAGTATTCACATCCTGCACAATAACATTCGTTATTCCCAGTTTTGGTTAGTTTACATAACGTCTGCAGTTCCACAACATCCAATTTTCCCATTTCAACACCAGATGGAGCTGTTGTCAGTCGTTTAATCTCATCTGATTTCGGCAGAGCGACTGCTGGTGTCGCACATTTCATGCCTCCCAAACTATGAAACGTTTTGAGGCCATCCAGAGTTAATACATTAAAGTCAGCTTTATCAAACACGTATTGGCAAAAAGTTTTTCGCGGACATAGATGTTTGCTGTTGGTATAGGGATGACATTTCCAGTTGCGCTGCTTGATAGTATGTTGCACTGAAACCCAAGCTAGCTAGCAAATTTATCAAATTCCTGGACCCAAATTTCGGTGTGTGAAGTAGACAATTCCTGTGAGGATTGGCGATATAAACGATCGTGGACGAATGATAGAAATAATGGCATGGGCAATGCCCACTTGTTTCCTCGCAATTCCCTCTTTACCCTGTCTTTGTCTTGGGGTCAGAGCCTCCATGAAAGCTTGTAGCGTAGTCGGTACCATCTGGTCAGCGCCATTCAAGAAAGCGTTGCTTGGAGGGTAACTGTTTGTATCATAAGCCTGAGATTCGATCTGTTTTATAATTGCAGCAGCTGTTTGTACTATTCTTATGCACTCTTCCTCATCGTTATCAGTTCGAGATGCATACCACGCAGAGTTCAAAATGTTCTCACCAACATCACGAAAGCATACAACCGTTTTATGTGGAGCCACCGTACTGAAAATGATCTTGTCACCATACCTTTCAAACTTCACTCACTTCATTTGTAGCTTTTCCTCACTTATCAATAGCACGCCAATCCATGCGGACGACCTTAGAGGAGGAAGATGTGGCGATGGACCTGGTTAATAGATTGAACATTTGTGGAATGTTTTTATACAGTATATTAATCCTTTTTTGCAAATAAAATGTGTTTCGTTCAACTTTTACTACTTTATTCACTATAATTCTCTTTGTTTCAAAAACAATACATATTTTCAATTTTATTTGTTCAATACATACGCACAACATATTAAGTTTATCTAAACATATATCTAAACCATATATATAATATGGACATTTATCGCCCGCCTGGATGTCAAAAAAAAGACCTGAGCAGTTTTCTCACAAATTCACTATTTTTGGCAACAATCCTCTCAACGCCATACCTCTTGACGTGTTCAATATAACTGTATATATGTATATATATTCTTATAGGAAATTTCATGCTCTATAATTTTCTTTGTAACGATGTTTCTGTGAAACGACCGAGTGATGACCTAGAAAGGTCAGTTTGATGCAACATGTTACGAAAATTTTATTTTTGTGAAAATTACGTACTTTGGATAGGGCGTATCTTGCAAACCATGCGTTTTTCCGTAATTATGTATAGGAACAAAGTTGTGGGAAATTTACTAAGCTTTAATTTTCATTACGTAGGTATTGTCGCTAAGGCGCACTGTTTTCGAGTTATGAGCGAAACAATGAAAAACGGGACCTTTAACGCCCCCTCCCACCCCCCGCGGCGCCTATAATCGAGAGGACTTTATTGGACGTTGTTCAGGGGACCTACCCCTACAAAATCCTGCAAATTTTAGAACTACATAGGTTTATTCCGCGTTTTTTCCTAAACTGCCTGGGCTATGTACCCAAAAATACTTTACAAGAAAAAAATAAATGTCAGATTTTAATATTTAATATTTAATATTTAATATATATAATAAAAAAAAATTCAAAATAACGAAACCCAATAAAAGACATGAATCTAAAATTCATAGGTATTTTGTCATTTAGATTAAAAACATAAAATACAGGTAGACTATTTTAAACTGTGCTGCAAACGGGGAGAGATGAGTTTAAATAGTATCTAATGATGTTATTGGACAGTTCGCTGTTGATTGTGGGTAAAATGGCGATGTGCCAGAATTAACAGGTTTGGAAGAAGACAAATATCGCCTGATCTATTATTTGAATTTGATCAAAATTGGGGACGTTGGTAGTTAATTTGTTGTGCTGAAATTTTATTGATTTGAAATGGTCTTTGCTTCTTAAATTTTCCTGGTGCTGTTTCATATCTATTTATTAAAGATTACGTGGTATAACCAATATTTTTTTTTACAGTTAAGGGAAGGAATGGCAGGAACTACTTTACTTTCTGTGGTGAATATTATTTCTATTATTAGATCTACTGTAGGTCAGTCTGTTGTTAGCCTTGTTAATAAACTCTGATATCCTGTTTTTTTGAGGAGCTGTTTTAAGCTGTAATTAATGCCTTGTATGTAAGGAATAATCGCCTGGTTGTAAGTTTTCTGTGAATTTTTATGATTTGTAGTTTTATGGTTTCTGGCCTTGTTGTAATATTTGTTAATAAATTTTATGAAATAGTTGGATTGAGTGAAGATTTACTTTAGATGGTTTATTTCTTTGCGAGTAGTTCAGTGGTTGTGGAAATTTTGAAGGTTCTATTAAAATAGTTAAACAGGATGTTACCGTTAATGTGGGTTAAGAGTTATAATCTACTATTTTATTGGCGTGTTTTTGTTTTCTGTAGACAGAAAAATATTATTTTTTTTTCGGAATTTTTGGCAATCAAGCAATAGTAGAAATTTTATTTTTTTCTGTTTCAATTTCAAAATGAATAGAACTGTATATTTTATTATTGTTGTTTATTATATTTTGCAAGTTCATTTTGATGGCTACATCAAGCGATGTTCCCTATGTAGAGGTTCTAATCAGAGGTTCGTCACGGTCACAAAAATAGGCACATAATGTATTATCTCAATGACAAATTTCTCAAAAGAAAAGACAGTCGTCTTGTGTCAACCTGCCCTATTGTCAATGAACTTATGAGCGATTGCTCCGGGAGGTTCAAGCCAACTTTGTCCAGTGCCTCGCTGTGGTTACCTAAGGTCTGAATCATCACAGATCGTCTGACTATAGTTATTGGGTCTAGGCTTTCCTATTCTCGTTCATCTCTTTAGTTCCCTGTAGCCTAATAAAGTTTAATCATTTAAAATCCTTATTGAGACGGCGCGGGATGACTTTCCACAGGTAACTTTCCATGGCATTTTCACCGATTCCTTCCCCTTCTTTACTTATCTCATCCCATCCCCGTGCTCATGGGAAAGCATACGATGGCCTCCAACAAAACCTACAAATATTAAGAGTGTACACTTAAAATATGTACACTCTTAATATTTGTAGGTTAATTAACTGTAGGTTAATTAACTTTAAATTTTAAAGTTAAGACATGTTGAAATTTAATGAGCATATACATACGGTACTTCGAAATGCTTCCATTTCTTCCTCAGTGGTGACAATACAATTGTGGAATCGTGTTTTTAAAGGAAATTACACAAATAAAAATCAGAACTTTTATAATGTAAACTACTGCCATATTTGTCAACTTGATTGCGACAAAATAGAAGGAAGTCTATCACCTGATGCTAAAATAACGAGCAATAAAGGAGAAAACCCACGATATATGGGCGTTTGCCCCCACCCACTTCTAGCCATGGGGGGATTTCGAAATTTACAGCAATTAATACCCTTATCAATAGATATTTATAGCGGAAAAAACGAACCCATTCGACCACGTACTCTATGAGTTATTTTAACATGGGGTCCTATGGGAAAAACTGGTTTTTCCCCTCCCCTCCTAAGTAGTCAAAAGAAGTCCCAGAATTTGATTACTCGAATTTATTGCCCTACCTAAGAGCTATGAATGACACCTATCTTAAGTGGAGGAAAGTGCGGGAAAATAAAGATTTTAGCAAAAAACGAAGAAGGGTCAAACCGGAAGAGGCCTTTTTTTTGGCTTCTAGGCTTGCCCTAACCCAATTCTAGCCGTGCGGGGATTACAAAAGTACAGCAATTAATATCCTTATCAACAGCTACTTATAGCCGAAAAAACGAACCCATTCGCCCAAGTACTCTATGAGTTATTTTAACATGTGGTCCTATGGAAAAAACTGGTTTTTCCCCTCCCCTCCTAAGGAGGCAAAAGAGAACCAGAACTTGATTACTCGAATTTGTAGCCCTACCTAAGAGCTATCGAATGACACCTATCTTAAGTGAAGGGAAGTGCGGGAAAATAAAGATATGAGTAAAAAACGAGGAAAGTCAAACCGGAAGTGGCCATTGTTTGCCTTCCTATGAAGGATTAACCGATTAGGTATGCATCTTTATGAAAAACTCTGACTAAATATCTATAACTAAGCAGCTAGAGCACGCCGAAAAAATAATAAAACAATAATTATAATTATTATTGTATTAGGAAAGGGTTCTTTTGTGGGTAGGTCAAAGGAAAGGGGGCTTGGTCCTTGGTCCTTGGTCCTTTCGTGGAATCAATTAAAGAGTCACAAAAGTGTCACTGCACAGATATCTTCGCACTGTTGAAGTATTCACTGATCTGAAATAAAACTGAAAAAACAGATGATTAATAACATCAAGCTAATTAATGATTAATGTCACTATAGAAACAGACGCGAACGCCGCGTCCTGACGCTATCAGATAATAACATTACGAACGCCAACAATGCAGCCAAAATCTGTTTATCTTGATGTACTTTTGTAATCCCTGCACGGCTAGAATTGGGTTAGGGCAAGACTAGAAGCCAAAAAAAGGTCACATCCGGTTTGACCCTTCTTCGCTTTTTACTAAAATCTTTATTTTCCCGCACTTTACTCCACTTAAGATAGGTGTCATTCGATAGCTCTTAGGTAGGGCTATAAATTCGAGTAATCAAATTCTGGGACTTCTTTTGACTACTTAGGAGGGGAGGTTTTTCCCATAGGACCCCATGTTAAAATAACTCATAGAGTATGTGATCGAATCGGTTCGTTTTTTCGGCTATAAATATCTATTGATAAGGGTATTAATTGCTGTAAATTTCGAAATCCCCCCATGGCTAGAAGTGGGTGGGGGCAAGCCTATGGGCCGTGGGACATCTCCTTTATTGTAATGTTTTTTTTTTTTTAATTTTAATAAGTTATGTGACTGTTATTTATCATCCACATAATATATGCCACATAAGCTAGAAATAGGCATTATAATATCTAATATATCTTACGAAGTATGCTACATTTAGATGTAACGATATTTAATACTAAACTCCACCCACATAAATATCAAGTCTTTTCGTCAAGAAAATCAAATGTATTTTGCTAATCTAATATCTGGCATTAGCAAAATCATCTCTACATCGGACTTCTATTTGTTGTGGTCTTCTCTTTTCATTTCACACGCGCCGCTAATTAGCTTTTCCTTCACGTGCATAACAATGACAAAGAACGTGAGTGCAGTTAGAATCACTTTAACATTCCTTGACTGAAATTATTCCAAAATTACTTTTTTTAAATAATTCTATAAACTAACTTTACTAAACTAAAAGAAAAAATTTGCAACACTGCAAAACACAAAATAGAATTTCTTTTTTAAAAAAGTGAATATATAAATAACGATCGTTTCAATTAAGTGTATTTACAAAAAGCTATTAACATAAATTATAACATTTAAAATAAATAGAAAAATATAATATTTAGTAATTAAAATTACGAACGTCCTGTTTAGACGTCACCAAAGAGAGAAAAGGTTTCTGGGCCGATTAGTGACTGTCATTCCCAGTAGGAAAAGGTACACCGACGATTCCTTCGAATCAAAAATTCATTGCAACTTTGCCTTCTTTTTCCAACAAAATATTCTAGGATATAAAAGTTGGAAACAAATATATTGTTGGAAAAACAATCTATTTATATAGAAGAAAAGTTGTTTTTTTTTTCTGGATTTATCTCCTCATGGTTGTCGAAATACAAATGAGGCTGGAAATGTTAGGTATTGTATTGAGGATGCGCACACTTTTTATTTTATCTACGTGGATCAACCGGATGGTCGGGGAAGTCCCGAGATATCCCGTGTCTCCGAGACGCTTTCTGAGACGGTCTCTTGGGATGCTCACATTTCAAAGTGTAAGTAGCATTTATTGTTAAAGTATTATGAATATTCTAAATATTTCAGTTTTCCCAATGGTTCAGCAACATCGTATAGAAATAACTATGCCCCAAAAAAGTAAAATATGATTTTCAAAATCTTTTTCACCGAAAATAATTTTAAAATCACTTAATAAATCACAAGCATTTTCTTAACTTTATTTTGTAAAACTAATGCTTTCTTTATCAAATTCTATAATAATTTTAATCAAATTTTTCTGAATGTATAAAAATAAACATTTTACAGTTAAATATTTGTTGAAATGAAACTAAATACTGGGAACCAACAAACATTCGATTCTTTGGAAACTGTTCCGCTAGGGAATCCTTAGGAGGAAGGATATGTTTAAAGTTTAGTTCTTTAAAACAAATTCAACTAAGTGTAGGAAACCAAAAATAGTCTGTATGATTATTAGAGATAAAGTATCAGTCTTACACTTTTTAGATTTCGAAACATTTAACCACAAAATAAAGCATTTCTGAAATTCTTTAGACGAAGCATCAGGAAAAATTGGTTGTTGCGTGGAATCAGTTAAAATCTCTCCTTTAAAAGGAGTTTTCGCATCAACGAATCACGTATTAATTTTAAAACAGGCTCTCCGAATTAAATATTTTTTCTCAAGAATGAGAACAGCACTAATGACCTGAGAATTGAAAATATTTAACATTTTGTCGTTCAAAATTCGATGGATCGGGATTCGAATCCAGGTTCCGAAATATCTAAGTAGTGGCAGGTACTGCCTAGACAATTAGTCTATGCCGGAATCAAGCCATGCCCTTTGTTGCTTATCAACAAGCGTTCTTTTTCATTTTCTCTATCGATTTCCCCAAACGGAAGTCGGTAGATCCCTTGATCTTGCTCCAGGATGCAAAGTCTGCTTTGTTGTCATTTTAGAAGAAAATTCATGCAATAGCCCCCCAAAATACCGGGCGATGATTTGATTTTCCCGTTATGGTGAGCTGCCCGTCGCCCTCTCATCCAGACCCTCCTGACCTTCCATTAGTTCCTGTGTGGGACAAAGGATATTCCTTATTTAGAGGTTTTAATCAGAGGTTCGTCAAGGTCACAATCAGTACGCGCGTGCTGTATCAACTCTACGACAAACTTCTCAACAGAAAAGACAGTGGTCTTGTTTCAACCCCCCCCCCCGCCCTATTGTCTATGAACTTATGAGCGATTGCTCCGGGAGGTTCAAGTCATCTTTGTCCAGTGCCTCGCTATGGTTACCTAAGGTCTGAATCATCACAGATCATCTGACTATAGCTATTGGGTGTAGGCTTTCCTATTCGCGTTCATCTCTTTTGTTCCCTGTAGCTTAATGAACTTTAATTATTTAAAATCCTTATTGAGACGGCACGGGGTGACTTTCCACAGGTAACTTTCCATGGCATTTTCACCGATTCCTTCCCTTTCTTTACTTATCTCACTTTAATCCCCTTCCCCGTGCTCATGGCTTTGTTTCTGGAACCACACGATGGCCTCCAACAAAACCTACAAATAATAAGAGTGTAAGTATGTAAGAACCAAGTTATGCCACTTTTATCTCAATTACTTCCGAAACTTTTATTTAAACATGAGTAATATATTTATCTAAAATAAATATTGAAATAGTAAAAAAAAAAATTCACAAAGACTTTTCTTTCTGGTCGTAGGAAGTTTTATTCCTTTATGCTGAAACGCCCTTGAAAATATTTATCTACTGCGTCGAACGAAGCGACTTCATCAAATCTAAATTCAGGTTGTTCCAATTCATTTATTAATGTTTCGGGAGGGCATAAAATAATGTGAGGGGTTCAAAGCCCTTTAGCGAGAAATGTATTGGACGAATCGTAACCACATTCGGTGGACACACAGAGTGGATAATGCGGTTTCGATTTTTTTTTTAAATAATAATTAATATCAAAAATCGCCAACAGGGGAAAATATGGCGCTGCAAAGGTTTCAGTACTTAAGAGAAATTGCCAAATGAGACAGCACATATCAAGTATCGTAACAACACGGATAACGTTTATTGGTAATTACAAATATTGTTTCAAATGACCAAAATTGTGATGTTCCACAAGCTGCATGCGGTGTACGGCCTGTTCCACGGCGGCTCGCAACATATCGGAATGGAATTGTCACACCTGAAATATAATTAGATCTTTCAACGTCGGGATATCGGGGCATGCCCTTGATTCAGAATACTTTTAAAAAATCATCACAACCAAAAGTCACAAGGATTGAGGTCAGGCGACTTCGGTGGGGATGCTGTGGGAAATGCACGACTAGTGGGAAATGGTGTCAGAGTAATGTTACCGCAACACACGCTGTACTTGAAGTTGGGTGGTGCACCATCCAGCATGAAGATGATCGAATCGAGACATCCTCTTTGCTGCAGTTGTGGAACCACAAAGTTCTTTAGCATATCAGAATACCGTGCAGCATTGACAGAACAGGTTATTGGTCGACTTTGGTGAGTTTTCTCGCAAAAATAAGGACCGATGATAAACGATGACGTAAAGTCTTACAGACTGGGACTTTTGGCGAGTGGATAGGCATCTACAGACCCACGTGTGGATTAGTCGCAGCGTAAAAGCGGTAGTTGTGTGTGTTAAAATCACCGATCAAATAAAATAAAATTCACTTCGTCAATCTATAAATTCCGCCACGGCCATGCTTCAGTTACATCCATGCGTGCTAAGAATCTTAATCGAAACTCGAATGTTAATTTTAAATCAATTTTTAATCTTAATAAAAGTTTTTAATGGTAACTAAATAAATTAAAATAATCAGCACCTATAACACATGTATACATGTGCATACCTAATAGAACTGGTGTAACTTTACTTTATTAATATAATAACATCGTAAATAAACTTGTAATTTTGATAGACCTAAAATCTCAAAGTTCCATGTCTTTTAATTGTTGTAGTTTTTCTACCGTTTATAAAGAGAGGAATTCTCTCATTAAATTTATGTTAAATTAAGTTTGTTTACAAAAACCTTAAGAAAGTTTTAAGAGATTAAAACGAAATATTGAAAAATGTCTACAGTGTAAGAGTTCCAGGAATTTGTTTATGTTTTTATCTGTTTTAAAGAAGACGAAGGATTTTGATGTACGTATTTTTGAACTAAAAGTTCCATTTTTAATTTACCGTATATGCTCCAATAGAGGCCCCCGGCGTTTATTTGCAAAACCAGCCTCGGCTCCCGGCGCTTAATAGAGACCGGCTGCTATTAGAGGCCGCCCATTATTAACAAAAACCTTCAGAACGCAATATTTTTACACATTAATACCGACTAATATTACAAACAGCTACAGTAGTGGTAGGAGACACTTATAGCGTATGTCCGTGGGACACTTGAGACGTGTTTTTTGTTTTGGTTGGAGGGGGGAATGGGTGGTTGGATTTTTGTGGAGGGGATGGTTGTTTTTGTTGGTTTTTGGATTATTTTTTGTTTTTGTTGGTGATTTTGTTGTTTTAAGTGGTTTTAGGACTTGTTTTTTGTTGAAATTGTGTTTGAGGAAGGGGAGGGTAGGGATGAGGCTGTATGGTTGAGTTCGTTGTGACGTTGCGGTAAGGTTGATTTAAGTTGTGTTGGGGGGGATGTTTTGATGGTTTTTTGTATTTTTTGTGATGTTGTTGTGTTTTTTAGTGGTTTTTATTAAGTTTTTTTGTATGTTGAACGTTTTTTTATTTTATCTTTTTCTTTCTTAAGGATGTTTTAATTTTTTTACAAGAAGGAAATCACAACAGAGACATGGAGAAAGAGAATTGCCTTCAATTTGTTTTATTATTTTTTTCACAATGACTGTTACATGGTTTGGTTCATTGAACCTTTTTTTTTACATGAATGAATAAGTGAATGAATGAATTACATGGTATGACTCATTGAACTTTTTTTTAACATGAATGAATGAATGAATTTAATGCATAATTATCAAAAAAAGGAAATTTTTTCTTACAGTAAATGTTAACCCTTCACCAATTGGAAAAACCCTTTTCACCATTTTTTCTTTTTTACAAAAATTTACAGAAATAGTGTAAAAAAAAAAGGGGGAAAAATTGGAATTGTACTATTTTCTACTTATCTAAATCTAAAAAAATGGACTAGAGAGTAAAATAACTCATCCATTTTTTTTCTTTTCTACAAGAAAAAAATAACAAATTGTAATACATGACAACGTGAATATTACATGAATGTATTTATACAACCAACACCAGAATTTATTAACCTTTTTCCCCAAAAAAAGAATAAGTACAAAAAAATTATCACATCATTTTTACATTGTCTTTTTTTCTTTTCTTTTTTTACGTTTTCTTTTCTTTATCATCAGAAGGTGATAGACTCAGTAAGGCCTTACACGATTGGGTTGTGGAACAGATCACGGGCTGATTTCTTCGAATTTCACGAAGTTGTTCACCGAAATGTTCTCTAAGTCTATTGAATAAGATAAAATCGTTAATGTCTTTTCTCGGTGTGAACATGTCGAGAAATTTGCTATAAGAAAAACCACGAGTCATAAGTAGTATAAAATAAATGCAGTAGGCACCGCAAGTTTGGGTATAAGGTCCCTGAATAACAACATGACTTTCTCGAAGTCGTTTTGCGTTTTTCCAAATAAATTGTCTAATGAAAGGATTACGTATTGGATTACCGTAGGAATCAAAGTAATACACACTTGATGTTCGTGGTTGGAAATACAGGGCGACCCAATGAGAACCCGGCTTTGAATGATTGTCCAAGTTCACAACATACGCCTGGTGTAAAGCCTTTACTGGAAGTCTATCGCAAGCGTATACTCCCCCAAATTTGCTGCGCGTCTCGGGATGCGAACTTAACAGAGAACTGATTTGTAATGTGTTCATTTTTCTTTTCTTTTCTTTAGTCCATTAAGATGTTTCTGCTATTGTCTATTTCAAGGATTTTTTGGAATTCGGCATACACAAACACATTCACCATGTGTTCCAGTGGAACTTTGAATCGTACGTCTATACGGACTGTACCGTGCTCGGTCAATTGAAAATGTTCACTACCACCTGCCAGGTCAGGCGATAGGTCAAATCCGTATAAGGTTGATCCCTCGGAATAAGATTTATAGTCAATTCCCAGTCCTGCATCGTCCAGGTACCGTCCCGTTGTAGTTAACAGAGAGAGATAATTTCTGGCATAGAGTTTTTTATCATAATCGGGTCGGAACGGTTGACTGGGAACATTTCGACCGTCCACTGATAACACAAGGTGATTCACGTTGAAATGATGAAACAAGAACGGATTCTCCTTGTAAGATCCATTGAAGGCACTGTTTTTCACTAAACCCAAGATAATTCTCTTGGGAATTTGTCCGATGAAGGCATTGTCGAGGTTTCCCTGAAGACTACCAGTCGGGATGGAAAAGATTTTGCATTCGACACGGGTAATGGGGTACTTGGCAGGTGTAGAGTTCAAAATTCTCGTATGGGCAATTTGAACTGTTGGAATAACATTCACTTTTCGCACATGTAGGGAAGCACTTTCGATGACCACTTTGTAATCGGCTTTTTCATCTGGCAATAGGAGCACAAACTGATTCTTACTTCGAATCAGACGGACTCGAACGTTCACCTTGTTAAGAATCAGTTTGTTCTGTCTGAAGATATCAGCGTGAAGACTGCCCTGGATCTCGATGGTGTTTCCACCACTCACCAGCGAGTGACGTTCTTTGAGTCCTGGATTGCTATTGGCTGCGAACGGATCGAGGTCGTTGAATTGACCCGCCTTGTCTTCGTACCAACCGGCAACAGATAGCAGAGTCTTTTTACTTTCGAGGCCGTAATTTAAAAAGGATTCGATGTAAGCACGATAGGGGTAGCAATTGTCCGAGGCAGAAACAAGTTTATCACCCAAATAGACATCCACTTGAGTGAATAGGGAATGAAGAATTAGATTAACTGTGCTCACCTTGTCTCCCTCCCCTATGGGTGTCAAATCACCACCTTTCACTATTTTCAGACGCACACTGAGGAGAGTTTTTGATAAGTCCAAATAGTCCTCGCCAGCATCGGCGATCACGAATTCAATGGGTCCCGTTTCGGTGATGGAGGCAATCGGGTGATATTCAACGTCGGCTCCATTCTGAATAACGACTTGTGTTGGAGGGAGAGTGAAAAGATCTAATTCGTTTTTAAAACTCTCTTCAGACTTGCAATGAATTAATTGTCCCTCACCAGCCATTTCGTTTTTCAGGAATCAAAAATGTCTTTTGGAGATTGTCCTCGCTGTTGTTTTTTTGAATTTTTCTTTTTTACTTTTTTGGATGTAGTCTTCTTTTTCTGCTTTCTTTTGGTGGTGGTGCTGGTACGAGAACGCTGAGGTTGGGAGTTTTTTTCACCAATCAAAATGTTTTGTTGGCTTTACTTCTTATTGTCGTATTTTACGAAAATGCAGGGTTAATGTAGTTCTCCCCCTCTGGAAAGCCACAGGAAGGCCAATGTCATTCCTCAAATATATTGTAATTGTATCGAATGAATGACGCAATAGAGGTCTATAAAACAAATTGGTATAGGACTCTGTTATCAAGTCACCATCTTTGCCACGAATTTGCACCGTGCGTAAAAGGGGAGCCATTACATCGCCAACAATTGAATTGTCAATCAGATCTGAATATATATAAATGGAATAGAAACCCCCGTTCAAGTCAATGACCGAACCAGCCTCTATGGTTTGAAGGAATTCTGTCTGGCCGAGAAAACCTAACAGTTCTGATAGTTCGCGAGTTAAAATTACTTTAAAATAGCCTGTTATTTCAAGAGTGATTCTATGAGTGATATTATTGTAGGTGAATTGAACAGGCGTTCTCTCCTCTTCGTAACGAAAACGATCTTTAATACGAGCTGACATTAACTGAGTTAGGTGTGCTGCATTCGAATAATATCCCTGAGGAATTTTGAATTCGTTAATGACCGAAGAACTTGCTTCTTTTAATTCAAAGTCGAAAAAAAAGGGGCTTTCGAAAGATCTATATCTGTAAAGATAGGTGTGTCTTTGGCTGTTGTACTTTCTTTAAATACAACCAATGTTTGCTTTGAATTTTCCTCATCCGACACTCGAAAAGATCAGGCTGAGTAAAACCTAACAACTGAGCTAGAGGCAGACACATTCGAATTTCTGCTCCGCGCGGTAGGGAAACGATAACACGATTGAAAACTAGCAAAAACATTACCTCGTTGGAAAGTTTTTCTATGGGATGTTCTTGAATACTGACTGTAATTTTACGAATGAATTTGTCAGCGCTTTTAAACTGTGGTTTTAATGGAATGGTAACGCGGAAAGAGGGATAACTTATAACTCGCCATCATTACCGCTTATGTTGTACCAACTGTGTTGATAACTAACTTCGGCCAGGGCACATTCGTAGGGTTCTTTTAATTCAAATCTTTTTGGTAGTTTGGTTGTGAAAGTGGAAAATGTGGTTTTCGGAAAAAAGGATGTGCTTGAATTGCTCGGAAGTGTCAGATAAAATTCATCCATTTTTTGTGTTTTTAGGTACTGGAAATATGCAGTAAATCCCCAATTTTAACCCAGCTATCGAAAGCGGGACTGTATCCCTGCCAGCGAACTAAATATTCCTTCTTATTTCCTCGTCCTTTTTCCTTAAGAATTTTGTCAATGGGATAGAAACTATCTTCGCCTTTTTCAATAGATTGTAATTCCCAAGAGTAAAAAGTTCCACGTATTGGTTCACCCGACCCGTTTTTCAAACGATACACTTGCGGGCTTCTCTTTGATACAATCTCTGAAACTGTAAAAATTTCAGGAGTCCACAAACCCTCGAACGCCTTTTGGAATGATCGTCTTGCCGAACTAATATGTACCTGCTGACCTGTATTAAATGACACGTTTGGCGGTCGTCGTCGTGACGTATTCGGAGTTTTTCCGTAGAGGCGCTGCCATACAAGATGCTGGTTCGAACCGGTTACATCGTTTGGGGCCATACCAATACTCGAATGAAAACTGTTATTATAGACATCCACCAAATCTTTTAAAGCATCAACATAGCGAAAAGAGCCAGTAAAATGAAAATATTTGAAAAGTTTTGACCGAAACGTTCTCACAAATCTTTCGGCAACTGAAGCTTTAACAACTGGATCTTGCGATGTAAAAAAGTGAACATTGTGTTCTTTTAGAAATGTCTGAAAGGTTTTGTTGACAAATT
>JAFIDM010009631.1:31091245-31126952 GCA_023159025.1 Thereuonema tuberculata
GAGTGATGACCTAGAAAGGTCAGTTTGATGCAACATGTTACGAAAATTTTATTTTTGTGAAAATTACGTACTTTGGATAGGGCATATCTTGCAAACCATGCGTTTTTCCGTAATTATGTATCGGAACAAAGTTATGGGAAATTTACTAAGCTTTAATTTTCATCATGTAGGTATTGTCACTAAGGTGCACTGTTTTCGAGTTATGAGCGAAACAATGAAAAACGGGACCTTTAACCCCCCCTCCCACCCCCCGCGGCGCCTGTAATCGAGGGGACTTTATTGGACGTTGTTCAGGAGACCTACCCCTACACAATCCTGCAAATTTTAGAACTACATAGGTTTATTCCGCGTTTTGCCCTTTTTTGATTCAGTTTGCCTGAACTAATATTAAATAAAGCACATCTTCATGGTAATCTCCTTGTAAACTTCTTTAATTCATAACGATATTTCGATTGATCTTCCTGATCATTCTTCTTCAGGTTATAAATAATAAATCAAGGAGGAAATAAAACTATTTCTCTCCTACAAATTCAAAATAAACAATGAATTCTAATTTACAAATATTAAAATTAGTACATGATGTCATTCGTCATTACATTTTTGGACTGTTACAAACTTATTATTACAAATTGACAGTTGCAATTTTTTGCTTGTTTTGTTGATATATTCCTTAAAAATCCTTCAGGATAAATTTGAAACTTTAGCGATTTACCTTTATTAAAGCATCTATTTGAATTGATGTAACAAGATTCTATTAGTAATTTGTCTATTTCGTCACTCCATTTGTGTATAACTTTCACTATTGGATCTGGGTTATGGTTAGAATTTATAGCATGACATGCCCAATCTGATAAGTTCGGTTGTCTATTCCTATAAGCCAAGAATTGGATACATAAGGTCAACGAGAACCACATTCTGGATTTTCAGATACATAAAGAGCCACACCATAGTCACGTTCCATAGTATTAAATACACAAATTCAAATTTAATTACATTTCTACACAAATCTTAATTGATATATAAAGTTTAAAAAATATATATATAAGAAAATAAAAAATGAGAAAGAAACCACAAATAATTAGTTCAAAATTTATTTATTTTTTTTTTTTTTAAATTCTATGTTTTTATCAGAGATATTGGGAGCCGCACTTAACCCAACGAAGAGCCGCATGTGGCTCTCGGAACCGCATTTGCCCACGTCTGCTATAAGCCTTATTACGGCTTATCAGACAGTCTTTCTTTAAGCGTTCTAGGAGAACTACCATAATAAATTTCATTACAATTTCTGCATTGTAGTTGATATACGATTCCCATGTTGAGAAGATCTTCATTAATTGGTTTTCTATACAAATTAAATAATTTGCTATCTTTAAAATAGACAAATTTTTACATTTTTTTCAATGCGTGATTCTTTAATATCTTTGCTAATTTTTGTTCCAATGGGTAAACGTATATATTTTGTAAATTCATTTTTGATTTTGTTTGTTTTAATTTATTTATCTTTTTACATGTTTCTAAAGAAAGCTTTAATAATTTTATCAAAAAAATTAATTGAATATTGTGGGGTGTTTTCCGTGGTTTACGGTTCGTAGTAAATAAAGGAGGCTTAGACTCTGTTGGATCTGAACGGAACCGTTTATTTTGGGATTACATCGGTATTTATAGACTTTGTACAAATCATTTGATTGGTTGTGGCGCTAACAATTGATTGTCTGATTTAAAAGACTTAAGATCACAACGGGTTTTTAAACCGTTGTGAATTAAAAAGGACGCCACAACCGTCAAAAATTTAAAAATAACCAGATTATTGTTGTTTGGGGCTTAATGGCGCAAAAGCATCAGTTTCAAAGCTACGCCAAAATAAACAGATTAACAGATAAGTACAGAAAATTGAATAATGATGAATAGAACACTGAAAAACGGAATAACTGAAATACAAACGATAACAATGAACAACTATAAAATAACTATAAAAATCAATACAATATTCATTCATACAATATTTTTTCTTCATATTCTGAAGCAAGTGGCTCCATTTTCTTTTGTCCTCTGTATAACACTGATAAACAAGCTATAAATATCTGGCATGGTGTTTACTTTTTCTAATGTAGTTTTTTATGCTGATTTCAAATCTAAAAACCGTGTTGCTCTATCACGTCAGGTTTTGAAGATATTGACAAAAATTAATTTTCATGGAACACCGTTCATCAATTTTTTTTACCCCCACGTGTTTTTGTAATTTTTCAGGCAAAGCCACAGAATATTTTCGTCGTCTGTCACAGTAGTTATATTTAAGGTACTACTTTAAAACATTTTCGATATCACATTACTAATCTTTCGTTTGTTTCTTTTTTATTGTCAGTTCAAGGCGATATTATGGCGTCCAAAGGTTGCATAAATTCACCAGATCTGTTTTGCTATGTGTGCGACTTAACAGACAAATCCCATCGGAAGACTTTTACACCGTTCCTGAAGAAAGCATATGTACTATACTTCGATTCAAAGGTGGATACTGGTAATCGTGGGCACCTCAGTTCATCTGTTTGACATGTGCATGCAACTTGCGCGGTTGGATAAGAAAGGCGAAGAAAAACCACCATCTGGCATTCGGAGTTCCTATGATATGGTGTGAGTCTAGCAACCACACCACAGACTGTTATTTCTGTTTGTCATATGTCTCCGGATTTTCCTACAAAATATTTGCAGCTTTAAAGTATCCAGACGTTCTTTCAGTTTCTAAACCAATTCCACATGATCACGTCGCTTGTCCAATACCAATAGCACCTACAGAATATACAGGCAGTTGATGAAGAAACTCAAGAAGAAAGTTCTCTTTCATCTGCCAGCAACGTATCAGACCCTGACTACCAATCTGGAGAAGGTATTCATTTAATTGACAATGCTGATCTTTGTGATCTCTTACGGGACCTAGCACTACCAAAAGGTGAAGCTGAACTGCTCGGTTCGCGCCTTAAAGAATTTAATTTGCTTGCACCGGGTACAACAATTTCACATTTTCGCCACAGATACAAAGAACTTAGTGTCACTCATTGCAAAGAATTAAAAACAGCCGACAATTAAAAGCACACACACATTTAAAATTAATTAAATTAAATTAATTAATTTTAAATGCGTATGTGCTTTTAATGGTCGGCTGTTTTTAATTATATTGAATAGCACGTTAAATAATTTTTTATATCATTGCAAAAAATTTCACATTTTCTACTGTACGGAAGATCAAGGTCTCATGTCGAGCCTCGGGGTGGAACACAACATTGAAGCACTGCGATTGTTCATGGACTCATCTAAAACAAGTTTGAAAGCAGTATTATTACACAATGGAAACAAATATGCATGAGTACCGGATGGATCTTCTACCATCTGAAAGAGACTATGTCGCTACTTCTTGAAAAACTACGCTATCACGAGTATAAATGATATATATGTGGTGATTTAAAAGTTCTCACAATTCTCATGGGAATGCAGTCAGCGTAAACCAAGTACTGCTGTTTTATCTGCAAGTGGAACAGTAGAGATAGAAAGCATCACTACATAAAGAAAAATTGGCCAATCAGAACCAGAATGCAGCCAGGATATAAAAATGTCCTTCGTGTGGTGTTGATTGACCGTGTCAAAGTTATCATGCCACCACTTCAGATCAAGCTGGGCTCATGAAGAATTTCGTGATGGCACTAGACAACGACTTAGATGCTTTTCGGTACCTGTGCAACAAGTTTTCAGAGTTGAGTTATGCGAAAGTGAAAGAAGCTGTGTTCATAGATCAACAAGTAAGGAAGGTAATTGCTGACACCCACTTCCAAGACTTACTGAATGATACTGAAAAAAATGCATGGGTGGCATTGAAATCAGTTGTAGCCAATTTCCTTGGGATTTATAAATCTGCTAACTATGAAAATGTTGTGAAGAAGTGCATCAGAGCGTACAAACAGCTGGCTGTCAACAGGCCCCTCAAAAGTCACCTCCTCGACTCACATCTTCACTTCTTCCCCAAAAACCTAGGTTCAGTCAGTGACGAACATGGTGAACGTTTTCACCAGGACATCTCGGTGATGGAGTCACGGTATCAGGGTCGATGAAGTGCAGCAATGTTGGCTGACTACTGCTGGACACTTCAGCGTGACATGCTAAATGCTCAGCACAAACGCAAGTCTACAGACAAGAAATTCAAACTAAACACATCTTAAATTAAAGAAGTATTTTCAGTGTGTATGGATTTTATGTGTGTATTATATCTTGAACTAGATATCACTATATAGTATATGTGTCATGTCATTCAATCTCACTATTTTCTTAGCTAATGCAATGTTCATTAGTACTCCATGTAACAATAATTGTTCTAGTGAAATATAAATGGTTGAAGGAGTATATCTAAAAAACGGTGGGTGATGGAGACAAATGGTTTGCATATTTTGAATCAGCACGTTTCACTTGTTTTAGAACAAGTGTTGGATACCAAGATATGCGCCACTTTTTAAAATTTGTTTTTCAGTGTAATTAGTTATTCTTTTCATGTTGTTCCAAATTATTGCTTTTTTAGTTTTTGTATTAACATTGGAATGAAAATTCATAATATGTTTACTTTTTAATTCTTTTATAGAAATCATAAGATATGTTGTTTTTTTCATTTATGATGGTTAGGTCCAAGTAGTGAAATTCTTTCTCAAATGTGAATTTTTACATTATTATCTACAGAATTTACATAATTAAAAAATATCTTAAATTGTCTCTCAGTTCCTTTCCAAAATATTATAATATCATCTACATATCTAAAATAACTAAAATTTGTACTTTTCGAGTTATTAATTAATCTATTCTCCATATTATTCAAATAAATATTACAAATTGAACCAGAAATGGCGATTCCCATTGGGAAACCGGATATTTGTTGATAGAATTTTTCATTAAATTTGAAAAAACTATTATTATATATAAGTCTGATCAGTTTCATAAAATGAGATACATTCATGTTGAAATTCTTCAAAATATTATCATTTTCTTTCAGCTTTTGTTCTATGAGATCAAGTGCTTTGTTGACTAGGATTTTTGTGTCATCATCATGATGTGCGATCGTCGTAGATACGAAGTTACGCGGTCTACGGAACCTAGTGACCCCCGAAGGGCGAACCCCTAGCCGTAGATATACTAGGGAACAGATACTGGGGGTGCTTTCCCGTTGCCTTCCCCCAGGACGCCATTAAGGAATGACGTCAGACCGAAGAGAAAGTGAAGAAGAGGCTGGACAACACAGGAAAGGAAATTGAAACAGCCATGCCCTTGCCGGGATTCGAACCCAGGAACTGGCGCACTGGACGCCACGGCTGGCCGCCGCCGAGACCGCACGACCACGCCAGCACGGCATTTTTGTGTACATTGAAATTATATCTAAAGAGTATAGTTTCAGATTTAAATTATTTGAATTTGATCTTTTATACTCCTAAATATTTTCAATCAATTCTTGTGTGTTAGATAAGATTAATTTACTATTTTGTAATGGAATATTCTTTAATATTTTGTTCAAGAAACCTCCCATAGTGTATAATTGGCAACCGTATCATTTTTTTTTTAATTTATTATTTCCAACTTTGCTTTTCTATACAATTTGTATGTCGGGTCTTTATCAATTCTTTTGAACTCCTCTGAAAATAACAAGACTTCAACCTTATTATCAAATTTTTCTTTGTCCAAAATTACTAATTTGTTGCTTGTAAAATTGATCATTGATACTATTATCAATTAAAACTTGTTCGTGTTGGGATACATTCTTCCTTCTCATATGTTGCTTGTTATCCAAGTTTTCATAAAGTTGGTATACCGGTAATATTCCTTTGTCGTCTTGGAATAGTTCAGATTTTTTCTCCACTTCTGTCATTATTTTGATCGTGTTAAAGTTCGTGTTTTTCTTGAAGTCTAATCCTTTATTTTATAGTAATCAATTTTTCTTTCTTTAATTCCTTGTACTTAGATTTACAATGTAGTCTTTATCTTTACAAAATTTATCATATTTATAATGCTCATATTCTTTGACATAAATCACAAATTTGATGTTTTTTAAAGGTATTAAAAAGGTATTTTTAGATATTTTAAATTAGGTATTAGGTATTTTAAATCCCTGTTGAATTTATTGGAATTGATTTTTATCATTTGTTCATACAATTCTTCGCTTACATGGTTCTTTATCTTCTTTTTCAAAAATAGTTCTTTTTTCTGTAAAAAATATATTTGTAATCAGACTCTTTTCTTTATTCCAATATCTCCCATGTACACGAGCTTGTTTCTCAATATCACATAGAATTTGGTAATGAAATAATCTTTAACGTGCGTAAAAATTTTTATAACATAATAGAATTAAGCCCAACGCACTAGACTAAAAATTACAAAATTACAGAATAAAAAGAGCTCAAGCTATCGATTTCATCAGCGCTCTGGCTGATTTCTTCAGGCAAAGTTACAAGATAAAAAACATTACAAAAGTCAGTCTTTATATAAAAATTAGACGAAGACCAGGTGATATTCAAATAACGGTGAAGTCCATCTATTGCTGGCAGGGAGGAGTGCACAAGAGTCTCGGAGCAAGTTATTTTATTGTCCATAGTTAGGTTTATTGTGGGTTGCAATGGAGATAAAGACTGAAAAACAAATAGGCTACATTTAATGAAATAATCTTTAACGTGCGTAAAAATCTTTCTATTATTTCTAAAAATAATTCTAACGTATATCCATTCTAGAATAACTACGAACAATTTTCAGGCGGACTCACCTTAATTTTTTTTGGAAATTCTGACAAATTATTTAACAAATTCACAGAATGGCTCCACTTGAAACTCCAAACAAACTGTAATACCAAAACGAAGCTCATGAAGGGATCGGGATTCTATATATCTGCGTCATCTGCTGATAAGTTTGGTAATTAAGACGGTAAACGACTTGATCCGCAATTGGTTCCTGATTCACAACTGGATCCCTTACCCTATAGTTCTAATTGTAATGTTCGAATTACAAATAAACAGACGGATAAAAAATAAATGAACAATCAAAGAAAAGGTTGAATACATTTCTTATTGATGGGATGGGGGGAAGGACACATAAGTCAAAAAACAATATAAAAAGAGTTGTAGTCCCCATGGTCTAATATATAAGACGTCTGATTTCGGACCAGAAGGTTGCAGGTTCGATTCCTGTCGCGAAGTTTTCATTGTAAAAATTATTTCTATTTTTCAGTCTCACAGAAAATTGCGCCAGACAGACAGACAGACAAACAGAGAAATAAAAGATTTTAGTAATATAGATTTTTCATTACTCTTTATCCACAAGATTAATCAAATTACATATAGCTTTTAATTTTAACTTGACTAATGGTTTAGTATACATATCAGATACATTATCTTTGGAATCAATATATTCAAGACTGAGTATGCCCTTTCTAATATCTTCCTTTACCATATGAAACTTTAATTCAATATGTCGGGATCTGCTTCTACTCAAATTATCGGTGGCGAGGCTTATTGCTGAATTGGAATGACAGTATATCTTCACAGGGAGAGGACAATGTGAAGGTTACCAATTTCTTTAAGTACGCTGATGATGTCTTGCATCTCATTCATTCCTTTCGCATGAGCAACGTACTCTGCCTCTTGGGTTGATTGTGAAATAGTTCCTTGACGCTGTGAAATCCATAATATGGTATTTCTTTCTAATTTAGCTAAGAATCCAGTCGTGGATTTCCTACTCGGCTTCAAATTTGCCCAAGGTGCATCACAATATCCTGTAGCGGATTGTTCGCTCTGAACATATTTTAGATTATAATTCCTAGTTCCTTTTAGATAACGAAGAATTCGTTTAACTCGCCAAAAATCACTTGACGTTGGTTTAGCACAGTTTCTTGCTAGTATATTGACGGCATACGAAATATCTAGACGCGAAACATAACTCAAATAACTTAAGCTTCCGATAATGCTCCGGTATTTAGTGTGACCTGCAGAGCTGAGAACATCATCTTCTGTTTCATTTGAATCGTCATATCGTTCAATAGATATCGATACGGATTTGTATTCATGCATTCCATGTTGCGACAAAATATTACTGATTAAGTATTGCTGACTTTGATTCAAAGTTAAAACGGATCTGATCCTATCATGACAAATCTTAATGCCTAGGAATTCGTTGATACGACTAAAATCTTTAATTCCAAAAATGTGGTTGAAACGCCTTTTAACATCTTTAATTGTTCCCTTATTTTTACTCAGAATCAATATGTTGTCCACATAAATGAGTATGATGACTTTATCTTTAAAAAAATCGCAGACGTAAATGCATGGGTCTGTTTCTATGGTACGAAAACCTGCGTCTACTAATTTTTGTCTTGTCTAGAAGTATCAACTTCTACCTTCTAGTTTAAGGCCATATAAAGGCTTGCAAAGTTTTAATCCATCATGTTCGGGATTCTCTATTTCTACTCCTTGTGGAATCGACAGGTAAATATCTTCATCTAACAAACCATTTAAATATGCGGAGTTCACATCACATTGATGTATGTACCACGATTTTTTCACTGCAAGCGCTAATAACAATCTTATGTTGACCAAACTGGGCGTAGGAGCATAGGTTTTACGTTAATCAATGTCTTGACATTGCAGATATCCGCACACAACTAGTCTGGCCATGTACTTGACTACTTGACCCGACGTGTCCTTCTTCGTTTTAAAAATCCAAATGGTTGATAGAGGATGTTGGTGTTGAGAAACTTTAACTAGTTTCCAGGTTTTGTGTTGTTCAATATTCTTTAGCTCTTCAATGATTGCTTTGCGCCATTGGTCACAATTCACTTTTGATAGCCTCATTATAGTTCTTCGGTGATTCTTCAGTCACATGATACATTCTACATATATATTTAGTAGTTCTTCGGCCCGATCAAAGCGTCATGTAATTCTCATCTTCTGAGTGTTCGCTCAAACTATCATCGTTATCTTCTCCATTTTCATCACTGTCCTCTTTTCCCGCAATTATGTCTTCATCGCTTGAACTGCTGTCCTCAGTTTCTCCTTTCTCTTCGGGTGTACACAGAAGTTCACTATATTCCTTCCCTTCAATGCTCTTAGCATTTATAACTTCGTTAAAGTGTTCTATTTCGTTGATGTATACATCGCACGTTTCAAAGAATCTTCTAGAAGAATAACTCTAGAAGAATAACCGACAAGAATTCCTTTCTTGTATGGATTCTTTCTATGGATTTTGGTTTTAATTTGATTCATGGGTATATTCACATACACCACGCTGCCAAATTTGCGTAGGTGACGAGCGCTAGGAGCAACGGTTCGTCCGAGCCACTTGCTAATCGGCATTTGATTATCAATTGCTAGGTGAGGAGCAGTGCCGTAGCTAGAGCATTGGGGGCCCTTGGGCAACAAGTGATTATGGTTTCGTAAAAAAAAAATAGCCCCGGCTGCCCCGGTGGTAGCTACGGCCCTGGTGAGGAGTACGGTTTATGAGATAATTTGTGGTGCCAACAGCATACGTCCAAAACCTTAATGGCCGAGATGAACTTATGAGAAGAGTTCGGGGAAGTTTCCATCAGTGTACGGAAAAATCTTTCGGAAATGGAGTTGGCTTGTGGCACACGTGGTGAGGATAATGCATGTTGAATACCATTGGACTTTAAGTAATTCTACATATCCTCATTAACATATTCTGTCCCTTGGTCTGTTAGTAATATCTTAACTTTTCGTCCTGACTGCTTTTCGTTATAATCAAAAAAATCCTTAGTATAACGAAAAGTTTCATCTTTACTTTTTAATAAGTAAATGAAAGATCTTCTTGAGTAATCATCGGTAAATAATAAGATGTAATTCACATCATTACTTCCTGCAACTTTGATGGGACCACACAAGTCAGAGTGTATTAGATCAAGAATCCCTTCAGTCTTATTTCTTTTGAGTTTAAAATGTTTCTTTGACTGTATGTTACCCAACTTACAAGCATCAGAGAAATATTTCCTATCAATCTTGAATGTATCTATTCACCGAAGGAGTTAATTCTTTACAATGATTTCCATTCTATCAATATGAGCATGTCCAAGTCTCTCATGCCATATTTGTGTCAGATTTTCCTCTTGTTTTACCATATCTTCTTCCTGGGATAGATTGGCTCAACTTGGGCAACGCACAAACGATTATTCATTTTAGCATGCATCATTGTTGTTCCACCTTTCTTGACTAGGTAAACATTCCTTTCAACACTTGTACTAGACCTGCATCTGCTAAACTTGCTGATGAAATTAAATTGGTATGCATATCAGATATATTATAAAGATTGTTAAGCTCGAATGTATATTCATTTAATCCTATATTACTCCTTAATAATACAGTGCCAATACCAACTGCTTTAATCGCTTTTTCAGATGCACCGTAGATATTTATTTTTGATTTTAAAGGTAAAAACATCTTTGTTGCATGAAATGTTATTGGTTGTGCCACTATCGATGAGCCATTCTTCCTTATTAGAAATAGGAATACGCATGTCATTTGACGATGGAGATCGTTTCTGGTTATTTTGGCTGTTTATCATTAAAACATTGGAAAAACAATCCTTTGACCTCACCTTAACCTGAACTTTTTTCTATTTAGAAGAAGGCTTTCCTTTAGGCTTATTCGAGAGGACATTTTGTTCAGTCTGTTTGGCATTGTAATGTTTGGTTATATGCTCCTGCTTACCGCAGTTAAAACATTTATAAAGGTTTCGACCTTTCACAGTCAATGAATTAGACGTTAGCTTATTAGTTCCAGATTGGGGTGAATGAGACTCTTCTAAATTGTTAATTTTGTATGCACTTCGTGCATGACACGACTTACAACTTTACATCTGTCCATGAATCAATTTCTTCCTGTCTAAGGTACAAACACTCCATAACCCTTCCCTCATCAGATTAGTTTTGATATCTGCTTTCCACTCCGGGAAGTTCTTACCATTAAATAATGTAATTCCACTCATAATTACAACATTAATGATCAAAAGATTACTAAAATGTCTTAAATAATTACTACTTAATTCTAATACATTGTCATTTGCGCAGTGGAACCCATAACCATAAATTGAAATAAATTTATAGTAATAATTTGTATATAGTATATACTTCTTCATTTAATATAATATATTACTTATATTAGTATAAGTATAATAAAAAATGAAATATTATAAAAATAGTATATAGAAAATTAAACTGGAACATTTAGAAACCTCTATCTTACATTAAACCTACAAAAAAAAATCTTTAAAAATTTTGATTATTGTATGTTTAAAAAAAATGATGTTGTTTTATTTTTTTTGAATAATTTAATAGTCTGAGTAAAATCATTAAGAAATTTTGGACTTGTTATTAATTTAGTAAGACTAAAAATGATATTGAAAAGTCTTCAAATCTTCAAAATAAAACAAAAATAAACGTATAAAACCATACATTTATTGAAATAAATATTTCTTAATTTTCGAAAAGACATGACTTCTTTTCTTTTTCAAAGCCTAAAACAACAACAATACGTTACAAACAAGTAGAGGAAAACGATACAGATATGAGACATTCATGAAATTGTATTGTTACAACAATACTTACAAATGCTATTCTCCTAATTCTTTAATTTTCACCTTATTTTTACAATTTGAAATACATATATTGTTAAACTCTTTGGCCATTTCCACAATAAATTTGTTTACATTAACACCTTCATTTCTATTAATATTTATCTTTTTGGTATTTCTAATTAGTAGACTTTCCATGGTTTTTCTCGTTTTACAATCTTTTTCAATACATACAATTTTGATTTCATTTTTTACACAATGATTTTTATTCATACAGTGTTCAGCCAATTCCGATTTCTCCTCTAATTTGTTTTTTATATATGAATTATGCTCCAATGCCCGTTCTTTTATTGTTCTTTTGGTTTCTCCAAGATAGAACGCATCACAAATCATGCATTCTATTTTGTAAATAGCCCCCATTTCCCCTTTTTTGTCACTGGTATTTATTTTGTTACAAATAATATTTTTTATTTTATTACTGTAATAGAAACCTACATCAATGTTAAATTTCTTACAAATCCTTTGCAGTCCAATACTATTTTTATTTAGGTAAGGAATAAACACTTTTTTCCTTTCCTTATCCATATCCAATTCCTTTATTTTGAATGTGTTGAACTTTTGGATACTATTATCGATAAAAGTTTCAGTATATCCATTTTTCATTAGAATTGTTTTCATTTTATCAATTTCTATTTTGTAATCTTCTTCACAGCTTGATGACCTATCAATCCTTCTTAAATAATTTTCAATGATGTTTCGTTTTATATGAAAACTATGTCCTGATGCAAAGTTTAATAAGTTGTCACTCTTGAATTCTTTTCTGTAATATTTTAAAACTATTTTATTGTCCTTATTTATTAAGCATAGGTCAAGGAAATTTAGTTCCTTATTTACTTCCTTCTCCATTTTGAACTTTATGTCTTTATTTCTTTTGTTTATATTTTTGAAGAAAATTTCAAATTGTCGATCAGTGCCAAACCAAATTATTAAAATATCATCCGCATAACGAAAATATTTTAGATTACATTTACATTCATTAAGAAATTTATATTCAAAATAGTTCATATAGATGTTGCATAATGTACCTGATAATGGTGAACCCATTGGAAAACCTTTTATTTGTTTGAATATTTTTTCTTGATGTTTAAAATAAGAATTTTGCGTTATCAGTTCCACTAATTCCATTAAATCTCTATTGTCCAAATTATGTTTTAATAAAATTTCTTTGTTTTTGTATGCCAAATCTTCTAGTATATTTAATGTTTCCTCAACAGGTATGTTTGTGTACATGTTCTCTATGTCTAATGAGTACAAATGAAATTTTCTGTTATTTTGAAAAATTTGTTCAATTTTCTTAATTAAATCTTGTGAGTTTCTGATTATTAATTCTTCTCTGGGAAGCTTGAAGTTTTTTATTATACTATTGACATATCTTGCAATATTTTGAACAGGGCTTCCATAAGCATTGATAACAGGTCTAATGGGGTTACCTTCTTTGTGTGTTTTTATACGCCCTTCTAAAGTGGGTGTTTTGCATGCTTCTTTCATAATTTCATTCTTTTGTTTGAAATTTATTGATTTTTTATCTTTTAAATCCTTTACTATATTCTTTACTTTATTATATAATGGGAATGTAGGATTATTACTTATTTCAACATTATGTTCTTTATCATTAACTAATTCATCCATTTTCTTTATGTATTCATTTCTGTCCATGATAACTAAGTGGTTGCTTTTATCTGATTTTGAAATATATATTTCTTTATCTCTTCCTATATCTTTTAATATTTTAATTTCTTCTTTCTTAATATTAGTGATAGGATCCTTATACTCTTTCTTGAATTTCTTAATTTCTTCAAAAAATTTTTCTTTATCCTCTTCTAAACTTTCTGATATTTCATTTAGTTTAGCTAAAGTTCTAATATCAAAGCTTTCTTCTTTTTCTACTACAAAGTCTAAACCTTTGTTTAAAAGTTCTCTTTCTTTCTGACTGAATTTTCTCTTACTAAGGTTTATTATATAATTACTTTCTTCTCCTTTCTCTGCTTTATTTTCTTTTCAACACATTCAAAATAAAGGAATTGGATATGGATAAGGAAAGGAAAAAAGTGTTTATTCCTTACCTAAATAAAAATAGTATTGGACTGCAAAGGATTTGTAAGAAATTTAACATTGATGTAGGTTTCTATTACAGTAATAAAATAAAAAATATTATTTGTAACAAAATAAATACCAGTGACAAAAAAGGGGAAATGGGGGCTATTTACAAAATAGAATGCATGATTTGTGATGCGTTCTATCTTGGAGAAACCAAAAGAACAATAAAAGAACGGGCATTGGAGCATAATTCATACATAAAAAACAAATTAGAGGAGAAATCTGAATTGGCTGAACACTGTATGAATAAAAATCATTGTGTAAAAAATGAAATCAAAATTGTATGTATTGAAAAAGATTGTAAAACGAGAAAAACCATGGAAAGTCTACTAATTAGAAATACCAAAAAGATAAATATTAATAGAAATGAAGGTGTTAATGTAAACAAATTTATTGTGGAAATGGCCAAAGAGTTTAACAATATATGTATTTCAAATTGTAAAAATAAGGTGAAAATTAAAGAATTAGGAGAATAGCATTTGTAAGTATTGTTGTAACAATACAATTTCATGAATGTCTCATATCTGTATCGTTTTCCTCTACTTGTTTGTAACGTATTGTTGTTGTTTTAGGCTTTGAAAAAGAAAAGAAGTCATGTCTTTTCGAAAATTAAGAAATATTTATTTCAATAAATGTATGGTTTTATACGTTTATTTTTGTTTTATTTTGAAGATTTGAAGACTTTTCAATAGATAGAATGTCTAGAAGAGGGAGAATTAAGAAGACTTATGGTAAAAATGATATTGTTTAATTAACACAACATACTGTAATGTTCAGAAAAAAAAAAAGAATAATTTTGGTTGGATTGTAATAGTTACAAAAAAGTAATTTAAATAATGTAGCATATTTTAAATTCTAAAAGAAAAAAAAAAGGTAATTCTGTTTTTGGATTTATGTTTTTAATATCTAAATTTTAAAGAAATTTAGAATTGTTATTAATTTAAGACAATTAAAAATGATATTATTTAATTATTTATTTAACATTGAATATTATAATGTTCAAAAAAAATCTTTTTTGGATTGGAATGGTTTAAGAATTAACATTAAAAAAATTTAGAATTGTTATAAATCCAAACCGATTACATTTATACTGTTATATTTACATTTATACCGTTATATGTACATTATTACTACTGTCTAGTAATACTGTTATATTTATTAAATAGCAATATTTATATAGTTATGTAACAAATTATATTACTATGTACATTATCTGTAATACCTTAAAAATATATATATATGTATTACAAAACCTACACACAGATCCCTAAAATATTGAATCTCATAGGACTGAAACTGTAAACTTATTAATATAATAAAAAAATTAGATCAAATAATATTGTACAAATTGTTTCCTTAAGGCTAAGTTCACAGGTAGACTCTTAGATTTTAATTCTAATCTCCATATATAAAAATATTTTATGAATGACACATTATTTCGGGCTCGTAAATTAGAAAGCTTGAAATACCACAAGTAACAGATTTATTACAACAGATTTGATGTAATTACAAGCGCTGCTATTATATCATGCGATTTTTAAATCTTTGTTAATTATTTTTAATAATATTCTATCTGGGGGCATGGCAGTGCCCCCGCCAAGACGAGCCGAAGGCAGGAAGAGCACTATGTACCTTTTCTGGAAGCGTTTCGTAATATTTTCGAACCCTCATAGCTTTGGCCTGGATAATACTAGAGAGCTCAAATTTTCAGGATATGATGCAGTTAGCAGACTAATGAAATACGCTAAGTTTCATTTATTTAGCTTTTATACTTTGGATTTTATTAATACCTAAAATACGTCGATTCCGTCACTGACTGACTGACTGACTGACTCATGATCCTCAAAACCTCTAAGGTACTTCCTGAAGTCCTAGAAAGCTGAAATTTGGTATGCAGGCTAGAATTAGCACACAAACAACAACAAAATCAAGAAATCCGTAACTTTCACCCTCCAACCCCTCATAAAGGGGGGTGGGGTCTGGTTATGTATTATCGACCCCTCATAGCTTCGGCCTGGATAATACTAGAGAGCTCAAATTTTCAGGATAAGATGCAGTTACCATACTAATGAAATATACTAAGATTCATTTATCTAGCTTTTATACTTTGGATTTTATTAAGATCTGAAATATGTCGTACCCTCAATGCTTCAGCCTAAATAATACTAGAGAGTTCAAATTTTCAGGATAAGATGCAGTTAGCAGGCTAATGAAATACGCTACGTTTCATTTACCTATCTTTTATACTTTGGATTTTATTAATATCTAAAATACGTCGATTTCGTCCATGATTCACTGACTGACTCATGCTCATCAAAACCTCTAGGGTACTTCCTGAAGTCCAAGAAAGCTGAAATTTGGTATGTAGGCTAGGTTAAGCACACAAACAACAAAAAAATTAAGAAATCTGTAACTTTCACCCTCCAACCCCTCATAAAGGAGGTTCCGGTTCTTTATTATATAACAATTTCTGATAGGTATATCCCACCCAAAACATTTCATATAAAATAAGTTGCCAAGACTCACATGCTCATAACGCTTTCACTGTTAAAAAGTTATCAGATCTCATCTTACAAAAAGAAATGAAATCCCACCCAAAACATTTCATGCAAAATAAGTTGACAAGGCTCACATGCTCATAACGCATTCATTTTTAAAAAGATATGAGATCTCATGTAGAGCCAAGCCCCTAACTCTACAAGGCCTAACTCTACAAGCCCTAACTCTAAAAACCCGATATCTTGGTCAAAAAGTATGGCTTGGCCGTTTCATGGAACTATTTCATCCCACCCAAAACATTTCATGTAAAATACGTTGCCAAGACGCTCATAACGCTTTCACTGTTAAAAAGTTATCAGATCTCATGTAGAGCCAAGCCCCTCACTCTACAAGGCCTAACTCTAAAAACCCTACTATCTTGGTCAAAAAGTATGCCTTGGCATACTCCATATCCTTTACATAACTCCATGGGATTGTCTGTGCGACAGCCACGAAACGGCCAAGCCATACTTTTTGACCAAGATATAGGGTTTTTAGAGTTAGGGCTTGTAGAGTTAGGCCTTGTAGAGTTAGGGGCTTGGCTCTACGTGAGATCTCATATCTTTTTAACAGTGAAAGCGTTATGAGCATGTGGGTCTTGGCAACTTATTTTACATGGAATGTTTTGGGTGGGATTTTATTTTCTCTAATTCATATGTTACTTGGAGACACGTTATACTATCAAAAACAGATTAACATAAATTATACATCAAAATCGTCAAATAAAAAAATATAAAAAAATGATACCAAAATTTTTATTGGTTGATCTCTGTCAAAAGTTATAAGCTTTTAAAAATCTCCAAAAACAGGAAGTAATGCTTACGACAAGAGCGCGCAGAGTGGTGAAAGACATTCAATTTCAGTTTAGAAATGGTCAGTCTAAGTTTATATTATTTTAAAGATATATTTAACATTTTAATACATTTATTAAACATTCATATGACCTTTTAAACACTACACCCTTTTGGATGATACTTCATCATTAAACATTCTATTCATAGAACAATTTCACACCAAGCACATTTGATTACATTCTATTCCGAATGTGTTTTTTCATTCTATTACCAATGTGCCATTTTGCACACGTTTAATGAAATTTTTGATTTGTCTGTAGAAATATAAATCACGTGATTGTCAGATAGGAGCACATTTCACTTTGAAAGTTCATTTTGTTTTATTTTATTTTTACATCTTCATTTTTTTTATTTATTTTATAAGATTTTTTATTGAAATTTCCTAATTTTTAATATAAAAATCATGAGAACGGAAAATAAAATACTATTTCTGGGAAGACCTTTCGTTCATAACTTTTCATCCATGCTTAGATCTTTGGGTCAAAAGTTATGAGCCAAAAAACGAAAAGACTCCTAGAATAAGGAATCAAATAACACAAATTCATTATTATTATTATTATTATAGAACTTAACTAAATATTATTACTCGAATTAATTATTATATATATGCTTGAATATAATCTCTTATTATTTAAAAGTGATTAATTAAATAATTTTGAATAATTATGACGTCGCCGATTTATGCTATAAAAGTGGAGGCGCTGCCTCGTTCTGGGCAGTGTGCAAGTGTAAAATTAAAGTAAGTTGTTAAAATCATGTTCCTTCGAGACCACCGCCAGATGTCAAAGTGGAACGGTCTGAACAACGTCAGCAGTCAATGTAATGCGCCAGCCCGAGGAAGCATAATGCATCATGGGAGGAGAGGCACCGAATGGAAAGTCTGCGACGAACAGAGCGAAATTTGAATGGATGGAAATGCACTCCAAATACAGGAAACTTTGACTGGATAGCCTTCACCGAGCGTTAAGTGTAAACTTCAGAGAAACTGTGAGTAGATTTTACTTTACTATTAGAGCGAAGGGCAATTCAAGAAAATCAGAATAGAGATTCAATTAACTTTGAAGGAACAGTTCATTAGCGCAAGAGGGAACAGTGTGATTAAACAGAGAAGTGAATTTGAACTTAATTATTTCGGGAAGCGTTATTGCGATAATTGAAGTTTATTATTGTGAAAGTAAAGAAATAAACTATTTAGTGCATCGATATTTAATTAGATATTCAGTTCGAATATTTTATACAAAGAGTGTATATTGAAGAAAGTGCTTCTGATATATATATTGAAGAGAAATAAATATTACCTTATTATTGGAAATACGCTAGTGATATTAGTGCTTCATTATTATTTAACCACTAAGAATTAGAGAAACTGTTTGTGCATCAATTTATTACTATTATTTATTCTAGGCAAAAGAATTATATTTGTCGAAGTTATTATTATTAACTGTGTGAATTATCGGGTTGATAATTCAATATTATAAGGTGAAACGTTAAGTGCAAATTATTGCAGGAAGATTCTTATTCGTAAAGAACTTTGCTATTACTTACCTGAAGAACTTTATTGACTCATTAATCATTATTACTCTTGTTCCAATACAAGGACATTTACTATATTTAGAACCTTTCTTCTACTATTTTATATTTTAATAAATTATTGAAATATACTCAAGTGTCTGTGTGTGCGCTTAAAAAAAAAATACCTCTGCTACATAATTACATCCCTCCACAATTATTAATTTTTTTCCAGACTTACTATTTATTATGTACGTACTATGTATTCAAAACCTGTATGTAGATGCTGGATCTATTTTTAAATTTCTTAATATCGCTACGCGTGGAATAAAGCTGTTCTCGGAAGTAAGTTGGATACACCTGATGCTGTAACTACAATTGAATTTTGTATTCATTGTGAGCAATACCTTGCAATCACTTCGCATCTGGTGCTACAATAAGATAGGAATGGTACTGAATTTACTATTGCTTTGATCATTATTGGAATTTTTGTTATTGTAATAATTATGTTGAATAATTTTTCACTTGTCAAGAATAGATTGTTTTAAATTCTGAAAAATCAAAAAAAAAAAAATAGAGTAATCTGCTTCAATAAATATTGTATTACTCTTTTTCAAAAATTTGAAATTGCTCTTAAAAAATTCATGCCTAATTAATGAATTAAAAATGTACTAAAAAAAAATTAAAATAAAATAAACTTTAAAAGTGATTGCAGTGGAATGCGCACCTATCTGTTAATCTTGTGATGCATATTTCTACAGACAAATCAAAGATTTCATTAAACTTCTGCAAAATTGGTAAAAAAAGTGAATACGTTAATTTCAATCTCGCAAAAACTGTAATCAAATGGACTTGGTGTGAAATTGCTCTGTGTTAAATGTTTTCTGATGAAGAATCAGTCAAGAGTGTACTGTATTTAAAAGTGTTATATGATTGTTTATTAAATGTATTTAAATGTTAAGTATATTTAAATATATTATCTAATAATAATAATAATAATGATATTAAGCCTGCATGGACCCTACTCCTCGCGGTGGGTGCGGGAACTACACTAGCTTTAGGGTAGGCTAAAGGGTCCAACCATCTATGATGAGAACTCGTTCTAATGTAGATCATGCCACATCGGGTATGGCGTTGGATAAAGTCACCCGCGTTCGGGGTTAGGCAGAGGCCTCCGTTCGAAAAATATACTAGTCTTCCGCAGGTGGTGGTGGAGAAAGTGGCACCCCATCCTGTAGTATGGCTACCACAATGCCCGGGCAATGCCATCCAGCCCGAACGGTCGGAAGTGTTTCGTCTGTGTCAGAGCAGGCGACCACCAAGACTGGGAAACTACGCTAGCGCATCCGATGGTCATCACAGATGAATCAGGATCTTATGCGCGACTTCTACACCCTTACACAGTTAGGGACTCATCTCACAGGATACAGAAATTTATGGACACAACCACACATCTCTAACCATTTTGTTTTATTACACTTGGCAATACGTGCTTTGGTTCTTGACCCGCCATATTGTTTTTGCTGGGGAAACCCATGGTTTGAAACTTTTACGATATAATAATAATAAAGAACTTCTGTGTTATTTGGATTGCCTCTACAAGATTCCCCTCTTTTCGGTTTTTTGACTCATAATTTTTGACCCAAAGATCACATATCAAATTTTTCCGATTTTCAAGAAAAGAAAACCACTGATTCCCAAAATTTAAAAGAGTGGCCTCTGGGGTGAATAGTTATGAGCGAAAACAGAATGAACTCACAAGTCATCCCTGAAATAGTATTTTATTTTCCCTTCTCATGATTTGTATTTTGAAAATTAGGAAAATGAAAGAAAATAAATCTAAAATAAAAAATAAAGATGTAAAAAAAAAACCAGAAAGTTTATTTTTATTTTATTTTAATTTTTTCAAATATGTGATGTATATTTCTGCAGACAAATCAAAGATTTCTTTAAATATCTCCAAAATTCCACATCAGTAATAAAATGAAAACGCAAATTTCCATTTCACAAAAATTGTCTCTAATCAAATGGAATTGGTGTGAAATTGTTGTGGGTTGAATGTTTCTGATGAAATATCAATCAAACAGTGGTACTGTATTTAAAAGTGTTACATGAGTGTTTAATAAATATATTAAAATATATCTTTAAAATAGTCAAATATTTTAAGTTTATATTATGTTCAAAATAAAACTGAAAGTCATTTCACTTTTCACCGCTGTGCGCGCTCGTGTTGTAACGGTCACTTTCTGTTTTCGGAGATTTTTAAAAGCCTGTAACTTTAGACCTGGAGGTCAACCGCTAAAACGTTTGGTGTCATTGTTTTTATTTTTTGATCTGAACATTTTGATATATAATTTATGTTAAACTGTTTTTGACAGCATAATGTGTCTCCGTAAGTATTCTTTGTAATCACTATCAGCTCTTGTAATTCACCTTTACCTTTTGAGATAAGTGCTATATCAATTGGGCAACTTCAATAAAAAAATCTTAAAATTTTCCAATAACAATGCCTGCTACATTATATATTCTTAAATTTAAATTTAGTACCTCCGAAGACCGATCATTGCTTGCTAAAATAAAACGAAAATAAAGTAAGAACACTGTAGACAATCACCTGGTAATTTAACTCCTTTGGAGGAAATGTACCGCACGGCAAAGAATACACACGATATTGAAAGAAAAAAGTTTTAATAATTATTATCAAGTAAAATTATTATTTATTACAGTTAAAGTAAAATTATTCGTAAAAACGCATAGACTACGAATTTATTAAGAATAAAAGAAACCGACACTAAAGTAAGTTCATTTTTTTTCTTTTTTAATATTTACCAGTCCTATTAAGTATAATTTACACAAATTACTCCTGTGTTATAGGTGCTGGAAGTTTAATGTACGACAAAAAAAAATCAAAAATTGTTTTCTTATCCTATTAATAGTTAGATCATAAATTCATTGATTTTTAATATGTTTAATGCTATTATTATTATTATAATTCTCGCATTTAATTTTACTAGTTGATTACATTAACTAAAAATTATTTAATCTAAATCCAAAAATTATTACAGTGATGAAGTCATTCTCAGTCTCAGGAGAACTAACATTAATCCATATAATATTGAAAAGGTTTAATAACAATACATCGGAAGCTCAGTGGTGCCTCAAAAGAAAAAATACACAATGAAAAACTCACCAATAAAAATCCAGTGAGAAAATCCATGTGCCAGCGAGAGCGGCCTCAACGAATTTTTTTAAGCCTAAGACTTCAAACTGCGCATTTGAAATGTTAAAAAACGACAATGAATGAGATCAAATTATTCACAAGTGACGTCACTTGAGCTTTAATCGAGGCCGACGAGAAAACAGGCCGAGTTGCTGAGAAATCACGTGATCAACGTGATCCTAAGCACAAGTATGGCGGTTCTCTATAGTAGTCGTCTTAAAGTCTGTTAAAATAACTAATTTTTAACGTTCAAGCAATCTATTTCATCAACCCTGGATTACATTGGATTTGCTGGACATATATAAGACAAGTTGGCAGCAATTTATTTACGGTTAGTTAGTTTTGAGCGATACTTTCGTTGTGAGAAATTCCGTTAGGCCTAATCCAATTCGCTGTATGGTTCAAACGAAGACTGCACAAAGTTGAAGATAGAAAGCCGACGATTGATTCAAAAGAAGACCACATTGCAGGTTATTCATTCGAGTGTTTATGAAAGCAAGTAAGAGGGAAAATCAAGAGAAGTCGGAAAGTTAATAAGCGATAGTGCTTCTACCGTAAGAAGTCAACGTAGTCAAATCATTTCATGAACTATGGGTACGAAATTTTCTTACTAAAAGTTACAAGTGGATAATCTACGAAATAACAACGAACATTTAGGGGGTGAATATCATCGATAGTAGCAAGTGAATAATTTTGAAGAAGCTGATATTACAACTTTATCTTAAAGTGAAGATAATAAGACATCGGCAAGATAGTGCAAAATAGTTAGTGCTTTTGAATTACAGAAGAACCAAGTGTGTTACTTCGGTAGTGATTAAATCTATAAGTTTATCATTTGATTGATCTTCAAGTAGAAGATTTAGTGTGCTAATTTTGAAAGAGTGCGAAATTAGCAAACGTATTTTAGTGAGTGAATTTATTATTTATTAAGCAGTGACGGAACTTCATGTGATTTACTTTGTGTGAACTTCCATAATCAGTGTGTTAGTGATCCTTCAACGATAAGACTCCTTAAGCAACTTAAGCAATGCCGAGCAAAGATATTAATATTATTGATCTAAGAACTTTTAATCAAATTGAAGAATAGAACAATTTAATTATGAGCTATTAAAGTACTTTATGTACTCATCCAATTATTGTAATTTGTACTAGTCAAGAATTAAAAAAAAATGAATTACACTTGTTGTTTTTCAGTTAGCTATATTATACTATATTTTATAAGATAGTTAGGTACATAAATCATAGTATATATATATATACACATTCACACATATAACCAGTCTAATGTACAGCCAGTCAATATAGTCAGTGTTAATATGTCATCCTGTAAATATACACAGTCAGCTAATTTGAATCTCTTATTCCCTAGAAAATAAATGATTTGAATATGTGCAAGTGAGTGCAGTGTAAATGTTTGTTTAGACTGTGAATGTAGAAAGGAATATGTGAGAAGATGAGTGATGTCAATTAGTGCAAGAATGCAGTCTGTGTAAAGAAGGGGATATTTGAGAGAATGAATGGTAAAGACTGGAGCAGAATTTAAGAAAGAAAGTGAATGACCTAAGAATTTTTGTTTTCATTCTTATAATTTTTAATGTTTGTTTAAAATTTGCATAAGTTATTAAAGTAAATATTAACTGTTGTTCAAGAATAAATTATTAAAAAAAAATAGTTTATTTTGATACCCCAAGACTCAGATTACATAGATCAAAGAGGTCAAAAGACATGGAAGAAATGAAAATAGATGGAGAAGAGAAGAATTCAGGAAAAAAAATCAGAGGGTCTTCAAGAAAAGGCAAAAAAGAAGACTGGAGCAAAATGGACGGAAGAAAGAGTACTGGAAAAGAAGAAAGAAGGGTTACTGTCAAAAAGGTCCTTTTCAGGACCAAAAATTTATATGAAAGAGAAACCATTTTGATGATTATTTAAATAAAGAAAAAAAAATCTAGGTATGGAAGACATCATCAAGAAATTTGTGATTATTGTTGTATCACTGTTATTAAGAAGATATGGCAAGTACATAGATTATATTTCCTCATTTATTTTCATGAATTATTTGATATTAACATAACAAAAATAAAACGTTCTCGTGCGTACTGAAAAAGAATTCTCTTAATAACTAGACCTGTACTGGAATCACATTCAATTGCAAAGGAGAAAGGTAAGTTACTGTTAAGAAATCTCAGTATTTAATAATCATTTTATAAATCAAAAATTAACTAAATTGCACTATATATATATTAATTTGTGTATGCATATAAAATATAAGTTTTGAAAAGTAGATTTCGTGTAATTGCTGTTCAGTGGTTTATTAATTAGACGAAAAATAATACTAAATAAATAACAGTAATTTGAATAAAAATTTTACGTGCACTGTGTTTTGTTGAATTCATTACTAAAATGATGCTTCCAAAATCAACATGCTATTATTTTTATTATTATTATTATTACTATTTTTTATAAAGATACTGTTATATCTATGAACATCATGCTCTTAACAAAATGATTAATATTGTTTCATATCCATAGCAAGAAAAGTAATGCAATTTACTGGACTTAATTATGTTTCTTACACAACATATTTTAATTTTTTTTTTGGAAAATTCACTAAAAAAGTTCAGAACTATAACTTAAAAATTTTAAACTGAAATTCTCAATATATATTACATGAATATATACCTAAGTTGCATCTGTGTGTAATAATTTGTTAGTGAATATGAGCAGGATGAATTTAGCAGTAAGTTATCTTTTCTATATTTTAATAATATAAATATCTTTAAAATATTTTTTTTTTAAATAATAAATTTTATGTTTATAAAATTTATTAAAAAAAAAATAACTAAGTAATTACTAAAATAAAACGAATCGTTTGGCCTTTTCAAGTTTTATTAAATTAAAATAATAATAAGTATTAACTGTAAATACTTAATAGATAAGTAAAATTTATGAAAATCAATTGAAAACTATTTTAGTCTAAGTTTCATATTTTTAATTAGCTTAATCAAAAAGACAGTGTGTTATCTGTGACGAGTCTGAAGCTTCAAGGCAATGAAATTAGCTCGGACTCAATGGGGTCACGTGACTCAAAAAAATGACGTCAGCAACTCGGCCTATGTTTCTCGTCGGCCTCGTGCTTTAATAACACTATACAGAAATTACTTGGAAGATTTTCTAACATTTCGTTTCAAATTCCATTGAGTATTATTTAATACTTGAAGCTGATCACGCCACTATTCAATTTAATCATTTTTTTTTTTTTTGCAATTTATTTTAAAATTTCCCTGCGCTTTATTTGAAAACGACTGAGAATAATATCCAATGGAATTTCAAACGAAATGTTACAAAATCTTCCGAGTAATTTCTGTATAGTGCTATTAGAGCTCAAGTGACGTCACTTGTGAATGATTGAGTCTCATCCATTGTTGTTTTTTAACATTGCAAATGCGCAGTTTGAAGTCTTATGCTTAAAAAAAATCATTGAGGCCGCTCTCGCTGCCACATGGATTTTCTCACTGGTTTCTTATTGGTGAGTTTTTCATTGTGTATTTTTTCTTTTGAAGCACCACTGCGCTTCCGATGTATTGTTATTAAACCTTTTCAATATTATATGGACTAATGTTAGTTCTCCTGAGACTTTAAGAATGACTTCATCGCTTTCATTTTCAGAGAAGGAAATAAAGATATTACAAAAAATTACAGAGTTAATTCCCTCCTCTCTGATGTTTATAAGTTTTTAGCTAATGTGGTTCAGTTTAGGATCAAAATGGGAAAATAATGTTATTAATGAATCACAAGCAGAGTATAGTAAAAAATTTTCAATAATTGATCAGATTTTTATTTTTTATCACATTTTCGATTAATCTGCAATTAAGAAAGAACAGAAACAAACTTTTATTTGTTGTTCTTAGATCTATCAGCTGGTCCATTCTAAGACATAGCCGCGGTAACACAGTACTTATTACCTCACGAATGTCGTCGGCCCAATGTAGGTTAACCAAACTCCGATGAATACATGAACGAAATGTATTGTAACAGAAAATAAATAAATATCACCATATAATACGTCAGTATTTCAAGAAATGTTGTTTGCTATTCAAAACAATTTCTATCAATAATATACTAATAGCACGCCGTAACAAATAACAAATTTCAGAAATTTAATAATAATTGTTATTATTATTTAATATTAATAAAACAACATTTACTGAAATACTAACATATAAAATTGTTAAATTCGCAATAAATAATGTTGATATCTATAAATTTCTTCTGTATATACGAACCGCTCACCGTATGGCCCGGTAGCAGGGTAATCATTGATTGTGGGCAGCAGAAATTCAATCCCTTGCACTCCGTCACGGTGAATTTTTCTCCAGACGGGTCCTAGGGTCCAACCACCCGTCTGTGCTATGATTATCGAGTTTCTTTTCCAGGGGTATAGGCGGACGAGCATTGGGCTGACCAGCCAATCTCATCTGAATCCCGTGTCGATGAACCGTTGAGAGCCTTTAAACAGATGCTCATTTGTTAAGCAGTGACCTCCGTTGTTGGCGATGATTCTGATCACTGTCCGTTTTCACTGCTCTTCCAGTGGGAAAAGGAATTGAAGTCTCCCACAATTCGAGAACAAAACTAATACGAAACTTCTTATCTGTTTCTGCAAATAATGGATCTTCTCAGCAACGATGAGAGATTATATGTAAAGTCTTTATTTATTTTTATAGCAATGACTGGAGCAAAAGTAAAGAGGGTTTAAGATATATTATTCTTCAGGCGAACGATCATTGATCAGAGATGTGTGTGATTAAGACCTTAACTTTTCAGATTCGCTTCAATTATATTAAAAAGAATATTTCATTATAACTAATCTTATTTAGATTACAGAATTAAAAGAACAGACAACGAATTGTTCAGAAGTATCCAATAATTCTTTCATAATAAGAGATAGAAATAGTACTATCTTCCGCTATATGTCTATATATCTAACGAGAGTTAATTCTTTTTTCTTTGCAAAAATATAAAAGAAAAAAGATAATATAAAGAAATTATTTTTTCCTAAATGTTATTTTTTATAAGCGACTGTAAAAAGTGAAACATACAGAAAGAAGAAAGGAGAAACATTTCATTGGAATAGTGAGGCAGTTCTTTTCATACTCCGTCAATTAACAAAAAAATATTTCATAGAAATTCTTTAGATTCTTCCTTTTCTTTATTAAAATTCAATTCATTACGCTTTCAATCATAGATGATTATCTTTTGTTTTTTTTAATCTCATAATCTTACGAAAGGAAATAAAAAATATTTTTTAGAACTGAAACAATTCTTACATTTTTTTTATTTCTATTGTTTTCCTTGCAGTTATTTTGTAATGATTATTTGTCTTCCCCGGTTGCTCCTCTTCTGAGTTATGACCCTAAATTGGCTGGTGCTGCCGCCAACGGAGACACAACGAACTACTCATAGCGATAATTCACATCAGTTGTTCGAAAGAAAATGAGTGACAAACTCTCGAATATAAAAGAAAAATGAAAGAAATCGTTGAGTTTTAAAATAAAATTTAAAAAACAGGAAATATTTCAAAGTTATTTATTAAATAAGTCATTCTTAAAGAAATATTTTTTTAAAAATCTATCAATAAAATTTTAGAAATAATAATAATGATAGCCCTTTTCTTATCATTGGGTTTTTGGTGTAAGCATACAGCGATCGCGGATGAGGCTAATCAGAAATGTCGGAAATGCCATTTAGTTTAAGAGTGGCGAACATCGAATTAAAGTCGTCAAAAAGACTTGTGTGTTTAAATTTGTACCATCACTAAACAAAATTTATCGAAATCCGTCTCACAGAAAGCGTGACGCGCTGATAGCAAAAAAAAAAATAAAAAAAATAAATATTCTAGACAGAATTGCAAAATTTCCCGTTCTCTCTCAATTAATTTTGATTGAAATAATTTTCTTAAAACCTAAATGAAATAATACTTCAAAGTATTCTGTAATCCAAACATATTGTCCAAATATATGAAATAAAAACAAAATAATTTTTAAAAATTTTACCATCACGGTCTTTGATAATGTATCGATAAATATTAATATCTGTACAATTTGTTTATATTGTGTTTTAATAATTTTTATAAAATCAATTTGATTTGTTTTAAAGATGAAAACAGAAAGAAAATTAGGAAACATAGATGACAGATCAAGTCTTTTAGATCTTAAAGATCTTTTATGAAATTCAACAATGGATTCGGTTCGTTATTCATGTGAATACAAATAGACAAAGAGATAACATAGAGAAAGAACAAAAATATCTACCAAAGGAGGACTATGCAAGTTTCTAATCATGATAACACTTTATGATGTTTAAAAATTATTAGAATCTTTCAATTTCTTCATTAAAAATTGATTCATTTTACTTTGCCACAAATTCGATTCTTTTGTAAAATATTGAAAAATTTGTCTTTGAGATATTTTACGTGTGGAATCAAATATTTAAAATAAAGAAATACTTACAAACACACAAATGTTCAGTTAAAAATTTTTGTATTTAAAATCTTAATAAAAATAATAAAATATATACAATACGAATAAAATTTTTAAAAAGTCCTTGCACGTTTCAAAGGCACATGGCCTCCATCATCAGCAAGATCTAAATTTGTATACTTCAGAGACTGTTGAATGAAATCTTTTTATTTCAATTATCTTTTTTTCTTTGAAGAAAAAATAAATTAACTTACGTATAATTAGTAAACATCATTTATGAAACTAGCAATTTAATGAAAAATTAATACTCAGCATTTTTAAATAGAAATGTAAATAATAAACTATGAATTGTATTGATTTTTAAATTTCTAAGTATGTGATTCAAATAATTTACATAAAAACTAAATTTATTATTACGAATTTTGATTGACATTATTCAGTGATGAAACTTCAAACACCAAAACAGTCGAAGTAAAAATTTTAACGAAATTAAAGAACTTCTTAAAATTGCATTTCAACTGTCTGCCATAGAGGAATTATATGTAAATATTATTTAATGAAGCAGTATGTTTTAATATGTTCAAAACAATTGGTAATTGTTCAATAAATGGCAGTGCACGATTAAGTAAATAAATATCTAAATAGTTTGGTAAAAAAAATGCACAAAAATAAACAAATGGTTTTTCCACTCGGAGCTATCGGGAATCTAAGACAGCTGTTTCAGTCTTATTAGGTTCCTTTAGCCAGATTTCTCTTTGATGACAGCTCAAATTGCGTGACAAAGATGAGGTTATCATCTCAGTTGCCCCGAAGTCGTGCTATGCAAGATGATTTATCATTGTTATGTTCATATTGTTGTGGATCACTTCTGACTCTGAAGTGGTGACCTCATCTTTGTCAAGTATCATGAAGGGTAAATCTGGTTCAAAAAGCCAAATAAGGCTGAAACAGCTGTCCCTCACTCCCAAATTAACTCGTTCTGGAGAACCTTTGTTTATTTCTGAACTTTTTGTTTTTTTTCACCAAACTATATGAATACACGTTAATTTGTTTTCTTTGAATATATAAATAATTCATATACTATATATTGTTTAAAAAATTATTATTTATAAATTAAATATTTTTATGAATAATTATTTTATATGAAATATATATTATTCTGATAATAACAATGTTAACACGTTTATCATTTCATCTAATGGACTGAAATCTTGCTAATTTAACTTGAATATTATTCTCCTTGTTGTGTTTTAAGCGTATTAATCTACAGTACCAGCTGATTTCTCCAATATTTAGTAAGACGCTTATTTTTGATGCAAATTAGACTCCAATACATTAGATATCAGTCAAATCAATTACTATGCAATTGATACCTCAGCGAAAATCTAGTGAAATATTAATTATGAAATTTATTAATTTCATGCTAAATCAGGAAATTTATTGTAAAGTAGAGACATCACATGGGGAATTAAGAATAAAATTTAATGATAAAATTTATTTAAAAGTAACACGTTTCACTTCCATAAGAAGCATGATTAAAATAATGATAAAAAGAATATAACAAAGTCGTACGTAAAGACCGCAGCAAACACATGAACATATGAGAATGAATTAACAAATAAATAGTATAAAGTCTTATAATAATGTTATAATACACGAACAGCAAAACGATAAGATCTTACGAAATCAATGAGTTATAATTCTGGGAATTTCGTGCTCCCGATTTATTATGTCATTTCTCTTCAAATGAGGAGAAATTTTTGAATTTCGATATGTTATGAAAACATAGAAAAACTATTTATTTTGTTCTCCAATATCTGCTTTCCTTTGCTAACAATAAAAAGCTATTATAATTGAATACTGGAAAAAAACAAAAAACAAAAACAAATCTTGTTATGAAAAATAATAATCGTATAAAAATTTAAATGGAAATAAATGTAAAGTAGATTGTAGAGGATCAATGAACTTATTTTATTCTTTTAAGATGTTGTTTTAGATAAAGAGGTATTGTCCATGAATCTGGGATTTAAAGAAAATAATTCATTAACGTATAATCTCCTAATGTTTTATTTCCTTTTAACTTAGATGATTGAACTTTTAGTAACGAACTAAGATATCCAAAAATTAAAACAACTCAAATACGTTTAAGAAAACTTCTATATTCTTCTCCTTAAAAGGTTACATTCATTAACAGCTAATCGTTGAAATTTACTTGATCTTTGTTCAAGCTAAATTTACATCTAGATTAAGAGTCTCTTTTAGTCTTGTGTGGTTTATCCCTCGTTAATCTTCGTTGTTAAAATTTAGCGTAACTAATGTCCGTTTAACTTTAACACTTTCGTAGTTACTTGTCTAACTTTAACTGTTGATTCTAACTCGATTCTAAAGTTGATAGATTAATCTTGACTTGACCCGTCCGTGTAAGGTAATCATAATTGGGTTACTTACTTGTATTAATCTTCATATTTGTAAGAAGACTTCTTCTTATACTGAATACGAATATGGTTGACTCTTTCCATATTATTGTATTATCATAGCGAGTGCCCTTTATAGATATAGAACGTTACCGGATTCGAATTTGCATCTATCTTCCAATCTTCGGGAATCATACAAATCCTGGAAATGTCACTTGATATTCTGTTATCGAGTTATTGGCGTACGGATATCAATTTCCTGAGCTCTTCTAATCTTCATAGAGTTACAGGTTTCTTCTTATAACATCATACAATATCGAACATGGAAGCAGCCTTGATTGCTTCTTCTCGGCTTGAGAATTCCTTTCGTTCTGCTGTTTCTTGGCTATAACACCTTGTGGCCATTGTTGAACAGTGTTGACTTACGTGCTGTTCATCGTCTGCTATTAACTACTTAATTAATGATTGTTGACACAGTTCTTTCATTGCGTTGCACAGGCAAACAATTGGTTGGCGAATAATAAATTGTCTTGTTTGAATAAGGCTTAGAAATAAAAACGCATAAATATTTCGAATTCAAACTACAATACTCCCTTCCAATTTATAACGAGGGAACCAATAAAATCATTTAACTTAAATGATCAGTGTCCATCACTTTTAGACTTTTCACCAAATCTTTCAGTTTTGTTTGACTTGCTGCCTTCGTCAATAAATCGGCACTGTTGTTTTCACTGCTAACATATGTAACTTCTATTTCTTTTTGATCTACATAATCCTTGATGATGTAGTATTTGAGCTTAACATGCTTGCTGCGCGTTGTCTCGAACTTATTCTCAATCAGCTTGAGGGTGGGCTGGTTGTCACAGAATAAAGTTACAGTTCTCTTAGAGAGTTTCGGAAAATCCATCTCGGATAATGTCCCCTTGAGACTTATGACTTCACGCGCACATTCACTGCAGGAAATTAGTTCGCTCTCCTATGTGGATTGCGCTACAGTGCTTTGCTTCTTGCTTTTCCACGAAACAAGACTGTTACCCAAGAATATCATGCTTCCTGACGTTGATTTGCCCTTGGATCTATCACCAAAACTTGCATCGGCGTATGCCTTCAGCTTGTTTTCTCCCTTCGAAAATATTAACTTCATATCTTCACTTCCACGGAGATAGCATAGAATCCTTTCAGCTTTCTGCATGTCAATAACAATAGGAGAGTTCAGTACTTCGGAGCATCGATTCACCGCATAAGTGGTGTCGGGTCGGCTTCCATTGCTTAAGTAATTAAGGCTCCCGATTATACTTCTGTACTTGAGGTGATCTTCCTTGCCCAGTCTTTCACTTTTGTCTTTCATCTCTTGTTCCTTATGTGATGTTTCCATCATGGGTGTGCTCATAGGTTTACAGTCACTCATCTGATATTTGGCTAATAAATCTTGGATGAATTTCTTCTGAGAAATGCTAATCCTACCCAGATTTATATCGTAAGAGATGTTCATTCCCAAATACTCTTGGACTTCACCTAGATCTTTGATTTTGAACAACTTGTTCAATATACTTTTGATGTTGTTTATAACAGTATTGGATCTTCTCATTATCAGTTTATCGTCCACATAGAACAATAAGATGTAAGTGTCATTCTCTCCATCCTTGTATGTAAAGATGCATGGTTCCGACTTGGTTACCATGAATCCATTCTTCATGAGCTTGTCTCGTAGCATTTCATACCAGTTTCGGCCTGCTTGCTTAAGACCATAAATTGACTTCAAAAGTTTGAACCGTTACATTTCTGATCTTTGACCGTTGCACCTTCTGGTATCTCTATATACAGGGTGGGCAAAATAAAAGAGGCCCCGGAAAAAAAAGGACAGAGTCCACTATCGCAAGGGAGATTGGGTTGGTTGAACCTATTCTTCTCACAAGGGAGACAGCGTCGGTCGGATCCAACAGAAAAAGATGGTGGGGAAATTGGACAGTTCCACAGGTAACACGTCTGCTCCTCTCAATCATTAACACGGAATGACACATTGACGTACTCTGGACAGAGCATGTGGGAGATGTGCACGCGCCGACATGTGACAGCAACCGATTGGTGCATCGCAATTATGGTTTCCAGCATTTTCTGTTCATTAACAAGGCAGTTCATTAACAAGGGTCAGTCCTACTGTCAATAATTGATACATTGTTACCTGTGGAACTGTGCAATTTCCCCCCTATCTTTTTCTGTTGGATCCGACCGACGCTGTCTCCCTTGTGAGAAGAATAGTTTCAACCAACCCAATATCCCTTGCGATAGTGGACTCTGTCCTTTCTTTTTCCGGGGCCTCTTTTATTTTGCCCACCCTGTAGATGTCGTGGTCTATTAACCCATTCAGGTATGCTCCCTTCACATCTCATTGATATATACAATATCCGTTTTGTACTGCCAAGGCTAATAACATCCGGATCGTAGTTAAGCTTGGGGTAGGCGAGTAAGTATTACCATAAATTACTCCCTTCCTTTGCATAAATCCGTTGATAACTAAACGACCTTTATACTTCCTGATGTTTCCCTTGCAATCCTTCTTGATTCTGAATATCCATTTCGTGGATAATGGGCTAACATAGTCAGGGATCTCTGACTCTAACCACGTCTCGTGTTCTTCTAGGTTCTGCAATTCTTCTTTGATTGCATTCATCCATTTTGATCGACTTTTCCCTTGTATAGCTTCAGTGTAATTCGATGGTGTGGGCTCGCATTCTTATATAGTTATCCTTATTTTCGGATTCAACTCGCAAAGCACAAAAGGAATTTAATAGCAGCATTAAATAAGAAATACGCTGTAAATAGAAATTATTAACCTTTCTTTAACGTGCGGATTGAAGAGTTGCAGGCCAAGGAAGTATTGTATTTTCTCGTTTTATTAATTTTTATTTTGTATTTCTTTGGGGAGTGGTCCCGCTCTTGGGAGCAAGAGCCGGGATAGCTAAAGTTTCGCATCTCCTGAGCATGTTATCGGTGGAGTTTGGCTGGCTGATGAGCACATAACAAGTGCGAAACGGTCCGTCCCAGTCTCTTCACGATGACAGCTCGGGGTGCGAATCCTTTGCGTAAATTGTGCGTGTCAATTGTGTTCCTAGATAGATAAATTTATGTTTAATTAACTAAATAATTTTTTATCGTTTTTTATATTAATGTATCATGTTTATATTATGTTATTAGGTTTAAGTTCGTATTATACTTAAATAAAGAAATAGATAAGAAATATGAAAATCAACATTTCTCCTACACAAAATAAATAAAAAATGACATATATAATAGAATAATTGTAGAAATATTAATTTTTCTAATATTAAATAACTTAGGAAAATAGTAAACGTTTTCCAGATAAAATTGTAGCAGGGAAAAAAATACTTGAATTGAGATACTTGTCAAAACATAGGAAAAACATTCCTTTTATTTCTTTGCCTCTTCCCAAATCTGTTTTCAATTCCTTGTAACAACAAGTTTAATTGGATCCAGAGAAAGCTTTTTGTCACGAAAAATGATGATCGTAAAACACTTTAACAATTGGGAAGAAATATAAATGGTGAAATAAAAGCACAGACGTTCACGAAACGAATTTGAAAAATTATCCATTTTTTTTTAAATTATAATATTAAGAATTTTAAGAAAAATAGTTTTAGAGAAATACATGAAACAGTAGAAATTTAAAATTGGTTAAATAAAAATATTTATATTAAATTAAAATATAAACAACTAACAATTCATTTATCAAATAAAATAATCAAAAACAAAAGAAATTCAGATTTTTTTTTAAAAAAAAAAAAAGAAAGATAAACAAACAAATAATCTCAATTGGATTTTGTATATTTTTAATTAAAATTATTTCGCCTTTCAAAGCTTTTAATTTATTTTTTTTCCCGAATGTTTTTTTTTTTTTTTTTACAAAAATTAATTGGCTGGGCACTCAAAGCTATGATACTTAACTTAAAGATTTTTCTCTTCTGTTTGTCTCTGTTTGTATTTCACTCTACAACGGCTAGACTGATTTCCTCAAAATATATATGATGCTTATTTTTGTTCCAATTAAAAAATGATCCTAAGGGTGCCTACGCACTGACGAATTTCATTTGAAAAGCAATAAAATAACCGCAGAAAAGTAATAAAATTTTCCCCTTCCCGCCGCGTGCCACGGGCAAGCTAATAATCGTTAAATCAGTGTGCAGTGAGAAACAAGATTTTTACTCAGAGCTTGAGAATTGCCAACTGTCGGATTTTTCGATACCAATTTGCCCTCCGGCCAAAGAACGTAAATAGAGAAGAATGTAAACTTCCATAGAATCAATGTAGAATAGGCGACGGTGGCTCCCCCAAACTCTGGGAGGTCCTACAGTGAACCTCATTCTTCCCTTCAGGGGCAGCGACAATAGAAGGACCACTGTTGGGTTCATTTACTTTGATAAAAATAATTCCTAGTAGTTTCAGTTCTTTAATTTATTTATTTTTCCTAGGTTCTTCACTAAAGTTTCTTATGATGACTTTATTTATTAAATTAAATAATTTATTAAAATTAATTATTTAATAAAAATTAATATTGTATTGAAACTAAACTAAATTATTCAAAAATGTTAATTAATTTTTTATAATATAAATACTTTATTAAAAATTTTTATAATTATTATTTTCATTTTAAGACTTAATCAAACTAAACAAAAAATTGACCATTTTTACAATTTAAATTACACAAATAAAACTTTATTTAAATATTATTCTTAGAAAAAAGTCTTCTAAATTTTCAAAAAAATGTTCTATTTTTCTGTTATTTTTTTAAAAGAAGTTATATGAATTTTATGAAAAAATACGAAAAAGCCAATATTAACAATTCAATTTTTTTTATTTACTTAAATAAAATGAAAAATAAAATTGTGAAATTTGTAAATATTGTGTAAATATTTTTTTGGATTATATAAT
>JAFIDM010009631.1:31151701-31184796 GCA_023159025.1 Thereuonema tuberculata
TGTGTGTGTGTGTGTGTGTGTTTTTTGTTTTTAAGGACGGGGGAAATGCATTCACGCATACCAAGGAATTGGTAATGTGAGACTCAGTCATAAAAGACTACTACTCACTAAAACCCTATGTCCGACTTCCAAAACACCCTACACGGAACCACCGTCAGGTACTACATCGCGTAGGGCAGAATGACTAAAAGTCCGACTCACATATCATTTCGCAAATGATCAAGTCTGATTTTCTCAGCCACACGAAGTTTCCGTATAATAGTGGCAGCATAGTCAGCCACTGCCGTCCAATTAGCCTGGGAGATAGTCATCAAGCCAACGATGTTCTCTGGAGTCACACGCTGTCGAAGGAATTTCTTCAGCTCATTTCTATCTTCATGGAAGCGTGGGCAGACAAAGAAGACATGCTCCACATCCTCGTCCAAGAACTGGCAAGTCGGACATGACGCACTGTCGACAATTCCGAAGCGCCTCTGGTACGCTAGAAAACAACCATGGCCACTTAATAGCTGAGTCAGGTAGTGATCCACCTCACCATGCTTTCTTTCCATCCACGTTGCAATATTAGGTATAAGATTATGAGTCCATCTTCCACTGGTCGATGAATCCCATCGTCTCTGCCATCTTTCCGTTGTCTTGCTTTTCACGGCCTTCCTAATCTTGGGTCGGTGAGCGTCACGACGTTCCCGAATACCACTGCATATCGCGCTTCTCTCACTTGCTAAGAGATCGATAGGCGGCATCCCTGCTATGACGCACACTGCATCATATGAAACTGTTCGAAATGCACAAGCGACCCGTAGAGCGCATTTCCGGTGAACCGAAGTCATTTGACATACATATGATTTAGTCTTCGTGGCATGTAACCAGATCGGAGCCTTCTCTCAGGTATCTGGGTGTTCAGATTGATGCAAGGCTTCGGTTCGATGAACATCTTTCGAATCGTGAGTGAAAAGTCTGCACGAGTGGTCAACGCCTTGGCTAGGATCATGCCGAACATCGGGGGACCTCGGCAGAGCCGACGAAGACTCCTGTCCAGTGTGGCTATCTCTACCATGCTCTATGCGGCTCCGATCTGGTTACATGCCACGAAGACTAAATCATATGTGTGTGTGTGTGTGTGTGTGTGTGTGTGTGTGTGTGTGTGTGTGTCATCTTTCCCATCACTTTGGGAGAGATGACACACCTACAAAGGAGAGAAATGACACGTGTCATCTCTCCCATTTTTTATTCTTCTTCTTTTATTTTTGACTTCCTTTATTTTATATTCATCACAATATAATTACAATTTCCATAATTAAACAAAATTAATTATCACTAAGATTCGTACAAAATTAAAAAAATAAAATCCAAAGGTTTTTGAAATAATTTGTATTTTCTTTTGTCCAAATATACTCGGGAAAAATAAATGCAAAATAATACAACTATATATCTTCACATGGCAGTTACGGACTATATACATTAATATATTAGTCCTAACAAAAATTTGTTTTATTTTATGTTTTGGGTTTTTTTTTTGGTTTATAAAAACTTACGTTTTTGCAAGTAAGATTTTGTAAATCAGAATTTGCAAATCTGATAATTGTGGGAATATTTGGTTTGGCTGTAAGAGTCCGGTGAAGTGTGGATACAGTGTCAAGATTGTAAGAAGTGGGCTCACACGAGATGTGCAAAAAATCCCACTAAGTTTTACTCATGTATTCATTGCCATAGTGACTTCGATGATGATATTTAGCCATTTTATTTTAAAATACTTTATTTAAATCAAAAGATTTTATTAAGTTTATTAAAATTATTTGTAAAACTGTTTCTTGTTTAATAATTAAATTTTATTTTTTTGTTCTTAAATAAACGTTAAAATAAGTAGTCTAAATAGCCTAATTATTACTTAAGTTAATACTGTAGTTTTATATTTATATTTAACTTAATTTGATTTGTATGTGTATTAAATTTGTGTTTCTTTTTATTTCTATTAATTTTTTAATATTGATTCTTTATGATTTATTTACATATTTAATGTCGTGATCAGCAGGGTATTTTATTTTTTATTAAACAGTTTTTTTTTCCAAAAAGTTTCAAAAATATCATTATTCAACTTGATTTTAGTATTTCATTTCATATGTTTTTATAAAAATAAAGTAGCAGCTTGATTTATGCAGGTCTCTTACTCATATTCCATGTGACCATCTCTCCCCTACTATACGTTCGGGAGAGATGACTCATTGTAAAACATTTTATTAAATTCTAAAAATAATAAACGGCATTAAAAACATAAAAAAAAACACGTAAATATGAAAGCAAAGGATAAATCAACAGTTTAGCTTGAAAAAGCAAAGAAGATATTCTTTCCGAAAATTTGCTATTTTTAAATTTATTGAAAAATAAAAGTATTTTATTGAATAAATTGTATTGATGTGAAGATGTGGTTCTTTTAATAACATGACGAATAGAAGAGAGGAGATTAGGAAGAAATATGAACTTAGAATATTTGGAGATTCTTGTTTGAAACCAAATTCTTGAGAATAAACCAACTTTATCCATAGAGAAAAAAATACATAAATCTATGAGTTAATTAAATGAAAATGTCATAAACATTTATTGAGACTGCGAAATCTTATTAACTTGAAAACTTATTTTTTTTTATTTTTATTTTGTGTTTCTTTGCCTTTGTGTTTCTTTCTGTTTTTAGCATTATGGTAAAAGGACTGGCTAGACTACCTTAAAATTTGGAACCATCAATCAAATTTTAAGGGTTTATAAATGGCCCTTATGTCTTTTATTTACTGATAAAAATAACGATAATGTAAGTATTTTGTATGATATTTACTTTTTGGTCAGACCGAAATTTTGAACTTTATTATTCTGATCTCCATTACTTGCAGACCCTCTTTCCCTAACCTGATGAGTTTTGGGGGAATGATACCTTAAGCTCAGAATCATTAAGGGATTAACAATTGATGTTCAAAGAACTCACAATTTGACTATGCAGTGCTTAATATCTTTAAAAAATTCATGAAGACAATGCGGTTGTATTATCTAACTAAATCATTTTTTAATTTAGTAAAGGATTTTAAACGCTGTTGTTTTGATTATTTAATATCACAATATCACAATTAATAACAAATTATCTTCTTTCAGAATAAATTTTAAAAATATTTTTATAATATACTTTTTTGTTTTTCTATATGAAGTCAATATGTTTCTAATTTGTTAATATGTTTCTGTTTAAATAATTATCCTCGAATTCACTTACATTTCTTTCAAAATTTTGTATTTTAAATTTTATGTTATATTTTATGTTGAAGATCCAGAGTTTTAAATCTACTTTTGTTAGTTCTTTTGTTATTTTGATATTTTCTGCAATTTCTTTGCTATTTGTTTTTTTTTCTGTGGTATTTATAAAGGATTAAGAGTTACAATTAAAGTTAGAAAAGTGAGTGACTAATTCAGTTAACTAGTATGATGTACACTTTATAAGGTCTTGCAACACCTCAACGTATGCTCCGATGAAACGAAAAATTTTGGTACGGAGGAAACTTGAATCATACGATGAGTTGAAGGAACGAGATCTGCTTAAAAATGATTGATACATATCGAGAAATTATATGGACTTTTCAGATTTTTTTTGATTTAACTAAAGGAATAAGTTAAATTTATTATTTATATTATATTATATAAAATATATATATATCGGGTGGGAATAAAATAATGTGAGGTGTTCAGAGCTCTCTAGCGAGGAAAGTATTGGACGAATCGTAACAACATTCGCTGAATATACAGAGTGGAACATGCTATTTCGATTTAGAAAAAAAAATTAATACTAAAAGTCGCCAAAGGAGAAAATGTGGTGCTTTTAACGCACTAATTTGCATAACCACCTTACGCGTAGTGTTTATCATGATAAAAAGAAAGGCTTGGAGAATTCACATCACTCGGCGACGAACTGCCTTTCGATCGCTTTTACCTTATGGGACCGTGCTTTATTAGTGAAACTGTATTATCAGAGGAACGGGAATGCCAGTGCTGCCCTTGGGAATTTCGGCGGTTGAAGACGCTACGAAGATCAGCATAACAAATCTACGAAAAATGATTAAAGGCTTTGAAACTACTGAAACTCTAGCAGTGCGACCGGGCCGGGGACGCAAAGTTATCAGTCATCAACACGTTGAAGAAGTTGCAACTGCTGTTGTAGAACAGGAGATGACGAATGTGCAGGGTACCAGCAGTGCACAGGCAATATCCCGGCAAACGGATACTCCATACCCAATGGTGCAGAAAATCCTGCATCAGTTGTTGAAGTTTTACTTCTACAAAATCTGTCCTGTTCAAGATTTGCGCCCTGGAAGTGCGACCATCTGCATTGAGTTTGCATTAAGATTCTTTTCGCTCATGGAAGTGGATGAAGCACGGCCATGGCGGACTAACGAATCCCTTTTTTATTTGAACAGTATGCAAAACTATCGCTTTTGGGCTGCGACTAAACCACATGTAGTCTGTAGAAGTCTACCCCCTCGCCGAAAGTCACAGTGTGGTGCAGCTTTATGTCATCGTTTATCATCGTTCCCTATTTTTACGAGGAAACTCACTGAAGTGGAACAATGGCCTGTTCCGTCAATGCTGTTAAAGAACTTTTTCGTTATGCTAAAGAACTTCATGATTCATAACTGCAGCAAAGAAGATGTCCCGATTCAGCCATCTTCATGGGGGATGGTGCACCACTTCACTTCAGATGTCAGGTATAGCGTGGGTTCCAGCAATATTTCTCTGACACTAGAATCATTAGTTGTGTATTTCCTACAGCATGGCCACCGAGATTGCCTGATCTCAATACCTTTTGATTTTTGACTATGGGAATTTCTTAAAAGGATTGTATATCTAGGGCATGTCCCCGACATCCCGACAACGAAAGATCGCATTACATTACAGGTGCGACAAATCCATTCCGATGTGTTGAGAGCCGCTAGAGAACATGTCGTGCACCGCATGCAGTTCGTGGAACATTACAATGCTGGTCATATGGAACGTTATTTGTAATTACCTATAAACGTTGTCTATATTGTTATGAAACTTGATGTGTGTTGTCTCATTTGGCAATTAATCATTCATTACTCCTATTTACTGCAATCTTGCACCGCAACATTTTCCCTTTTTGCGACTACTGGTACTAAAATTTCTTTTTTTAGAAATCAAAACAGGATGTTCCACTATATATATCCACCGAATTTCTCGCTAGAGGGCTCTGAACACCTCACGTTATTTTATGACCACCGGTTATATTGAGACACAATGGTTCGTTCGTGTAACCGTTCGAAAAACGCAGTTTCTCTAAGATGGACGCCAGTCAAGTGCGAAGCTCAACGAATTTGTATCGAGGGGAATTCAAAACTTTAGAGTTGTCCAGCTTGCTCAATCACCTCCGGGTGTAGGGGTTGGCAAGAACGTGCGCGGTATCGGCCAAAAAACGCAAAACACACTTATTCTTTTTAACGAAACATTTGAACATTTATTCCTCCGGCGAAGCCACTATAGTTGGATACACAGTAACCAGAGCTACTGTTGGCTCTCATGTTGTAAATAATATAATTTAGCACACAAGATATAACAAATTCCTGAACTTAACACAATATTTTGTTTGCTGTTACAGTAAGATTAAACCAAGTTTTGTGGACAATACCTTAATTATATTAACTGCTTGACCTGTTTTATTATCTAGTCATGACTGTAAGAGGAATTGCCAAACTTAATAACCTAAGCAGATTACATCTGTAATAAGACACTTATTTAAAAAGTTTTTCAAACAATAATAATAATAAATGGAAACGAGACAGAGTTGGCTTTTCCCTGTCTCTCCTGTCAAAGAAGAGCTTCGAAAGATAGCATTTCACTTTCTTCCGTTGATCAAATATGCACCTCTTGCACTGCGCTAAGTCCGGTCGTAATTAGTTTGTCCGCTATCTCAATTCAAGCCTACTGATAGAAACATCGAGAATTCATCCTGAATTTCTCGAGAAACTATTGCACTCCTGTTCCGAGAATAGCGTAATGTTCTTGCGACGACTAAAACCTACTGCACGCTTGGAGCTAGGTTTCTAACCTAGCTACTATTGCTACTTTAGGCGATCTCCATTTCCTAGCCTCAACAGTTATTTAGCTCTGCTTAGATGATTTGGGAAGCTGTACTGTTCACTAGCTGGCTAAAGTTCTGGCTAGCTAATACAAACTTAACCAAATATACTTATCTTCTTTGCTGCTGGGAATCGCTCCCTCGCCGCTGCACAGAGAGAGGTAAAAGGGCTATCCATCTACAGCGCCCTTGCGCTTTTAACGCTAATTGTCTTTAAAAACTCTCTCTGAATGCGTGGTTTGCGTTGTCATGTATGGTCGGATAACCGGATAGGAAGATACGAAGATAGGAGATAAAAGGTACAAGAGTCTTTCTCGGCAAACAGCTCCTTTTATTACAATTCTTCTACCTTCTTCGGGTGCCAAAATCACGTGGCACACTTCCTTCGTTCAGTCAATCAGGGGCTGATATCATTAAATCGCCTTATTTGGAGATAGCGTTGCGAACGTTGGTATGCACATTAGCAGTGAGAAATCCCCAGGTGTGAGAAACAGGTGTCTTTCTTAATTAACATAAAAATTGAATTTTTTTCTTATAAAAACTTTTTACAAATTCAAACAAAACAGAAAAATAATTAATTATTTAAATAAAATCCGTTGTTTCTTCATGACATTACATTATAAGATTGGTTTTTAACAGTAAATAAGAAATAACTACTTACACTCATTAACAAAAAAAAGACGCACCTAGAAGGAGTTGTCGGATGGAGACAAAAATTGGTGGACAGGAAGATTATGTACAGAATAGAAAATGATTAAAATTTCAGAGAAATTGAATGATTTATTTCAGAGTTACAGAGTTACAAAGTAACGAGCTCAATAAGGTGTTGACCCACCTCTACCCTGAATGCAAGCTGCCACACGACGTGGCATAGAGTGATAAAGCTCCCTGATGGTCTCCTGCGGTATTTCTTACCAAATTTGCTCCAATTGTCGGGCTAGGTCATCCACATTCACTGGTGGATGCAGTCGCCTTCCCATCATATCCCAGACATGCTCGATTGGAGAGAGATTTGGGGATCTGGCTGGCCAAGGAAGTGTTTCACAAGCTGCAAGATAGGTCATAGCAACACTTGCCGTGTGTGGTCTGGCATTATCTTGCTGAAAAATACGGCCAGTGTACTGCAAAAGGAAGGGTAGCAAAACAGATCTCAGAATGTCGTCGACGTACCGCTGTGCTGTAAGTGTGCCGCTAATGACGACCAAAGAAGTCCGGCTATCAAGGGAAATGGCACCCCAGACCATAATTCCAGGTTGAGGGCCTGTGTGGAGTGCAATAGTGAAAGCAGGATCGGCACGCTGCCCTGGGCGTCTCCAGACACGTCTCCGACGATCATAAGGACACAGTTGGAAGCGGGATTCATCGCTAAACACTATACGTCCCCAGTCAGAATCATTCCAACCGGATCGAGCCAAGCACCACTGTAATCTGGCCCGACGCTGTGCAGACGTTAGTGGCAGGTGGCGTAGCGGTCGGTACGAGCGTAGATGTCGCTCTCTCAGCCGTCTGTGAATGGTCATGGTGGACACTCGTGTGCGGGTCGCACGTCTGATGGTTGATAACGATGATTCAGGTGCTGTGACAGCTGATCTGACAATTACTCTATCCTCCTGCTCTGCTGTGGCCCTAGGGCGACCGCTACCTTCATGACTCTGAAATCTGCCATTGTCCACCCATTCCTGCCAGCATCTTCTAATCGCCGCATCACTTCGACCCATATGACGAGCGATTCTCCGATTTGCCCAACCTTCCTCTTTCAATCCAATGATACGACCTCTTTCAAACTCTGACAGTTGCACTTAATGAGCTCGAATCCTGCGGCGAGGCATTTTTTCAGTCGTTGAACGGTATCCTAACTCGCAATGCAGCAGAAAGTTTGACCATCAGATTGAGAATCGCTTCTTATATACACCTGCTGAGTGCGCAGTTCCGATGTGATGTAGCTCTCGCTATTCATTCATTGGACACCAAAGTTTAATCATTTGCATGGGCGGTCCCAACGAAATTTCATTACAATCGGACAACTCCTTCTGGGTCGTCGTTTTTTTTGGTAATGAATGTATATTCCGTTTTGTCATAATATATATTTATATTAATTTTTCCGAAACATTATAAGATATTTTCTTCAAATAAAATATCAATTCTGAATGCTTTATGCATAAAAAGGTGCGAGATATGTAAAATGTCAAATTATAATCAGTTCCGCCCTTACTCCTACCTCCCTCTTTCTTCTCCCAGAGTAACCATTTATTTATGGAAATATAATCATAAATGTCCGCTCTTTTTCATCCTGTGATAGCGATGTTCTTCAAAATTATCAGTTGTATATTGTTATATGTGCTGAAACTAATCAAAATGTTAACTTTATTCGCTCATTCAACGTCGAATCTCGAAGCGAACTAAAATAATTATCTGCATGGAAATGTTTATTTGATAATTTTTGTTTAGAGAATATACGCACATTCATGACGAAATTTAATCCTATTAGTTTTATCTAATTATTTTCGAAGAGAAATCGTTTTTTCCTTCTTTTCCTGAAAACAGACACCTTTAAACCGTGACTATTATTTTATTTTATTCAAGAGTAGGTAAAATAAGTATTGTCGACCGTTATGGAAGTCATGGTAACTATTTTTTATCTGCCAAATATGCGTCAACTCCATGCGTCCACTCCAAACTGCAACTCCAGAATAAACGTTTGAAAGTCTATTGAATGTGTTCTGATTGGCACCACTAATGTGATCTAGGCAAGTGGAAAACACGTCTTTGCGAATCATCACGTGGAAACACGTATTTTAAATTTATTCCTAACCCCTAAAAGTAATCACCATACGTTACCATAGTTTGGGAAGGAGGAAGAATACCATTGGCTGCATGTGAGTCATTAAAGTGGACCTCTCCCCGAAAGGAGAGGGCTATTCATATAAACTGACGAAATAGGTATCCTATATCTTCCTATTTTCAGTGAGTTGAAAAATTCCATTTTCGTTAGAAGTTCAGCACTAGGGAGGTGAAGAATTCATCAAGGGATCGTATTACCTCATCAAGTTCTTTTCAGCAAGAAACTCGACAAACAGTGAAAAGGTGAAAGTCTGGGGAATATGGTGGGTGAAACAATATTTCCAAACAAAATTTCTATAATTTTTACTGTTACAAAAAGCAATATGTGGCAGTGTGTTATCTGGTTTAACACTATCCCAAGTCGATTAAATAACAGCGGGCGCATTTCTTGCAGCGCAGCATGGAGAGGGAAACTGATGGATGGACTTATCAGCTGTGATAGCGTTGTTTAGTGGTAACAGTTCATAGTGTATACAGAGCAACAATCCCACCAACCACTTTTCTTCTATGCTGGGGTGCCTTAGAACCTCAGTTATCCAGAATCTTTTGTGCATAGGTTTTCCGTACAGTACTTATGCACAAAAGTTTCTGGATAATTATAGTTCTAAGTTACCCCTGCATGGAAGAAAAGTGATTTTTCGTCAACAATTGCCAGAATTTTTCGGGAACGTTTCTTATAATCTGATAATTAAAAGGAGAATAAAAGCAAGGAATAAAACCACGATGTGGGTTAAAAACTTAACATTCGACGAATATATTGTGTTGTGGCTAGCAGAAGTTAAGATAGAGCTAACCAGTTAAAACTTCTTGGAAGTATTTAAATGATCTATAAATTAAATACAACAACGATATTGAAATCATGACAAGGCAATAAATTATGCTATAACGGATAATTGTCTGGATATTCAGCTTGTAAATCAACTGTGTCGTTTCAAGAAATTCCTGAGTGATTCAGTATCCAAGAAATGATAGTGCCAGGTTTGATACGATCCAATAAAACAAGCACAGAAAAATGAAGGGAATAGGCTTTAAGGATGCAACCGTATAAGGTTATCTCGGAGTCTTCAGCACTTTAGAACAATATCTTTAATATCTGATCAACCAGGGATGTTTGTTTAGACTTTATTTGTTTTCACAGCTTTAAACCGAAGGTCAGATTGTGCTTATCCAGTTGCTTCAATCAATCTGAGACCTAATCACCCACATGCTGTTTTACTAATATTTTGTAATATTGGATTAACCCATTCAATATTATTTTTTTTTTCCTTCAAGTCCAAAATGTCGCACAATTGAACTTAAGAATCAGTAAAACATCCGTTTACAATTATCACATCAATGCTTTTTTCTAACTTTTTTTTTCATCACAACTGTTTCATCTAACCTCACTTTGCTGTGGTTCAATCTTGACGACGAGTCGCAATCCAGTATCATTCGTTAAGTCTTGATTCTATTGATGTTTAATATTAGTGTTGCTTATTTAATAAACATGATAAATGGGAAGGTATCACCTGACGAAGCGAACACAATTAATGAACGCGGAGAACCGATAGTGAATTTAATTGTATAATATTTTATTTTTAACCTTTCATAAATGTGTAAATTTAACAACTTTTTTTGTAATGTGAAGAACAGGCATTCAGTTATTGTACAAATAAAAGGAAACTTTTTACTAAAGCTTAATACTATTAAAGAACAAGAAAGGCTTAAATTTATATTTACTTTCTAAATTCATTCTTAAGACTAATAATTCATATCAAATACAGTTCGGTCCAAAAAAATATCCCCAGTAACGTTTTGACTCAATTTTAGCTTATGTTAAGTTCATTAATTAAATATTGACCTTTCTTGCTACAGCACTTGAACTTTGATGCAAACTGCTGTAGATTAATATATTTATGAACTTTTTAAGTGGTTTTACATATCACTTAAAGAGAAAGAGATTTGTCTAAGGAAGCAAGGGTGATTTTGGTACTCAAAGCTGAAGCAATCTCGAATAGGAAAGTTGCTAGGAAACTATCAATTGACCACAAAACTGTGGGAAACATATTGAAGAAACAAGCTGAAACTGGAAAGTCAAGTTTGAGGTACAAATATGGTCGAAAGAAAATTTCCAGTCCCAGATTGTGCAGGACAATGGAAATGGCAAAACAAGACAGAAAACTGAGTTCAAAGCAGATTGCTTTTAAGATTGAGCAGGAGTTTGATGCCTCAATTTCCCATCAAACAGTGCTAAGACGCCTTTCTGATCTCAACCTTCAGAAGAAAAAAGCCTGCAAAGAAAGCCCTCCTAACGAAAAACCATGTTGAAGAAAGAAAAAGGTTTCTCGATCTGATCAACACTGGACATCCGAGGACTGGAAGAGAGTGATTTTCTCGGATGAAAAGAAATGTAATGGGTACAAAACTAAGTAAACATTGTTGTACCAGTAGAGCAGAGTTAATTGAGGAAATTCTTTGCATCTGTTACCATGAAATCGAACATGGTTTAGGTGAAAACGAGTCAATTACACATCAAGTTCAAGCCCTTAAAAAGGCACGAGGTGGACACCCAAAATATTAAGGCAAGTTGATTTTGGTGTAATATGTTCTGTACAACTTAATTTCACTTAAAAAAACAAAAGTTCAATAAACCAATGAAATATAGCCTCTTTGTTGTTGTTTTGACATACATTATGTAAAATTGTAGGTGGGGATATTTTTTTGGATCGAACTGTAATTTGCTGATTGATGTATTGTTAAATTATTTCATTTTGTTAAATTAACTGAAAAAACCTACATAATAAGTTAGACTTTCCAACTCCTGAAAAAAACTTGAAGAAAAATAGAGTTTCTACCTTCTTATTTGTGATTGTACCTAAGCTACCACATGTTTAGATAAATCTTTTATTTGTTAACGTTTCTTAATAAGCAGAAAAAAAGTGTTAAATAAAAAGTTTTTATTTCAGTTTTAAATTGATTAGGGGAGAACACTTTTGCCCGTCCATAATAATAATAAAAAAATAACTATTGTGTAATTTATTTCTAAAACTTTTGATAAATGTTTACATTTTTGTAAGAATATCTCTTTAAATTTTGATACGAATTGACGAATAAATAAGAATTTACCTCATAATATCAAAATTCAGTTGTTGTAGTAAGATATCTGAAAACAATTAAATTTCCTGATATACATCCTTTTCTTCTTTTCATTTGTTCTTCATTTCATTTCTCAAATGTCTCAAGTTTTGGTAGCCTTTCTTCATATTCGAAGTTGTCAATTTTCTTTTTTGTTAGATTAGATTAGATTAATTGAAAGTGGGTGGCATAACTGCCGAGCACGTCTACCTGAAAGATCTTTTGTACTATCCCACGGAAAGAAGGACAGACCGAGAGAAAGGATGGCGTGAGAAATGCGGGGGAACCGGTAGAAACCCTGGGAAAATTTGCCCAGCGCAGATCACCACCATTAACGAAACCCACATGAGAACCGAACCCGGGACTCTGGGGTGAGAGGCCTGCTTCTTAGCGACATCGCCAACTTCGCGGCCTTTCTTTTTTGTTACTGAGCAACTGGCAAAAGCCAGTTTTTCTACCTTTTTATCTTTTTGAGCAATCTTCTTGCTGATATTTTATATTTTTATATTTATGAAAGAGAGCACCGTAACTACATATACGGTAATTTAATGAATTCATGAAAATCTCAACAATTATTTTTTTTACTATTATTATTTGCATACAGTACAGTTATTCACATTATGTTAAAATATTAATAAAATAAAGCAAATAAAACTGACAATCATTCTTTATATAATGCACACTGTTGCAAAAAAAAATCAAAGCACCCCTAAACAATAATCCGATCATCCCGAAATTCCGCAGAAACATTCCTTTAGACCACGTATGCAAATGATTAAATTTGCAAGACCAATGACTGTTAACGGTCAAACCGAGCGTTTCTGCTGAGCAAGTACCAACGTATAAAACCAGGAAACAATTGTGGTCGAGTTATCGGCGTTGCAGTTCCGTGAGTCAAAACCAAAAATGTCGTTTTGATGCCGTTGAAGACCTTCTCGCCAATTAGACGACTTCGCACATGATTTTATAGTCAGGATGCGTGAAGCTGGATGTTCATACAGAGCAATTGGCTGCCATCTGCACCGTGCGGACTACTGTGCAAAGGTGCTGGCAGTAATGGTTGCTGCAAGAAACTCATCGGCGGAATGAAGGCTCTGGAAGTCCAAAGCGCACGACTGCGAGGCAAGATCGGATGATTATGCGACAGGCCTCAGCTGTCCCAACAGCATCATTGTTCGCCGTACAACGTGCAACACCTTCTTCCATACCACCAGCAATATGTTCCAGCATCACATGGCGCTTGGCTGAGGTTGGCTTACGCGCACAGTGCCCGTTACGACATCTGCCTTTAACCCGACAACAGCTACAACATCGTCTGGAGTAGTGTCGTAGCCAATCAGCATTGCTGCCAGCTGGCTAGCAGCGAATAGTGTTCAGCGATGAATTCCGCTTCAGTCTTGGAGCAGATGACCATCAGATCCGCCAGGACCAGCGGTCCCAAGCACCCTTTGTTTTACAGAGGCACACAGCCATTACCCTTGGTGTGATCGTGTTACCCTTAGCTGCAATCTCTTACGACAGCAGGTTCCCCGTAGTCATCCTCCGTAGCAGCATAATGATATGTTGATGACATTCTGCGGCCGTTTGCTTTACCCTTCATGGCACGTTAACCTGGGGCAATTTTCCAACAAGATAATGCTAGGCCCCAGGCTCGCAGAAGTCTGAAATGCCTCCGTGCTGTTGATATTCTTTCTTGACCAGCAGGATCATCAGACCTTTCGCCAATTGAACATGTATGGGATATGGTAGGCCGCCAGATTCGGGCACCCGAAACTGTCGGAAAAAGTGTGAAATGTCTGGCAAAATGTATCACAGCATGAGATTAGGAATCTTTATCACATATACAAGCATGCATCGTCGCCAGTGAGGGTTTCACCAATTTGAACATTCAATGTGCAATTGCTCGACAATGATGGACCTTGAAATTGTAATCCTTTCATACACTAATAAGTCATAAAAGTGAGGGGGATTAGACAAAAAAAGCTTATGTTGAAAGTAGAGCGGAATAATTGTGAATTCATATGTATTCTAAATGCGAGCACATAAAGCCTCCGGTCTTTAAAAATGATGAACTCAGAAGGCACTGAGAAAGCCCTGAGAAGGCTGTTGTCCATCTATTGATTTGAAAGAGATCTCAGATTTTGTTTGTAGATTGATTATTCTCCACATCTATTCACTGTAAGATTATACATTCAATTTTACTATATTTCCAATTCAGTAGGATTTATAGAGAGTGAGCGGCGGGAAGTCCATCTATTATTCTCTTATGAATTTCAGCCCATATCAGAAATGCTCATTTCTACGGAAATCTCTACATCTTTTCATTTTATGTTTGTTCTATTCCTTCTATTCATTAGAAGTGATAGAATACGCTAAGCTGTTGACAAACTGTTACAGATTGCTTTGCAATGCACAAGCCACCGTAGATTATACAGTATATTGAAAGATTTTATGCGAGCACACAAAAAAGTGATGAATTGTGACTCTTTGAATGATTGCTGATTGATACCTAGGTTTTTGGTTATTGGTAGGTAAGGAGAAGCATAGAATAAAGAAGACGATGTCTAAAAAAATAAGAGAACTAAAAATCTGTAATTACGATTTAAAAAATTGATAAAATGTCCTTTGAAAACACACTAAAATTAAACGTGATTCTGTTGTTTTGTTAATTTTAGTGTGTTTTTTAAAGTACTTTTTATCAAGTTTATAATCGTACCGCATTCTGCACACGGTAAATTTTACTCTTCAGTAAAAACAATATCTCTTACACGAAGTAACATCGGATCAGAAGTGGTATTAAATCTTTCTTGAAGTATTTCATGTTGTTGACGGGACTGCAAGTAGACAAGATCGAAGTAGGAATTTGAAAAACTGACTTAATACCTCTAATGAGAGAGAAACAAAAAGGAATTTGGGAAAAATTTGATGAATGACAAAAACAATGAAACCCTTAAAAATTGCTTTTTTATTTTACTTAAATTTTCCGTTTCTTATTTGTTTTAAGTCTGTTTCTGATTTTGAGGATATCTATTATTTATTTATTTAGTTATTGATATCTGTGATTTTGGTTTAATCCTTTGTTGTTTGTGATTGTCTCTTTGTTATGTCTTATAAGTCAAACAATCTCTTAAGAGGTGCCATTATATATTATGATGCTGTGGTTCTTTTCTTCTTGTAATTTTGAAGAGAAACAGAGGGTTGTGGAGATATCATTGAAGGATGCAATCGGATCACATGGAACAGTCTTGTAAATTCTTAGATTAAGACTTCGTATAGATACGACTCCTCCGTTGAGTCCCAGAAACCAGATTGGCCGATAGCAAACCTTGTGGTGGCATGGGAAAGTACTATAAGAAAACGTGCGGATTATGTTCCTCGAATGTCATTTCGAGTACATTATTTTTCGCATGCGCCCCCCCCCCCCTATTATTTGGTAAACGCATTTGTTGTTCGATTTTTTTTTCTTTTATTTGCTACATTTAATTTTATTTAATACATTTAGGTACCTAAAGTAATTTTGTCTGTTAGAGAAAATTACTTTTAATTTAGAAAAATAAAACCTACATTAAACTTTTTTTTCATTTTTGATTAATATTGGAAGACAGAAGACAATTCTAAGGAAATTTACAATTAATACAAATAATTTTGTATTCTTCAATGGTTTTTTTTTCATTACTAGAATACAAAAGACAGAAGGGAGAACTAAACGGAATGGAAAGCTATTAAGATAGCGGTGCTATATAGTTTAGAACAAAAAGATCAAGAGAAAACATCCAGGAACTGAGACACATGGGGTGGAGATGAGGGGGGGGTGGCAGATTAATTGGAAAAGGCTTAAACTTGAAGGGATTTAATGGATTTAAATTAAACCTAACAGGAATCTAAATTTTAATTTGAGGACATGGCATTTTATTTGAGTAAAAATTTTAAAAAAAAAATGTAAAAGAAACTGTTTTAACATAAAATAAGAGATAGTCTTTCCTTTTTATTTTTTCTAAAAAAAAATTTCCATTTTTTTTATAAGTGTTTTTTTTTTTTTTGCTTTCAGGGAATCTTGCTTTCAGGAGTCCAGCACGCTATACATCGAACCAACACTGAACTGCTGCTTTCAGTCGCACAGGAAGCTATTAAGCTAACATGGAAAAAAGCATTCTAAGAAACATCAATTATCTCGGAAACGATAGGTTGTTAGACCCAAACCCCGATATATTATGGAAATAGTTTGAGCAGTTTAATCTCACACAAGGTCATTAAAATCTCTGATATACAAGGTTGTCGTCTCCATGTAAATTTAATTAATGTGGGAAAGTCAGTTATCAGAAAATTTATCTTGCTTATTGTTAGTTTTTGAAATTAGCCTTCTTCCATTTTATTCTGGGATATTTATTTTCCAAAATGAAAGTCAAATTTAAAATTATTTAATTGTAATCAAATAATATCAATATATATAAATATATATATTCAAATATTTTGATATTTGATTTTAATCTTTATCTGTACTTGTTTCTTTGTTATATTTTACCGTATTGGTGTGGCTTGGAATAGGCGTGTTAAATAGAACTTTATGTTCCCGGATCATTCTTATTTAATAGACTTTAGCATCAAGAATTTGAGGTGCTTCAGTTTTATGTGCTAAGATGCTTGGGCTTGAAACTATAGAAAAGCCCTGAAAACAAAGTTAAGTAACAGGTGGCCATAAATAAAGAGGAGGTGTTTAGAGTTCAGTTACTTTACCAAACTTTACCAAATTTGGTATGAACACTATTTAGACCATGGGGTTTCGATTTTTAAAGATAATAAAAGTTTAAATAAACATAAGAAGAACATAAAAATTTAAATTACTAAAATAATACATAATTCAACATTCTTGTTTCGAGAAGGTTCCGTCAAGTTGCGTCTGTGGTGGGAAGTAAATGTTTAAAAAGTCAGGAGTAGTGGGTAGATAGAGAGGTGTGTGACGTTACGGAAGGTCACGTCATTAATGGTGACGGTTGTGAGAAAGGCTCTTTAAAGGGGGGTGGGGCAAAGGGAGGGGAAAGAACAAAACTCAACATTTATTCTTACTTTTGTTTTTTTCCCTCAAGGAAAAAAAATAAAAAATATTGTGAAAACCGTTAGACAAAATATCAGACATTTGAAGGATACGTATGTTGGCATTATAGTTATAGTATGTTGGCATTAACTAAAAAGAAGTTAGTTCAAAATATCGCGACCAGGGGTAAAAATGGAGCTCGAAGCTCGAAAATATACAGATTGCAGTAAACTGAGTCATATATTGAAGGATATAAAAAGATAAAAACGAACAGCGCATGTTAGGTCCTAATGATGTGCTATCGTTGGACGGAGTGCTTTGATGTTAACTCTTCGCTATGTTGAATTTACATGATCATGCTTTGCTGGGGAAATTTTACTACTAAAAAAATAAAAATTGCTTCTGTCGCATTACGGGAATACCAGAGGTTGAAGAATTTAAGGAAAGCTCCAATGACAATCACAAATTTGGGAAAAATAATTTTGCGATCTGAGTATACTGGATCGTTACCAGTGCTGTCAGAAGGAGGACGGAAACCCACATCAAAGCAACTTGAAACAATTGCAAATGCTGCACTCGAATCAAACGATGAAGACGTATGGTTTCCCGTACAAGATCAGCAACACCCACCAACTACTTCAAGGCGATGCGGCTGCTAGTCTGAGCTTTTCCCTGATGTTCCTAGCTGGAATGGAAGTCTAAAAAATGGCCTTGGAACCTCCTATGGAGTGATGAGGCACATTTTCATCTTAATGGAAATGTAAAAACACAGAATTGTCGCATTTGGACGCTCGAAAATCCTCATGTGTCTCAGTAGATTCCTTTGCATTCACCGAAAGTCACAGTGTGGTGTGACGTTCCTGCTTTGTTCATCACGGTCCGTACTTTTTTGAAGAAAGTACAAAACACAAAATAGTTCCATTACTTGCTGCGTCAATGCTTTCATATATCAACGAATGCTGCTCGATTTTGTTATTCCAACTTCAACACGGTAGATGCCTCGGATCCACATATTTATGTCGGATGGAGAACTTGATCACATTGGATTGGATATACAGCAGTCTTACGGCAGCATTTCACAGAGTTGGTCAATCTGTTTGCCTGATCTTACTCCCTCTGAGTTTTGTTTAAGGGAATATTTGAAAAGCTTGGTATACCAAGGGGGCGTGGATAACTTAGTAAAGTTAAAGGATCTAATAGTGCTGTATGAGAGGGAAATCACTGGAAAACTATTACGTTCTGCTTGTAGAACATGCTGCTCACAGAATGTAGTTATTGGAACAGTTGGTCTGTAATCTTTCAATGGACGTTTTGTTTCGACCGTCCAAGATCACTTCACTTCACAAAGTTTGAAGTTACAAAGCAGTTGTGTTTTGATACTTTTTAAGTAAACGGTCACCTAAGTTTTTGTTACAAATTAGCTCCAACTCTTACTGTTTTGGCACACCCAGCTAAGATAAGGAATTCATTCTGTATATCATCAAACATTTAAATCCAGAACATCAAATTGATTGACGGGTTTCTCGCTTCTTAGTGTTCAGTTCGCTATACATCCCATTCTTTTCCTTTGAGATCTCGTTTTCTATTGTTGTTCATCTCATTCTCTTTTCTCCTAACTGTCCATGATAGCAATACTTCGAAATGCTTAAAAGATTTGCAATTATTAATTAATTTTTTTTTTATTTTTGGTGGATGTATTTTGAGGGGGGGGGGGGGGGGGAAAAAAATAAAAGGGTAAAAGACGTTTTTTTTTTGTTTTAAATTAAATTTGGGGGGGGGGGTTGAAAAAAATTAAAAAGAATATGGGGGGGGGTAAGGCATATGGGTTGGGGGGGGGGGGGTCGGCACCTCTGTTAAAAGTGTTTCAAACTAAAGGAATTCAAGTGACTCAAGCAGCACCGAGATTCAACAGACACCAGATATTGTTGACGTGTACCAGAACAAGCTTCGCAGAAACAATGTTTGCAACGAAGGTGGTGGTCATCACATCGAGCAGATGCAAACGACTGGAACTGGAATACAAAAATGGCACCTGTTTCATGACCTCAATGACATAACATTAGTAAAACATCCTTTTCGTTCATGATAACTCGAAACATTTTTTTATTGGACTTGGCATTAACATCAGTTATGCTCTTTGATCCAGCGGACGCTAGAAAATTTATTTTTGTGTTTAATAATTGGTGCGGTCCCTACCGAAGTGCGAGCTTCGTCGCGAAGCATCCGTTTTCCAGGAAGCGCTAGTGTTCCCCTTTTTTGTATTATAAGCACTTGATTTTATTTTGATTTGTTTGTGGCGCGGTGGGGTTTCCGGATATGGCTTCCTATTCAAAACATTATCTGCTCGGTCCCTCTACAAGCCCTGGGAGTTTGTAAACACTTCGAATTTGGATTTCGAAACACCCTTTATTATTATCGTCTTTTATTTGGTTTAAATGCATTATTTAAACCAATAATTTTTAATTGATTTATGCTTATTTTCCTTTATTTACTACTAATTTATACGTTGGCCTTATTTGGGACTTGTAGTGGGCCTTATTTGGAACAGAGGGCTCCAAATAAGACCTAATAGTTACATTTTGAAAATTGTATTATTACAGAAAAAAGTTTCACTGCCGCTAATTCTAAATTCACTTTTTCATAAGAACACACCTTAAAGTATGTTGCAATACAGTTTTTAAAATTTCCCCTCTTGCAGTAAAAATACAAAAAAAAAAAAACTTTGAATATTAGTTGGGTGCAGTTACCTTACCTTAAAGTACCCCGATTACGGGATTGTATAACCTTGGGGTTGCAGGAGATGAGGATACAAACATTTCGTGACCAATGGAATTAAACTGAGGTCGGATGGTGAGCCGGCACCCGCTGTCAGTAACCCCCAGTATTCATCCTCAGAGGGTTTAGGTTAACTGTGGGAACCGTCTAGAGGAGAATTCAGTATGGAAAAAATCCCGACCTACGCTGGGGAAAGGAAATGAACCCGACTATTCCCGCTTACAACGGAATAATACAGAAAATACCCAAGCTCTTAAACCAGACCCATTGAGCTATTATTAACTATTTAATACTTTTATCACCTAGAATTATTGTAATCTTAACATTCTTAGAGAAAATAATTTTTTGTTAATCTAAAATGTTTAAAATTCTTGACATTTATCGGATCTTGACACTATCGTAGCAGAAAAAATATATCATATTTTTGAAGGACATAATTGTATTGATAATTTCAAAGTTTTTGGATAAAAATAATTTCTCACTTTTTTTTTAAAGTATTATTTTTTTTTTGATTTAGATTATGTATTAGTAACTTCCCAAAAAAAGGACTTACTTGCATTTAATTGATTTTAGAAGCTTCTCTATAATACACTTAGAGAAACATTGGCTACCTTCTTTGGAATCACTGCATTTTTTATTGAAAGTATTCAAATTTATTTTCTGCAAATGAAAACAAAATCTAATTATATTGTGCCAAAAATATTTTTAAATTGAAAAATTAAAGTAAAAAAATCAATTAAAATTATATTACATTAAATAATATGAATATTAATATCATTATATTAATAAAACATGTGGAATTGTGGAAGCTTGGGGTCTTTCAAATCAAGGTGGTGTAGTTGCTGAAAGCTTTTCTGATTTATGATTTCCAGGAACGAATCATTAGACGAATAAACTTTTTTTATTAATTAGGAATTGTTCGTTTTCGGACAAGAATTCTCGATATTGTAGTTTTCGATATTCCATTGTCTTCTCTCGTAATCATTATATATATAAACAAAGTTAAACTGTACCGCAACGGGTGCACGAGAGGTTTAGGCTTCAACGATTCTCGACCAACGGGAATAGTTGAGATCGGGATGGTCAATCCGACGCTCGTCCGCGTTTAACTTCCTAATAAGAAACTCGGTGTCCAGTCGATAGAGGGCTCAGTGAATCCTAGGTTCCGTCTAACGGAGGAGAAATAACGGTAGCAAAATCCTTAACCACCGCCGGGAATGGAACCCAGGCTACTCTAGTCCACAGTCCAACGCCTAAACCACAGGAATAACAGACCCACTTAAGAGTAGTATTCATTCCCATCATTCATTCAGTAACGTTCAGAAATTTAGGGATAATAGAAATTAAAATTATAATATGACAGTTTTCGATCTTATTACATCATTATCCTTCTACCTGAATTTTAAGTTTAATTTTCTTTAAAAAAAATATAAATTTATTAATACAATTTATGTAATTGAAGACTAAATTAGAAGACTCATGTTTTGTCAATTTTCCTGAATTTTGCCTTTTGTCTTCGAAAATATTTAAAGTAGTTTTAAGAAATGAAAATTCTCATAAAAAGATTAGTAGGCTTTTATTTCTAATAACACACTAAAATACTGATCAAAACACAATTTTTTTATTAGGAAAATACTTTTTAAATATTCTCCAAATTGTTTTTATGTGTTAAATAAAAGTTGAAGTATCCCACAATAAGCGTACACAGGCTTTTGGGGTCGCAGAAGGGCAGGCTCCAACGTTTCAAGACCAACGGGACGAAGTTGATGTCGGGTGTATGTGTTGAATAACAGGAATTTAAAACTAAAAGCTAATAAATCTTAAGAAATATTAGTCCAATAAAAGTCAAATTTACTATGTTGTGTTTTTTTTTTGTTGTGGTTCTGTATTCCTGAAAGGATTCTAATTCATTCTGAATCTACGAAATTATATTTTCTAAAAAATTTTTACTCTGCATTGTTTAAGTTGTAAGCAATCTTCAAAAAATAAAAACATGACTCTTCGTCACTTTTACTAAAGCTAATAGCCTCTTGTGAATTTCATAAATTTTAAAAAAAATATATAAAAACTGTATAAAAAAAGTTTCAAAGAGAATGCTTCCCGAGTTGAAACAATTTACATCAATACATGCATTGAACAACGTGATCCAATTAGTTTCGAAATCCCGGAGATGTCTTGGATGCTTCACTTTCATCTTTTTGTGTCACTTTAATTTCCACGAAGATAATGTGAATCATCTTCTGTGGTATACCTTCAAGAACGATACTATACAGGATTAACTACACAGAATTTACTATAATTACCAACATAGAATTTACTTTTTACACACAATAAAAGGAATAAATAGACTGTGCAAGGGTATTGGCAGAGGAAAAAAAATACATATCTTTGTTGGCATTGGTTGCAGGTTATTGATAAGAAATTCGTAAATTATTTACAGTAATTATTTATCTTTAATTATGTTTTATATATTTTTGTTCTTACAATGCAGTATTTTTAAAATAAAAATTTTGAAAGTGAACAGTAAACAGGTGAAGAAAAAACAGTCTTTATCCTATAGAGTATGATAATGCCAAAATGTAGTGTATGTAATTTCTCTATGAGTTTAATTGCGATAGCCGAACCTTAAGTTCTCTTGAAAATATGATGCTTATCGTACTTTGTTGAGCAAGAGGATATCTTAGAAGCCATATATTAGAGGAAAATCAAAAATATTGAAATATTGGAAGTTTGTTTGTAAAGAATAAATTTAAAACATAAAAATATATATTAACAAATATTTTTTAAAGCATTTTGGAAACATAATATTATTTAACACAATCCACAAAGCAAATTACATATATATATATATATATATATATATATATATATATAGAAAAGTCAGCAAATATTGTATGTTAGAGAGACTAATTGGAACATGGGAAATAGGATTCCGAGAAAAAACATTTTAGGTAAAAAGGTCGCCGATAAGGGGGGGCGTTATGGTGCTGTTCAGCTGAGGAAGTGAATAATTTACTTAATAACTGTGTCACTGGTATCATAGTAGTCATAAAGTAAACATAAATTCACATAAACTATCAGGATTGATAGTTCTCAATATTCACCTTACATTACTTCATCGTGTATAACTTGTAAAGTTAATTCATCTAAACGACTCCAAAGCTTTAGCCTCTCTCCGTGAGTTTAGATCAGACAAAACTTACATAAATGTCCTTCGTTAGCTAATACACTTAAATCGAGGATTGGGAAGTTTGAAGAAACATGCTGATTTTAAGTTCGTTCTGCAGATGACGAAAAGAATCACGGTTAATTTAGGAAATTGGAACTGTTTTTCATAAAATGGACATGATGGAGGTGAGAGTTCTTGAAGTAGAGGGACAATGGAATATTTCCGTCTTGCTCGAAATTTTTCAATTTTATTCGATTTCAGATTTAGCTGCATATAGAGATGATTATGAGAAGCGACTGGCATTTTGTCTCATGTTTTGCCAGAATGGTGGTCCACCATGCGTGGCCTTAGAAAATTAATAGTGGAGATGATACTCATTTGTATCTAAATTCCTTAAAGCACAACGTAGTAAAGACTATGAACAATTTTGCAGACTGAACAATTTTGCAGGCATACTCTGCTGTTGTGAATGATGTGTCTTGGATGCAATTTCTGGTTCAATGGAACGGTAGTTCCATGAAGCTAGATTCTCTTTTGCATGGGTGAAATCAAGGTGATTTAGTTGAGTAATAGGTTTGACAACATATACATTCCACTAACCTTCCGAATTGCTATGCTAAACTAAATTAGTATTAAGTATTTTCTTGCTGCATTCTAAAAAGTTTAATACATAAAGATAGTCTATTGTAGTCCGGTCTTTGTTAAGTATTTTTGTTTGTTCTTCTCCATATTATTTCTCTTTATCGTCGACCACAAAAATTTTGAACTACACTTTTTTTTCGCGGAATCCTGCTTTCCATATTATTAGCCTCCATACTAGAATTTGGTATTTCAGTTGTTAAATCGAGCTATAAACGGCTTTTAATAGGGGAAATTTCATTATGATCACCTATTGTAGGCATGAGAATCAGTAACGAGATTCAAAGACAATTCCTTTTGTTATTGAGTTCATAAGCAAACACTATTACTATTGTAGGAAACGTAAAGTTCATGTAACTGAGGTCAGAAGTAATTTACGAACTAGGATGCAATATCGAAATAAAACGATGAATATATATTCTATTTACTGGAAAATACAAAGATAAACTCATTCACGATATATTTGACTTCTTCGGATTTCCATAACATAGTTTACATATTCATTTAGCAATCAGAGCTGACATACTTCAGTATTAATGATGTTCGTAATAATTTTCACTACTTACAAATAAAATAAATTTTGTACGTGGCTTCTACATCATGGAATACTTTCTCTAACAGCGTCGCTTGGAACTAAATTCAAAACTTTCAATTTGTACTTTTCAGGACGTGGAACAATTATTGGGAGATATTTATCTATTCAATAGCTAATAGTTGTATATTTGCTCATAAAATTGTTGGATAAGAATGTTCAATCTCTGCTCAACAGCGCTGTAATTGTAACTACAACGTCCACCAAGTTGGCGTTGTTTGATGTTGTTAGGAGTGTTTTTCCTTATCGAAGCGAAGTTGACTTATTTTTTTGTATTAGTCATAGATTAAATGTTTATAACTGTTCTCCTGATTAATTCCATTGCATCAAACACTTTACAAACAGGTTATGAGCACATAATTTCACATGAATCAGAATAAATATTTTGAATCATTGTTGACATTTAAATATCACGGACGGAGCTCGATTTTGAATTCAGAAGCTATATACCGATAATTATGGAAGTTTAAGCTTCAGATGCTGCTTATTATGACGAGTTATGGAACATTAAATATCAGCCTCAGCCAGAAGCTATAAAGAAGATTGGCGAAATAAGAACATGAAAGACAGAGCTACAATAGACCTACTTATTGAAGACAATTAACTATCTCATTTAACGAATACAAATTCAGCAAAAGAGGCCTGAAATTTTCTTCAGTCATATTATGAAAAATCAACGCTCTACACCAAGCTCTGTCTTTTAATCACTTTGTAGGAAACGTAAATAGAGGAACACACCAATGGAATATTAACAACTGTTATTCAATTTACCGCGTTAAGTAGAGAAATTGCTCGTAATATGATCGTTGCGTTGCAGCTCGGCAGTTTACCTGACTCGTATGAGAAATTAGTTACAACATTAGAAACTCGTTCTGGATCGGATTTTGCAATTGAATTTAAGCTAGACGCGCAAAGGGCATGGCTGCTGGCACCAGAAGTGAATGGCGCGCATTATATCGGGTGATCCAATTTAAAGAGGTGTTGAGACCACTGTATAGAAAAAAAGCTATTGAGCGAATTTCAACAAGTTTCGTAACCTACAGTCTTGAGTATGCAGTTTTGATTTCTGAAGAGAACACAAAATCAATTTTCGGTCGCAAAGAGTGAATTGTGGCACTTATGTCACCATAATAATTTTTATACTGCGGCATAATTGAACAACCTCCGCCTATAAAAAAAGTTATAAAGCATTTTTCACAAATCCACGACTAGCGAAGTGCTATGAAGCTTACCGGATCGGGCGTTATTTGTTAAATTCGTCTATCAACGAAACAACAATGTTTCTGTTGTACTTAAAGCATTTCGGCAATTTAAAAGTTATGTAGAGGCCCACTGACGATTACTAATCTATGGAAAGTTATTTTTCATCTTGAAGAGATAGAAACGTTAGCTGTAAAACCCGGACGAGATCACAAACCAAGAGGACTACTGTAGTAGAGCAGGGAATCACAAATGCACATTGTAGCTGTAGTGAAATATCAAGGGAATTGAGATGCCGTACACGACAATGTAGAGGGTTCGCAAATGTCTTGAGATTTCATTCCTATGAAATGTTTCATTCCACATTCATTAATTGGTTTCGGCTGATTATGATTTGCGGAAAGCATATGTCTTAATAGAGGCCAAGGCCCTACATGGGCTGTAGTGCCATGGAGTTAGTTATATGTCTTAATATTCATTGCTCGGATAATGATGGATGATGCGTGGCCTTGCCTAACACTGTGAAGTGATAAAATTAATTTCCATGTGAATGGTGCAGTAAACACTCATAACTGCCGTATTTGGTCTGATAGTAATCCACGTGGTCTTCATCAAATTCCACTGTATTCACCAAAGATATCTATTTGGTGTGACTTCACGGCATCCATCAGCATTGGTCTTCACTTCTTTGAAGAAAACACAGCATCTCGGCCAGTGACATTTTCTGTCAATAGCTCCAGATGTCCCGATGTACTGTGGAGCTACGTAATTCCATCAGAGGAATTTTGTTGACATCACAATCTCCCTGCAAGATATTTAAACCCCTCACATAAATTAACTTATCAAAGCCTTACTTCGGCGAACATTTTCGGACGACAGAGTAAATAGTAGATCAATTTCCGTGGCATGGCCACCCCGATCACCAGATCTGAACCCCTGCGGTTTTGGCTGTGGGGCTACTTAAAGAGCCTCATTGTTCAAGGCAGCCTTCCGAAGTTAGCTGTGTTAAAAGACAGAAATTCGCAATATGGGACACAACTCAACACAATTCATTCTGCTGTCGAGTGTGTTGAGCAATTAATGCAATTTGTAGAGCAAGGCGATTATACATGTGATTGCAATAACCTTATGGCACGTTAACTTTTTTTTGCCGATATTTGTTAGATAAGTACACAATATGCAAATTACGGGTACAGAAGTGCCACAATTCGCCTTTAGAGACCGAAATTTGAACTATTTTTTTTCTTCAGAAATCGAAACCGCACACTCAGGACAGTGAGTCTATGAAATTTCGTTTTGATCTAACAAGTAGGTTTTTCCTACAGAGAGCCCGAATTATATACCGTCTCCTGAAGTTGGATCATCCGATATGTCAATTATTGCCGCTCTGGCGTGCATATTTTGAGAACGGGCGACACAACACACGGGTAAAACGTGTGTAAACATGAAACCATTTTTTGTAATAGAACAGTATAGTCCAGTATAAACAGCTCGTTACAGATTGAAACAAAGAATGAATGCAATGTAGAATAAGAATTTACTCAGACTACTATTCTAGAAACTGTAGCTAGTGATTTTGAGATCTTTTTGGCGAGAAAGCAGTAAACAAATTCGCTTTCTCCGATTCCCTTTCAGTTTCCTTGATCTCTTTCTTCATTTTGATTTATAAACCTTTTAAAGCCCTAACTTTCCTTGCCCATTTTTATTAAATACCTATACTCCGATAATTAAACGCTTTTTGGCAATCATCGGCCAGGATTTTTTTTTTCTTTTGAGTAACAACTGCGCTTCCGATGATCATTCATATTAGTCTCAGTATGGAGACCTTATTGTTTTACTGATGACTGCTCCTGGCTGGGTGATCGTCAAAGAGCGTGAAACAGCTGTTCCAGGATGTCACTTGGTAAACAATGTGGTCTCACCCATTGTTGTTTATTAATAATTCAAATGCGCAGTTTGAATTTTTATGCTTTAAAAAAATCATTTAGGCCAGAGAACGACTGGCACATGAAATTTATCACTAATTTTTCATTAGTGGTTTTTTATTGTTGTTTTACTGGTGCTTGCTCCTGGCTGATGATCACCAAAGATCGTGAAACAGCTTTCCCACGATGTCACTTGGCCTCACCCATTGTTGTTTAAGAATAGCATATGCTTTATAGCTACTATGGAATCTTTCTCCTTTCACTGGTACATTCATTCAGATACCACTTGCTAAATGACAAATGATTACCAGTTTTTACATTGTTTCAGACAATTGATGAATTAGTACAACTGTACAAATGACAGATGGGCGAACACTTAGAGCTACAGAAAAAGGCAATGATTTTACAATTCAAAAATGAGCAAGAAAAATACCAGTAAAGCATAACTTTGATTTCAAAGTTAAATGTAAAGTAATTATCTGTCAAGAGTCTTCAGTTCAGCAAGGTATGACTATCTAATTTAATTCTAAAGGCTGTTCCGTAATTTTCAAGAATAGTCTAATCCCAACTGTTTACTTGAATAATCATCTCTACATACTGAATTACAAACATTCATCATTGTTTACATCATACAAGAAAGGCAGTGAATGTTTACATTAGTGCATGTGCCTTCGTGCTTTGAATGCGATCAAAAACATTGAAAGACGAAAACTTGCAACGGGGATTAGAAATTGCCAAATACAATCATCAAGTAATTTGTGAAAGCTGTTTAAATGGGAAAATGTCACTTTCTCCTTTGCCAAAAGAAACCGAACAACAGTCACGTCATTTTAAGACTTCATTCACTCTGACCTAAGTGACTGTATTCGATCCTATACATCCGAAAAAAAAACAAATGATCGTCATGTTACGTGTTGTTTTAAAGGCACACACCATCTAATACATCCGTAAGCTAGCCACGATCACGGGATAAGGGGAGGAAGGTGTGTAAGGTGGGAGTGAGGTGTTTGGACGGGAAAAGGGAGAGATGCCGTGGAACGCTAGCCTAGAGATAGGGAATTTATCAGAGGCCCACGCCTTTCAGTTAAAGAATAGTGAGGCTAAGACAGGAGTAAGACTTGCAAGAAAAGATTTTATTAAATGATAAGAGTAGATAAATGATTACAAATGTTATTTACAACCGGTCGTAGGGTCCGTTCAAACTGTCCAGAACTCGGGAGCTCTGAGAATGCCGTACGCCCGAGTGGGGGCCGCCAGTAGGTCCGCTGAAGTTTCGTGGTCGGGCCGTCGAGGGGAGATCTGGCAGCATCTATGGTTCCCGTGGGGTCATCCGGACGGGACGATTCAGGATTCGGGCTCTATGGGGATCGCTGGGAGCCGTTATTTTCCAGCGGCCGGTGGTCGAAGGTCAGACGGCTAGAGGTCAATGACGGTCGGGTGCTTGCGAAGCCGTTTCGGAAACTCTTCCGTAATGGCGCCGCCTGGAAATCTCTGCATGGGGCCGAAGGATTCGCCGACTTCAATCGGTGGAAGCCGGCAAAACGAAGACACTGAAGGCGGATACGGTAGCTGCTATCGGTACTGCATTTCGCGGGATCTAGACCGTTTCTTTGCAGCTGTCATCCGCATGCTATCGTTGGCGTCCGTTCAAGGGCTAATCGTCGGCAAGGTGCAGGGATTTTTGGTGAACGGCCCGCTGACCGCAAGAGCCTGGTCGCCTGCTCTTGCACCTCTCCTTCTCAGGAACGCACCCGCTTTCTCTCAGGGACCGTCATATTTATTCATGGGGAGGGATGGCGAAGTATTTCCTTCACTCAATTGCTTCTGGCTCACCTCTGTTTGTTTGGCGACAGTTCTTTGTTTTCCCGTGTTGACAGAACATTCCCGATGCACATAATAAAAAGGAGAAAGTTGGGAGAAAGCTTTTAACGGTGAACAATAGGCTTTATGAACTGGCTTCAAAGGCTGATAGCCTTTGTGGACCGTTTTGAGGAGCTTTCTCGAGCCATTCCCGAAGTCGGTAAAACGGGCACAAAGGTTTCTAGGCGCCAATTTGTCGGGAGTCAAGGCAGGGAACCCTATGAATACCGGCATTAGTTTTAGGTTAAGATATGGAATTAGAAAATGATCATACAGAAAAGTGAGGATATATTATAGAAATATTATACAGAAGGAAAGGAGATGAGAGAATAACAGCGCAGCGCGGGTAGCGGACAGCGTTCGGTACAATGTTTGACTTTCATAGATTATTACAGCAGATGTTGCATAATTTTTTTTCTTTAACAAAAAAAGTTTTGGTGAAACTTCAAGAATACGTTACTACCATAAAAAATAAGTTTGGCAGGAAAATTGAGATTCTTCGCTCAGATAATGGAGGCGAATACACAAATGCGAAATTTCAACGTTATCTGAAACAGAAAGGTATTATACCTCAAACAGGTGCTCCGTAAACACCCGTGCAAAATCGTATTTCTGAATGAAAAAACTGCAGCCTTACGGAAATGACAAGATATTTATTAACTAATGTACAAATTCAAAATTCATCCTGGGGATGTCCTGCTTACGTTTTAGTATCGAATACTAAGAGAAGGAAACTTGACGAAAAATCTGTGAAACTTATCATAGTTATCGCTTCTTACATCGACTGACAAATTACAGTAAGTAGAGGTGCTCGCTTAATGAAACATTCATGAATACTGCGTATGTAGATCTCCCAGATGAAAAAGTCCTATCGAAAGAAGAAGTAGAGATAATCCGTGATCGTCTAGTATTCCCAAAAATTAAGAAGAAATTACATCTTCACTTTTTTTGACGTTCTCAATGATTAACAGCAGAAAAACACCTCTGAAAGACTGATTGAAGTTATAAACTATAATTGAGGATATGAGCCGGAAACGAGAAAAGAAGCAATTGCCAGATCTAATGATGATCAATGGATTTTTGCAATAAATGATGAAATTAATTCTATTCATGAAAATCAAACTTGGAATCTTATAGAATTTGCCAATAGATAGAAAATCAATCGGATACAAATGAACTTTTAAACTTAAAGAATGCAAATGGAGAAATTTTAGATTCAAAGCACATCTAGTGCAAAAGTATTCTTCACAAAATTTGGTGGTGATAACTATGATGAAGTTGTTGCACAATTCTTAAAACAAACAGCTCTGCTTACAGTTGCAGGTCACCAATGGTTAGAAATGCGTTATTATGACATTAAAACAGCGTTTCTCAATGGCAATATTCAAGAAGATTTATATATGAAGTAACCTGAAGATTACAAACATGAGCTTCATCCGGAATTAGTAGGGTAAACTGAAGAGAGGTTTATGTGGACTAAACAATCTGAACGTGCATGGAAAACAAAGTTAAATAGCACATTACTAAATCATGGCTTCACAAGAAGCACACAGATCCTTATCTATATTCAAAGATTACAGAAAGACAAATTTTCTTAGCTCTACGATAATGTCAATATCACTATCACGCCAGGTAAAAAATAGTGATGCTGTAGATAATACAGCTGGCTTCTTAGCAAAAGAAATGCAAATAACTTTTCTGGAGACTTGAAATACTAGCTTGGAATTCAAGCAGACCGTGATGAAAGGGGGATATCCCACATTCATCGAAAGATTATTATAAAATACAGGATGGAAAACGCTAAGCCATCAAGAATTCTTTCAGATCAGGGACATGGAAAGTTATCTATGGAGAATGTGCTTCTTTCGAATAAAGAACTTTACAGAAGTTTAATAGGTCTCTATTATAATTAAGTGGAAGTACAAGCAGAACAGACATTTCTGTTTCTATTTCAATACTTGAAAGAAAAGTATGAACTGTCTCTAAAGAAGATTGGACTGAATGACGATGAAAGCTGACTTTGCTGCACTCTTCGAGGTCATTTAGTTTCAGATCAACCTCATAAGTATGAACGTGTTGACTCGGATCCATTGTCACACCTCATTTGGAACTGATACTGAATGAGTACTGTCTCAAAGAGGTTTGACGATTTAAATTTGATATCAATAACGACACCTGGCGACTTTCAATCCCTCTAAAATTATGTACCAACTGTAGGAGGTTCCAAAATCATCCCAACAACCTGATATAAACTACAGGGTCAAAAAATTATAGACACCTACCTAATAAATTGTAGGCACTCTCTTGGCCCGAAAAACAGTGGCTACGCGACATGACATGAAGTCAATGAGCTGTTGGAGTTTTTGCGTGGATATATCCATCCAGGCACATTCAATGGCTGCCCGTAATGTAGTTCTATTTGTTGGGTGTTGCTACATAATATTGAGTGTGGTCTTTAATTGTTCCGTACGTGCTCAATGGGAACAAATCCGGCGAGCATGAGGCCAGAGGACAATATTGGAAGTCCTCTGCAATATTTATAGCGTGTTCACTGAACCAGTTCTATGTCACCAGTGCACAATGCAGGGTTGCCTTATCGTGCTGGACACACAATCCCCACTGCAGAACATGGCTACCATAAAGAAAACAAATGTCTGTAACAATATATATCTACTGTACACCTGTCAAGACAGACTCCAGGTCCTTGCGAGCTCCAACAGAACACATCCCACACCATTACATAACCGCCGTCTGTTTGCACAACATCTTCAAAAGATCCCTCATGAGGTTTCCCTCACACCCGGTCTCAATAATCTCCTCGAAACACCTGAAAAAGTAATTCATTACTTCAATAATCCATCGTCCATCGTCGATATTTTATTGTCCAGGAGAGGCGCATTGCAATTTGTTGGGTGTCAACAACGGTACCCGTATTGGTAAACGATTACAAGCCCCATCAAAGCATTGTAGCTGTGAGCCCATTGACTGATGGGTTAAGACGACCGATGACCAATATTGTGATGTGATTTCACAGAATATCCGCCTGCACTGGGTGGTTATCATCTTTGTCAGTAGCCAACGGTTTCGCTTTTGCAATGCCTGAGGGCGTCCACAATAGATACCCATACGCGTAGAGATCTGGCATGCAGGGATTGAAAATTTGGGTCCTCTGAGAGGAGAGTCTCTTGGGAAACAAATGTTTTATTACAGTTTAACAAGAAATATCTTATCCCTTGGGTTAACGGATTATTTCCGAGATATAACAAAACTCTGTGCTAATTCGGAAACGTTGGACTTCAGCAGAAATGACCTTCAAAGTGAGGATGGAATTTGGAATTTCAACACGATTTCGGTTGGCACAAAAGTTCGCCTTCGCTTGGCAAAATTCTAGCGCAGCTTAACTGTATTTGCATAAGAAAGTTTTGTTTATATAATAAATTTGAAAATGTACAAATTGTAATATCATCTAAAGAGTAAGTAGTACGAAATATTTGGATATAATAGGAAACGGATATTTACTTGGATAAAGCTTTACAACACAAATTAAGTACAATTTCTTACATTTTTCTTCATATAAAAAATATTGCCAAGGAGCACAGATTGACAAGAAAACTGCTAAGGCTTTTATAAAGCTCTCGAATTTATTAAGTTTTTATTATATGTTTTTAAATCAACTTATGTGTTTGCTTGAAAATTAAATTCAAAGCCAACGCACAAATTACAAAAATACAAGAATATAATAAAAGCATTAAAGCTTACAATAGATGATCAATTTCGTTAGCGTATAAGCTAACATCTTCAGATCGAACAATACAAGATACAAA
>JAFIDM010009631.1:31187620-31208160 GCA_023159025.1 Thereuonema tuberculata
TTTTTAAATACTATGAAGGAGTTATTTGGAGTTACTGTTATACTTTAGTAAAGGAAAGAGTTATTCTGAATAAACTTTTTAGTCAATTAGATAAAAATATTCTTAACTCTAATTCATATAAAACAGTCAAGCATTACTTAGTATGCGATTTAATTGATGGTAAAATTAAGTGGAATCTACAAAGTTTTTTTTCCCATCTTTTCTTTTCTTTTGTCAGTGGTTGTTGTCATCCACAATTTATGTTTATTCAAATATATATATAAAAGAAATAAAGAAATATTCTTAAGCTTCTGGTTTTGTTTTCTGGCTCGTTTATGGTAAATGATGGTCATTTACGTTAGTAAAATTGAATTCATTATGTTTGTTTTCTTTAAATATTGTTTTTGTTATTTTTTACTTTGAGTTTTGAATCTCTAATTTCCGTTGTATTTTAGAGGTGTTAACTTCAGTGTTTTATAGTCTGTTTATTTTTTATCTTGTTTTTTACAGCTATTTTAATGTTAATTTAATTAGATTTAACTTGACGTTGTAATAATGTAATGCAATTATTTTCTTCAGCCCCTAAATACAGGATCTAGAAGTAGAACCTAGCTGGACTATAATTTCTTGATATTCAAATAAATAAATAAAAAAAAAACATCTAGTTGAAGTATCATCGTGAGTTTGAAAAGACCTCACCTGTTGGAAAACGACAGATTTTTTAAGTTAAAATACCTGTACTGTATAATATGCGATTTTGGCTTCAGTTATCGTGGGCAGAAATACTCTTCCATCGATAGAGAAGCTTTCAACGACGACACTTTTTCATGAGTAGTAGAATGCATCCACAACACATGCTGTTAATTATAAATTCGTTTTTTTTTTTAAATTCATGTTCTAAAGAGTTAAAATTTACATTTCCTGGAACTAATTATTTAAAATTGTAGTGACTTTTTTCATTTTTAATACACTATTTACCCAAGTCGGACATTTTTTGCATACTTTTAAAAAGCAATATATTAAGGAATTGCTTGTACGAAAATACAGTCTTTGCAGTGTTTTCGAATGTTGGTAAGGTATAAGGAATGTTGGAGACATACTTAAGTATAAAGAAGTTGGTGAATTTTAATCATACAAGTCTACCAAGGAGAATCTAGATTTTTGAAAATGCATTTTAATGCAATTTGCACTAACAAGCTTATTATTTAATAATTCAGATTATTAAAGCAAAAAAAAAGCAAAAAGTTTTAATGAAACAAAGTTCAAATTCAAGTTGTTAATATCAAATGATTATACTTCAAGTTACACCTCTACCGAGATAATAATGAAATGATGAAAAGAGATTACATTTACCCTTCTCTCCTGAATGTCACCTGTGAAGGTACCAACAGAAAGTACATAACCAGAATAAGGTTCCAAAAATCGAACATCATCAAAAGTATCATGATAATATATCTAAAACAAATTAAATACATGTTATTATACAATTTCTTCTGTTAGAACAAACACAAATAAGTTTAAATATAAAAGTTTTCGCAGTTACATAAATAAAAATTGTCTTGCATTTTATGATCAACGAATTCAATTTTAAACTCTCCTCTGAATATTCCATAACAATTGTGAACGAAATATAATCAGCAGCAAGTTTAAACAGTAAACTTCGAAAACAAAAATGCTTCGATCTTTGCGATTCACTAAATCATTCATTACCTTAACACTGAAAAGAAATTCTGTTTTATTTGGGTTTGTTAAATTGTAGTCAACAATAAAGTAAGAAATAAACAATAGGGAAAAATATTAATTATTCTCAAAGTTACACATTTTTCTAAATAATAATGAAGTGATAAAAAAAAGGTTCCCACCTGAATTGTATCTTTTGTGATACCAGTGGTACCTACCTAACCAGCATAAGAATCCAAAAACCAAATATCATCAAGAGCAAAGATTATTCAAAATGATTGTCGGGGATATACTTACATGTAAGTACAAATGATATACGAAGACCACACTTTGTTTATTTTTACGGAAATTCGACAAGTAACAGACATGCATTCTAAATGCTGAATATGGACACCATATGTTACTGTAGGTATTAGCATAATAATTCCGTTCCGACCACACGATCTAGGGTATCAGCGCTGAAGTTTCCAATGGAGGTCTCGATATGCACCTTCAGTTCCAAGAATGTCGCAGGTAGAGCGGGGAGAAAAACGTGATCTTTTACGCAGCCCCAGTGGGAAAAAAAATCACATTTGGTTAAGTCCGGTGAACGTGGTGGCCACAATAGGAGATTCGCATCACCTTAGATCCCTCGCCCAATCCAGCACTGTGGTGGGTGCTGGTTTAAAACTGCCTTGACGTCCTGATCGGGTGGGGCATCATCCTTTTGTAGTATGAAATTAACGCTATTATCCCTCAGCTGACTAAGGAGCTATTCCGTGGTCGTAGGAGATAAATCATTTCTGTTATTGTCTGTTCTATGAAAAAAAAGAAGGTCGTATAGGCCATATAATCAAAATTTGGAAATAGCATAGAACACTTTGACCTTGGGGAATGCATGCTTATGTTAAACAAAACGATGGGGATTTTCCGTTCCCAACTTCCAACATTAGATCGATTGACTTGTCACGCTTTCCAAAAAAAAAACCCAAAAAACATGATCAGATAAATATAAATGGCGTCTAAAACTGCTGATGCACTAACAACAAATTAATGAACCAAATTACAGTAAGTAGTTTAATCATTAAGATTAAAGTAAGATTAAAGAAGAAAGATAATATATAAATTTTATTATATATATTTATATATATATAGCCGGACAGTGATATGAAATTTGAAGCCAATACAAAGAACAAATCAGTGATTGTATTGGCTTCAAATTTCATATCACTATCCGGCTATTTAAGTTTAGTAATTTAAGTTAATTTTATTCTTATATTCTATACGTTCTAAATTTTCTAAATTGCAAATGATTGATTGAAATCTTTGCTCAGTGAAACTCGAAAAGCCCTATTTTGAGTTTTACCTTCTCGTTTATATATATATTATAATTGCTATTGTATATTTTAATTGGTTTCTTTTTGGTAGTTTAGTTTTAATTTTAAATTTAAATTTAGATAATTTAGTTAATTTAGTTAATTTATTAATTCAATAAGTAATAAAGAGGACCGTGCACCTTTTTAGGTAATTTTATTATTATAAAATTTTTTAATTTTACATTTTAAACTTTAAAAAAAGAGCAAAGTCTTAATAATATTGCGTTTTAGGTTTTTAAATTGTTTCCAAATTTTGACGCTGATGACGTGGAGATAATTAGATTATATCCCCATCGAAACAGTGATATGTTTTTTGATATTGGCGTTTTCAAATCCCAGATTCCGGCCCGGCTATATATATACGTAGATTGATGCTTTGAATTATTGTAGAATTCATCATATCTATTGCAACTTAATTAAATTACTGTAATATGAAATATGAAATTTAAAGACAGAACTTTTGGTTTCGAGTAATATAAGGCTGTCTTTATTAATTATCTTAATAGCTCTCAATTTACAAATGCTTTTTGTAAAACAAACAAGTGACTAGAATTTTTTGCTAAAACACAAATTTAAAGGTGACCCATAAAAATAAAAAATTAAAAATAATAATAGGTTGTTGATAGAAGCTGTTAGGTGTGGATAGACATAGATCGATGAACAGAAGAAGAACAATAGCTACATATTTCAATATGTATCACAATAGCTCCCAAATGGATCGCAAAAAATTCTGTATAAGCTAGATTTAGCATTAAAAATATTAGAAGATCAATGTTTCTTCCTAAGATCCCAGCTGCATCTTATACATTTTGCTGCATCTGAAAATTTCAGCTACAAGCTGCAATCCTTTTCTATATATTTCTTTATAATATAAATATCAAAAACTAGTTTAAAAATGTCATGTTGCAGTAAAGGCAATAATTTAACTGAAAAGTAATAAATAAATACTTGCAGGTTTGTCTGTATATAATATTAATAATAAGAATGAAATTAAGGCCAACACACATTGATGAAAAAAATTTTAAAAATAAATTATATACAAATTAAAAATTTCACGAGTACTTTCGGGGGGGACGACATCCCCTCCTAAAGTGAGCTTAGGGGGGCGTCCATTAAGTACATGGGGGATTTTGCAATAAATTTGGACCCTCTCCCCCTTGATGAGTTTGGTAAGATGTGGTGGGACCCCCCCCCCCTCACGTGATTATAGAGGAAATAATTTAAAAATTATAATTTAAAAGCCACTAAATTTAAAATAATATAAAAACCACTAAATATCTAAAGCGTTACTGATGTTTCTATGAAATATATTTTTTCTTTGAAGGAAGATGAGAAAAATGATACTACGTTTAAGGTGCACTACAACGTATTTAATTAAATTTAGTAAAATAAAAAAAGTGGTTTGTGACACCACCTTCTCTAATTCTTCACTCACTCCATGAACATTCATGTGCTTCCTTTAATTGTAATAATATTAGATGTATATTAAGTTAACTAAAATAGACATACAAACATCAGGAATGCATTAAAACTATATCATTTACATCGCACATAAGATACAACAAATAACACTAAATATGTAGTGCAATATTGTGCATACCACGTTATACATTATTAGGCATGACACGTTACATCTTTCTTATTTTTTTTTTAATAATAAGTTAAACGATCTGGCGGTGTACTTATTCGGCCTGATCTTGTTTTAACTGGAACTGTTCTTGGATCACTTAAAATTTTCTGATCTTTTCTAACATCAGTTACCGGGATTGATTCTGGTTCATTACTTGTGTCACTTAACATTTTGTTAATCAGTTTCTGGGGTTTTTAACAGTTGTATTGATGTTGGGTTCAATACTTGGTGTTGGAATAGGACAGGTACTTTGTGTTGGAGGAATATCAGCCTTAGTATGCTGAAGGTAAACTGAATTCCTTCTAAGGTCCGACCCATCTGTAGTGCGAAAAATATAAGAACATGGTTCACCTGATGATTTAATTATTCTAGTTGGTTCCAATGTTCTATGCTTTGTTCTTAAAACAACTTTTTCTTGAGGTAAGAACTTACTATGTTATTGAATTGGACTTAACTTCCATTCGTTGACGTTCATGACGTAGTTTCTCAGGCATTTCATGTTGTAATGCTGGTTTTGAACACGATGGATGAATTACCATATTACATCTGGTAGATCTATCGAACAAACGTTGCGCTGGTGAACCAAGATTATTTCTAGGAGTATTCCTAATATTTAACAATGCTAAATAAAAGTCTGTTGACGATTTAGCACATTTTATCATCATGTTTTTTGCTGTTTGAACATAACGTTCTACAAATCCATTACTGCGGGGATACTTCGGACTCGATGTTTGATGAGCAAAACCCCAATTAATTGCGAATTGTTAAAACTCCTCTGACGCAAACTGTGTCCATTGTCAGATTTAAATATTTCAGGAATACCATGTGTAGCAAATAACTTCTTGAGAACATCCATTACTGCTTGAGATGTATTAGTCGGTAAATAGGACACATCAAAAAAGCTTGAATAGCTATCAACTGTGACTAAATATTTTTTCTGATGAAGTTCAAATAAATAAGCACTTACTCGTTGCCAAGGACGTATTGGCACAGGTTTCATTTTTAATGGTTCTTGTGAAGGCTTTCGCTGAGTTGACTGACATATTGAACAGGAACTAATAAACGATTGAATATCTGGAGTCATTCCACACCTATAACGTAATTTTCTTGCTATTGCTAGTATATAATTAATCCCAATATGTACTAGTTGTGCGCACAACAAGTTTACAACTGATTATAATCAGTTCTTAAAGACTCACCAACAATATGACGTTCATTTTTGAAAACTAATTCTGATAATCCTTGATATTCTGACAATTCTTCTTTAAATGTCCAATACTTACGAATATCCGAAGGTAATTCGTTTACTTCATTAGGCCATCCGTTATGAATATTATACAGAAGTCTTTGTAAATGTTCATCTTATACTTAATCCTCACTATGCCAGAAGCTTACAGTGATTGTATCTCTCTTCCGGCCGTTGCAGAGTATGGATTTACAAAATGGAAAGATTTACAGTAGAAGAAAAAAGCTGATCAATAACTTTTCCGTAAGTGGGACATATAAACCATGAATTATTATTCTTTAATAATTCTAGATATTTATTCTAATTTCATTTGTAGTTTCATTCAGTTCGTTATCATTGATACTTCATATTGGGGAGAATAACAATGTCAACGATTCCAGATCCAACAGATGTTTATTTACCAATGTGCTTAGAATGTTTAACGCCAGAGGGCCACAATACATATGAAAAAGACGTTAGTACAGCCATGCGGATGTGCTGATATGCAAGCTTCTGACAATATTTACCAGAGGATATCAACATTACGTCAGCCGATGTAAATCAGGATATATTCTACGGGGAACCAGCAAGGACTCTATTCACTATTTTCCATAGCTAACTGTATAAATTCACCTGTTCAATCAATATCCCCCAGCCACTTGAAAATATCTTCTCTTTGAAGTTGAAATCATGTCGGGCTAATTTTTTATTCAGTATTAATTAATTTTTTCATTATTTAGCAGGTGTACCTGCTTCATTTATGACATCAAAGTATTATCAGTACACATAAAATACTTTTATTTATTTATTTATTAATAATAAGGATGAAATTAAGGCCACCACACATTGATGATTGAAAAAAAAATATATACAAATTAAAAATTGCACGAGTACGTTCGGGGTAGTCGACAGCCCCTCCTCAAGTTAGCTAATACAATAGTTCAGAATTCAAAGTAGGAGTCGAAGGTTCACGTGATCCTGGGTTGAACCATTGTTGCATCGGGAGGTCAGCAAGTGACATCCGCTGAGTTCCCTGTAGCAATGCATATTATGATGGGATGGATACTGGAACACTTATGACATGATACAGTAGAGCAAAAACTAAACTTAATCCTCATGATACTCCTTTTGTCTGTAAAGGAGATTATGTTATCTACGTATCTACAATAGATAGGAACATGTATTTGTCCTGCCTGCCTTCGAAATTACTAGAGCTGTATCCTAGATATATGACATCGCCCATTCCGCAAGAATAGCCGAAACAGTTAAGCCCATGAAGAGTCCGTCTGTTTGTTTGAAAATTTGCCCGTTGAACTCGAAAAATTATATATCGAAAATGGCTTCTATTAGTGGAATTACATTCATCACTCTTCCTTTGCAAAAGTGGCTATGAATCTTACTGGATCGTTGTGCTGGATCATAGTTGTTTCTTTGAAATATATGTAGATATATATAAAAAGGGCAATTATACCTAATTAGAATGTAATGTAATGTAATGTAATGTAAAAGATGGGTGGTAAATTCATACCTAGCACCGCGACCTAAGGTCTATTGTACTTTCCCCAACCTTAATCCCCAAAAAGACCAGTAGCTACGGCAAATGCCAGTAGTTTGTTTGTAGGGACCTTAATCAAATCCTTTGGTTCTAAGAAGAAAGATCCTAGGATTTTGTGTCTTAGCGCTGTGTAATATTCACAGTTACATAAGATGTGTGAGGAAGTCTCATCTTCTGAATCACATCTCCTACAAACTGGGTTGTCTTTTATGTTCAAAAGCTATAAATGCTTATGGAGACGACAATGCCCAGTAAGTAGACCAACAACAATACCAAGTTCCTTTTTCCGTAACATTAAAAGTTCGGAGGAACGTTTATTGTTTGGTCCTTGAATTAGCATCTTGGCTTGTCTTTGTCCCTTAAGCCTGTGCCATAGCTTGAGCTGTAGCGCTCTCATTTTCTTAAGAAAGATCTTCCTAATCATGTTATTGGATAAGCCAATAACAGGTTCCGGACCTATAAAGGTCATCTCCGAGCCTTCCTTAGCGAAGGAATCGGCTTTCTCATTGCCTTCATGACCACTGTGTCCTGGCACCCAAAAAAGACGAACTTTATTGAATTGTGCCAGTAAAGACAGAGTTTTGAGGCAATCGAAAACGATCTTAGAAGTAATGCGGCATTGATTCAGAGCATTCAGTGCTGCCTGGCTATCAGAAAAAATATAAATATTCTTGTTCCTGATGTTTCTGTCCAAACAGATGCCGGCACAAGCAAGAATTGCAAAGATTTCCGCTTGAAATACAGATGTGAAATTACCCAGGTTATAAGAAAAACCATACCCGCCAGTTAGGTAATACACACCTGCTCCGGATCCATTGGCAGACTTGGATCCATCCGTATACCAAACAGATTCATCTGTGATTATAGGAATTGATCCAGAATCCCACTCAGCTCTACTTGGGAAATGTATGCTGAATGGTCTTTCAAAGTAATAATAGGGAAGCATTTTGTCAGTTGTCATTAGCAGGACAGACTCCTGACTCGAATGCTGCGTGTAGAGCTTTGTGTGACTGCTTGCTGAGTGGTTATAACACCACTCACCCGCAGTCTTAAGCCTTAAAGCTCCCAAAGTAGCTTCAGCCTCAATATGTAAATGTAGTGGCAAGAATCCCAGTAGCAATTCCACTGCAGCCGTGGGTGCAGTTCTCATTGCCCCTGTGATACCTATGCACGCCATTCTTTGTAGCTTATTGAGCTCGCATTGAGCTGTTTTAAGTTTGACCCTTGGCCACCATACCACCGCAGCGTATGTGAGAATGGGTCTAATGATCATAGTGTAGATCCAGTGCATAACCTTTGGATTAATTCCCCAGGTTTTACCAATAGCTCCCCGACACGACCAAAAGATTCTTTTTGCTTTCGTAATCGAGTGCTCCAAGTGTTGTCTCCAAGTCATTCTTTGGTCAAGTATAACACCCAAATACTTGACTTCCGAAGAAATGGTAAGCTTCCTATCGAAGAAGGTAAGAGCTTGCAGCTCATGCAAGTTCTTTTTCCTTGTGAAAGGTATCAAGGTCGTTTTGTCTGGATTGACAGAAAGACCTACTTTTTTACACCACTTTTCAACCAGTAACAGAGCGTCCTGCATGACTTCTGATACGGTTTTAGGGAATTTACCTCTAACGGCTATTGAGATCTCATCCGCATAACCAATGCAGCCACACCCAAACCTCCCAAGAGACACCAGCAGTTCATCCACCACAAGGCACCACAGCAAAGGAGAGAGAACCCCTCCTTGCGGGCAACCTCTATTGGTAGCGACCGCTAAGTTGTCCCCGAGCAGTGAGGATATGACCACACGTTCACTTAGAATTGATCTCAACCATCTTCTTAAGGTAGGGTTAATTCCATGATTATGAGTGGCTGCATCAATAGCCTCTATAGAGATTCTATCGAAGGCCCCCTCAATATCCATGAAGACAGTTAAAGCAAATTCCTTATGCTCAAGGGCTTTCTCCAAAAGTATTACAATACGATGAAGTGCCGTTTCAGTCGATTTACCTTGCTGGTAGGCAAATTGTTGACTGGAGAGAGGATTTGATATAAGAATCTCATCTCTAATGTCTCTATCAACCAATTTCTCTAGAGTCTTAAGCAAAAAAGAGGTAAGGCTGATAGGTCGAAAAGATTTAGCTTGCATATAGCTTGGTTTACCAGGTTTAGGAATAAAGATAGCTCTGGTTTGTCTCCACTGCACTGGGAGATACCCTAGAGCTATACTTGCCCTAAAAATCCGGCAGAGAATCGGTATGACGATATCCGCTCCTTCTTGCAAATGCATTGGGATAATACCGTCCATACCTGGGGCTTTGAAGGGTTTAAATGTAAAAATAGCCCATCTGATTTTTGAATGTTCACCAATTCTTCTAGACACACACCAGTCTGTTCGATTACCTCTAGGAGGAACCAGACCCGATCGATGCATGTCTTCAATATTGATTTTTTTAGATTCTGGAAAGTGTACTCCTAACATTTCTCTTAGTGTTTCTTTTCCAGATTTTGTGTAACTACCATTCTCAAGTTTTATAGAACTTAGTTGGTTATAGTTACCTTTATCTAGGATTTTAACAAGCTTGGCAGTACTGGAGATGTCTGATACATCTTTACAGAACTTCCTCCAAGATTCCTTTTTAGCCTCTCTGATGGCCTTATTGTAACAGGTGAGGGTGTTTTTATACTCCTCCCATTCACCTGTCTTTTTTGCTTTATTAAAAAGCTTCCTTGTCTTATATCTTAGGTTACTAAGTTCATTATTCCACCAAAGAACTTGCCTTGGTAAACTAGCAACCTTGACCGGACAGTTCTGGTGATAAGAACTGAGAATAGCTTGTTGCAGCTGGTCAACAGCTAACTCAATATCTAACACCGAGCGTATGTTAGAAATCATATCTCCTGTTAGTATTTCTAGATCCTCCTTAAAGCCGACCCAATTCGTCTTTCTGGGGTTCCTGGGACATACCATTTGTTGCCTTTCACCTGCAACACAGAAGCAAATGTACCTATGATCTGAAAGAGAAAGTTCATTAGATACATGCCAATTATTAATAGAACAAAGCATATTAACAGAACAGAGTGTTAGATCAATTACTTCACTCCTATTACTTACAACGAAGGTAGGTTCATTGCCTTTATTTAAAACATGTAACTTAGTACTTACCAAGAATTCCATGAGATTTTCTCCTCGTTGGTTGCAGTCAGTGCTTCCCCAGGCGACATGGTGAGCATTGGCGTCACATCCAATGATGAGTTGCGTTCCATTGCTTTCGCAGTATTTAATAAGATTCCTTACCTCCAAAGGAGGAAAGTTATCATTCTCCTCATAAGGGAAATATGCTGAGACCACAACGATTTCACAAACTTTACTTCCCTCCAGAAGAAGTTTGACTACAGTTGTGTCTCTTGAGAAGAACTCTGTAAGGGGTATGGCATTTATGCCTTTCCTAACCAAAATACAGGTTCTCATATTTTCACAGGTGGTATCATAAGTAAGTAACCATCCTGATCTAGGTAAACCTAATATGTTACCTTTGTAAATCCAGGGTTCTTGGATAATGGCTAAATCAATGTTGTCCTCAGCCAGTCTCTGGCACAAAGCCGCAGAAGCAGACCGGCTGTGGTGTAAAATTGATCTGAATGCAGTTCAACATGTTTGTGGTGATATAAGGGAGTCAGAGGCCGAGGATAGAACGATTAGGTATTTCCTCACTGTGGGTGTCGGATTCCAACACCCGATCAGAGAGGTCCCCACCCTCGTCCATCTCAACCAGTTCCATGTTTTCGGATGGTGCCGATCCCATGTCCGATTCCCCTGTCGCCACATCCATAGTTGAAACTGCCTGATCTTCAGTTTCTGCAAGTGTGAAACTACCTGCTGATGCCTTGGAAGAAGAGGGCTCAGGTGCCGAGGTATCAACCTCGGGTTTCACAAGTTCTGGGTCGTGTAGGATCTTGAAGATACCTTTATCGACCCCGGTATGTGCTAGGTACTTAGCCTCAGCAATGGCTGTGGAAGATTCCCTATCCACTTGGAAAATCCATCTCAGAGCCTGAGGGTCTGCGATACGGTTCAGTACTCGCCAACAATTGGTGTTAAGCCTCTTGTTGTAGGCACTGAGCCTCCGCAGCAGGACAGCTGAGTCTGTTGTCCATATGTCTTTCGTCTTGAAAGCTACTTTGACAGGTTTTGGCAGGTCATTGGCTTTCAGCACCCTGAGCCTCGTGCCCTGCAGAACACTGTCATTATCATTAAAGGCTTCTGTCACCCAAAGTGCAGTTGCCTGATTTTCGCATAGGTAAAATAGTACCCCTCCATTCAAGCTGAAACTCTTCATTAGTGGTAGAGGTTCCCCTTCTGGGGTTCCATCCACCCGCCTAAGAAGGTCCATCTGGATGGTACCTACTTCACTATCGTCCAGTTTCTCATCTGGGAAGTTTTCCTTAATGACGGCCATCTTGATACAAGAAGTGACCTCTTTATAAGTTTGTTGTTTAGCCCCCTGCTTTGGTCTCTTCGGAGGGCCCTGTACGTTCAGGGGTGATGGTGTCGACACATCTGAACGCTGTCTTTTGATGGTTTCTTTGAGGGGTGTTTGCTCGCTTTTGGCTACAGGGCTTCCTGCTTGCCTCTGCCTTTGCAATTTCCTCCTCATGTTTCTCCTAGCTGTTTTGGATAAACCGCCTTGATGTAGCCTGTTAAGCCCGGAAGCAGTATGTTTCAGTGCCTTAGTTCCTGGAGTTAACTCGGAATTGCCTGTTAACCTGGAGCTATGTTCTGAACTTGTACTAGCTTGTTGGGAGATCCCAGTATTCCTGTTTTCTTCCCTTTGTTCAGCTACCAAGGTAGCTGCTTTTGATGGTTGGGTACATCCCGAAGGCGACCCTAACCCTTGCTTTTTATTTAAATTATTTTCCATAAACTTTTGTTTACCGGGGGAATTTAAAAAAGTCACCACTTGGCTATCCCCCTATTCCAAGCAGAAGGCTATATACGATGGGGTACTCGCCAGGCGCCCCAAAGGGATCGTTTGCGGCACAACATATTTCGCTACCTTTGTACCATTCAGTCCTCGGCACGATACCTCCCACCTTAACTTGGGTAGAACCATAGCCCCGTCAGCCAGCATGTTTCGGGATCTCCAACTGGGAGTTCCTTACTACATCTGTTTCCACCCTCTACGACGTGGATGTGGGGTTGGAAATTTTAGAGGGCTACCTAATTAGAATAATTCGTAGTTCTCGTAATTTTGAAAGTAGTTTTCAAAAATAAAGGGTGTGTCATATATGGTTATTACGAAGCGATCGATTTTGTCTGGAAAAAACGTCACCAGTCATGGCGTCATCAACTTGAAGCAGTCAGTTCAAGATGGCGTCGTTTTGTGATCGCATAAGCGTGACCAAGAAAGGACAAACTTTGCATAGCGAAGCAAGGAGAATACTGTGGAACGTTTGTAATTCTTTCACTTTTAATTATTATTATGTATTCGTAACTGTAGGAAATACAAAAACCAGAAAGTCTTTGTAATGTTTTTAAGATTCAGTCCCGGATTTGAGCAATGGATGGTGCTATTACCTCTTGGAAACATCAAGCTATAAGGAAGTTACGTCATCAAAAGCTCCTCTATCATGAACTGAACTGTAATACTGTATTTTCCACATAATCGTAACTATTCCTGATACTGTGTTGACCTTTAATTGTAACATTTTGTTGAATAGTCCAGTAACATGGTACATTTTGGTATGCAAAAGGTCGGGTAGTTCTGATTTTTTGATATGTTGTGAGTGTTGGACTTATATCATAAAATCCAAGTTTTCGACCTCCGCGCGCCACGGCGCGTCACGTGATAGGAACAAAATAACAAAATTTTTTACCTTCGCTATGTGTTTCCACAATATCTTCTGAACGGTTTGCTTTACAGAAAATAATATCCTTTCCAAGTATAGAGTAGAATAAATTTGTCACAGTTTGAGCCCAAAACCAGCTCTGTAGCTGCAATAGTGACCGAGACACAGGCTTCCCAAAAATCCCGATTTTCTACAAAATTTATGAAAATTGGGATTGTTCGCTAATTTTTGTTGAATATCACCGAAACCAATGAAATAGCGCAAACGTCGTACAGAACAAATTTAAAGACTAGGAATTTTGCTGTAAAGAAAGCACAATCGGATGTTTCTACGACATATAATAAAGGATATAGAGTTGTTCAACGAAAGGGTGTAAATAGTTTGATATCAGGAAAATAATATATTTTGGTATGCAAAAAGTCGGGTAGTTTTGATTTTTGGATATGTTGTTAGTGTTGGGCTTTTACCGTAAAATCCAAGTTTTCGACTTCCGTGCGCCACGGCGAGTCACGTGATATGAACAAAACATCAAAATTTTGGATCTTTTCAATGTTTTTCCACAATAGCTCCTGAACGGGTTTATTTCACAGAAAATATTATCCATTCTAAATTTAAAGTAGAGTATATTTGTAACAGTTTGAGCTCAAATCCAGCTCTGTAGCTGCAATAGTGACTGAGACACAGGTTTCCGAAATTACGATTTTCTCAAAAATGTAGGAAAATTGTGATTGTTCGGCAATTTCTGTGAAATATCGCCGAAACCGATAAATAGAGCAAACAAGGAACAAATTTAAAGGCTAGGAAATTTGCTATAAAGAAAGCACTAGCGAATGTTTCTACGCCATGTAGTAAAGGTTATACAGTTGTTCAACAGTTTGGCATAGGGCTATACGCACTACTCCGTCTTCCGTTATGTTTCCGTAACGTAATTGCTTAAGTGACGTAGTTATGTCTTAAGGGTCACAAGAATGGGGAACAATTACGTGAAATAAAAATCACATTTGACCATATATTTCTATTAATCTATATTCAAAAATTTACTATCCTAAAAATTTCAGGTAATTGTTCCCCATTCTTGTGACCCAGAAGACATAACTACGTCACTTAAGCAATTACATTACGGAAACATAACGGAAGACGTAGTAGTGCGTATAGCCTTTAAAACCGTAGGCGAAACAAATGAACGAAGTTTGCCCAGGAAAACTGGGCAGTATTTGGTAGACATAAACAATAGAATATATGGTATTTAACGTTTTGTCTCTTTGGCGGGCCAGGACGAGCATCTTCAAGCCCTGTCTGCTGCTCCATGTCCTCTTCAGCCAGCTGAAGTTGTAAATCGTCTATAACATCGTAAGGAAAGTTAGTTATTGACGATGGCGAATCGTCTTCATCATCACTGCTGTTCTAAAATTGTATTTTTAATTCTTGAATGTAAATTTGTATTTAATAACTACTCTGAGAAACCTCTTTAAATTGTAATCATGTTCAGCTTGATCTTTTCCAAAGACATAATATCGTCCAGATAAATCCTTCAACCTCTATTATCTTCACAATAGTCCGTTGAAACTAAGCTACACCATTTACAACTCCAAAAGGAATCGGAGTTATAAACTGATACAGTTAAACTGTTAAACTGATACAGTTTGCCATTTGCTTCAAATGCAGTATTAAATTTATCCTCATCTCTAATTGGAATTTGATGATATGTAAATCAATTGCTCTAAAGACATTATATTAACCTTGTTAACTATTTCCTGTATTCTAGGCTGGAGATAAGCATTAAGATATATATATTTGTTAATAATAATCTACACACATCCTTTTCTTGCGATTTTCAGATGAACCGATTACTACATGAGCCCTCCATGGTGATGTATTTAGTTCAAAAAAATCCTCCACTAAGAAATTGCGTATTTCAGAGTCAATGAATATTCGATCCTCGGGTAAGAATTGATGATATTTTATTGCAATAGGTTTAATTCCGAAGATAGATGTCGGAAAAGAGCAGCTTTCGGCACCATAGCAGCAGCTAAATTACAAATATGAATTGGTGACTTTGGACCATCAAAATTGATACTAACAGCTTTAAAAAGTTAAAGTTGAAGTACCCCACTGCAGGCCTATACAGGCCTATCGGGGGGCAGGAGGTTAGGCTCCAACGATAAGAACCACGGGACAAATTTGGGGTGGGGTGGTCAACCCGACGCCCGCCCGCCTTTAACTCCCGGGAAAGAAACCCGGTACCCATTCTAGAGAGGGCTGGGTAGACCCTAGGACCCGTTTGGAGATGAAAGGAGCGTGGAAAAATTCCCGAACTCCGCCGAGGCCGGAAACCGAACCCGCCATCTCCAACCCGCAGCCAAGCGCCCTAGCGCACTCGGCTACCGGGCCCACACTAACAGCTTTATGTTGCTTTAAATTATCATGACCTATTTTAAGGTCAGCACATGCATGTGAAAGTCTTCATATTATTATAGATGTTTTCGAACAAACAGTTTTCGAACAATATTACAACAACTAATCATTTCACATGACAAGAGTTTTAGAAGCCATGGTAATATTGCTGTATTCACGTTCCAAACCAAGAGCGAATGATACACTAATGAAGCTTAAAGAGCCACCACTATCGATTAGTGCTGATGCAGGATGGTCATTTACTTTTACATTTGGAATTGAATTCGATAAACATTTTGGACTCACAGATGAAATCAATATATTTATAAACGAAACATTATCTACAGTAGGCTTTGCATAAATTTGCAGTAGTCTCTTTAAAATTCGATGAACCACAACCGACAGAGAAATTCCCCACCTTACTATACTATCTGCAAATAGCTTCCAGAGATGGATAAATATTTCTACATGCCGAGATCGTCCAAAAAAATAACATAACCATAATCCGGACCCAATAGCCAAAGTCATATACAAGTGCCATGATGAAAGAGATATAATTCTATTAGAATCATGTTTCATAAATTCAAATGAATTTATAAATAAGGATAGATCTTTTAAAGTTTCATACTATTCATTAAGAATTTTCAAAAATTTATAAATAAAAAGAAGAGAGAAAATTATTAAAATATAATATGTTTGTAACAATTTATCATTTTTATTTTAAATTTGAAGTGATTTAACAATTAGTGCTGTATCATTGTTTATTAGAATTACTGATGTAAAGAATTAGTGGTGTATCATTATTTATTGGGTAATTGTAACTATTTTAGTATGACCTCAATTAATAATGGTTTGTAATGTCTCATACATTCATTAACGTTGTTTAAAAGAACTTGATGTAATTAATTGTTTATTTTTACTTTGTAATGAGAGGAAAGTTTATTTTATTTTTATTTTATTTTCCTCTTTTTACCTATCACCTGCCGAAGAATAATTGAAGAAATTATTCGAAATATAGTCCTACAGTAAAGAAGTCTTATCAAAAGGATTGGTTGATGGATTTATTTATATCTAGATATATAAGTATGTATCAATATTTAGGCCCGTGAAGCCTTGGATAATTTCAGAAAGTAATTACATGAATTTCATTAAATCTATAAAACTTAAAGGTGGAACTATAAGTTACAAGCTATTCAAATATCACCAAAATATTGTAACTAAATTAGCAAAATGGGAAGCCCACGAAATGTTTCTATTGAAAATGAAACATTACAATCTTATTCCAAGAACTATAGAGAGAATCAAAGTACCAACGTTGATAACTAACCAGGATTCCAAAAGACTTATAGAAACGTTTAAATGGGACTTATTTAACAATCAAATCCAAGCAGTTAAAACCAAGATATTTAAGTATGTATCAACATTTACTCACTATTGCTGATTGAGTTTATTGGGTTTGCTTCTTTAAATTCTGATGACTTAAGTTCAGGAACTGCATTGGGAAATGTTGGTAAAGAGATCATGTTAATTGAGTTAGAATGAATAACCGTCATCTCAAGCCCTTGAGAATAGTCATCTATAGTTTTATGAAGAGTTAGAGTAACGTTTTCGAGAAGCGTTCACGTATCTTATTGTCACTTATTCTATGCATAAATGAATCTCTAATATAATCATTTCTGTTCTGCGCAGTTATAACTGCTCTAAAATCATAGTCCTGACTTTAAAGTTTGAGCTCACGTAGATATTGATCAACAGATTCATTTGGTAACTGACAATGAGTCGCTAATCTGTATCTCGCATAAATCTCATTTTTAGGCTTAACATTAATATTTTTCAGGGTATGAATAGCATTAGCGTAGCTATTTGCTTCAATTATATATGAATAAATGGAAGGTGCAACATTGTTAACTAGTGAATTAAGCTGTTATTCGTCTGAAGCATTCTTCACTTCCTTCACAAAATTCTCGAAAGTTTTTAACCTGTTGCCGCATTAGAAGAACTCGGATCACTTTCCAATTTATCTGGACGCAGAAGACGTTCCAGTAAAGATTTTGCTGAACAAAATGTAGTTGATTTGAAATACACAACGTTAGACTTTATTCCGCAAGAAATGCTGAGTTTGCTTTCCAATTTATTGCCAGACAATTTTACAATAATAAAGATTAGCAGTAATGATAAATGATTATTACATCACATGGCTGTTTCAGATTAACTCTGAATCTCGTGTGTCTTCATTTTTTATTTGCCTTGAGCATAATTACTTTTCTGAGCATGTAGTTTCGGATATAACTGATTGAATAAATAATTCTTCTATTTACTTTATACTTTTACTTTATAATCTAAGTACCTATGAAACTTAGGATCTCTTTGTATTTGGGTATACTCATTAACATTACTAAAGACAGATATCATTCTTCTTCATCTTTTGAAGAATGACAATATTCGTTACCAAAGACACTAATCACAAAGAACTGTCATAAATTGGCAGTTCCTGTCACATTTCCACATTAATTTCCAATCATTGTAGAGTTCCCCATATGTTTTTATTTATTTATTGTTTTTATTTTATTTTCAACAAAGGCACAGATTAAGATATTATTTTCACACATTTAAAATATCAAGGGATTATTTGAAAAATAATTAAGCTTCGAATTTTTTTGTGTTCTCAAGCTAAGATGCCGTGGCATGCAGCACGGCGAAGCTGTTTTGTGCTAAGTACTTATATGTTTTTTAGACTGGTATCAGGAAGTTTCTTAGAACAATTCCTTGATATTTTAAATGTGTGAAAATAATATTTTAATATGTCCGTTTGGTGAAAAGAAAATCTTTAATCACATGTTAAATAGATACCTTAAACATTTATTTATTTTAAATATCGATTAACGACGTACAGTTACAAATAAAAATATGTTGCAGTATTGTACTTCGATATTATTATCAATCTGACAGAATTTGAATGTTGATTGTTCTTCACATTTTTTAATGCAATAACTGGAAAATAACAGTGCCGTGAGAGTCTCATGCAATTAATCATATTTCATATTATATTTTTTAATATTTTCCGTAGCTTACTTTTCGATTAAACAAATTTCTAAATCGCTGTGTGTGAAAACATGTCATTTCACAAAAAGACTTCTTTACTATGATGTGCATTCAGAAGACGAAAATATTTTCCCACCAAAATCAACTTTGAAGTTATCTGAAATGACTTCCTAGTCATCCTATTCACTCTGCCAAAAATAATATATATAATAAAATATTTAAAATATTTCTCTGAATACCATTAATTTGCAAATAAAACCTTTAATAATAATAGAGAAATCTTCCTTCCTCTTAATTTTTCAGAAAACGATAAGATATTTGGTCCAATGATTAAACAAAATACACAAGTGTCATTGTCAAGATAATTCTCACTTTGCCTATTGTTCTTTGTTTTATCAAGGATCAACGAATATTATCATTAATTCAATATTTCACAAACCAGACAACCTGATTAACTCATAAAATGATTACATCTGAAACTTTTTCATATTCATATCATCCAAATATCTTTGTTTTCAAATATTCCAGAAGATAGAAAACAATATAGGCCTACTTAACTATAGAATTGAATGATTGGGGATGTTGGGTAAAAATCTGAAAAGAGAGACCATCTCTTGTTTGCTCAATACAAGTTATGGAGAATGATTTCTTGGAAACCTAATTACTGTAAACTGTATATTTCAAAATTATTTCGAGTAAATAAGTTCTACAAATAAGTTAGTTTTCAAGTAAAGTGTTTTAGCTTAAGCTAGAAAATACCTTTCACAGAAGTAAGATTCGAAAATAATATTGATTAAATTGTTTCGAAGATTATTAAAGAAAATATTATATAATATTATTTGTTGTTTATAGATATGAATGACTTAATAGAAGTAGAAAAATAAAAAGAGGTTTTTAATTGTTTATAACTTGTGAGGCATCTATGTTTCATTTTAAATTTATGTCTCATGAACTAAAAAACAAAAACTTGTTTTTCCTTTTGAACCTTCCTGCTTCATACAAGACACTTTTAGTACAAAGTATAGTTGAAACTTAGGGGAAAGAGAGGAGAGATGACGCACATTTCGATAATAATTTATATTTCCAAAATTTTGGAATTCATTTGAGAATGAATTATGCCAAATCATTCTATAGACATTAATTCCTAAAAAAAAATTAATTTACCCATTGCATCATTTAAACATATAAAAAATAACGTTTTTTAAAAACACTATATTTTGCCATCTCTCCTCATATGGTAGGTGAGATGACGCGCTATGGGTAGGAGAGAAGCCTTATTAAAAAATTAAAGTATAGTAAATATAAAAGCCAGAAATTAAAGTTTTGGAACATTATTAATGTATTTTCCTCGTTTTTGACAGGTAATTGAAAAGAATAGAAAGTGAATTTGACATCAATTAATCAGACTATATTAATAAAGTTTAATGCTAACAGGAGACAATTATTTTTTCGTATTGCCTCTGATTAACTTAATGAAATTTCTTTATTTTTTTTCTCCCGAATCTTCCACATAAAGAACATAGTTTTGAATACAGCGAACAAGATTTCCTGTAGTAATCTTTTGCAAGACAGGTCTTTTCAGGTCTCATCGTTTTTATTGTTCCTGGTTTTGAAAAATCAAAACTGCGTCATCTCTCCTCACATTATGAGGAGTCATCTCTTCTAAAACGATAAGAGAGACAACGCACCTAATTTTTTCCCAACAAACATGGCCGAACACGAAAGCATTGTGAATACAATCCCGCCAAGAATCCAGTTTCAACTTATAACAGCAGAAAATCCTTTATCGCTGCGATAAATATGCTGTTTGAAAATAATGAAACAATTACTTGAAAATTC
>JAFIDM010009631.1:31208170-31231534 GCA_023159025.1 Thereuonema tuberculata
AATCCACAAATATTCACAAAAATGTAGAAGAATTTGACAACGTGTACACTCCACACCACTGTACAATCCAACTTTGGGTAAGTATCACCACGCTGTGTTAGAAGTGTAAACTGAAAACCGCGTCAACTTTCCTACTTGCGTCATTCCAAACATTCTTTTTTTTTAATGGTTGCGTAAATAAGTGATAAAATCTGCAATTAGGAAAATATTAACAAAATCCAGTCTTTGTAGATAATGGTGAAGCCGTTTCGGCATGGCCGAGCGGGCTAGACGGTGGTCTGCCGTGTGGCCGTTGTGTCGGAACCTGGGTTCGAATCCCGGTGTTGGCATGGCTGTTTCTTTCTTCTTCTGTGTTTCGTCCGTTTCTCCCTGGGACTTACTATCTCAGGGTTATCCCGGACGGGATGTAAAATCTCGTCCCCTTTCTTGACTTTCACTAGCTTCGCTCTGACGTTGTCAGGTCGAGCTAGTTCCGTGGTCCCTAGCTGGCCAAATTCGATAAAGGAAGGAAGATGATGGTGAGTTTCAAAACCAATGAAAGTTCTGCTGCAGGTGAGGTTATCTGATTTTTATAGGGATGTAGGAAGGTCCATGTTGTGATTGGTCCAAAATTTTCTATGGCGTTCTTGGTTATTGTCTGTTGAGAATTGAAAAATAAAGACTCATTGCGGCTATTCAATTAACAAAACATTTTAACGTGCGGGTAATCAATTTAATACAAAAGCAAAGCCACCGCGCATACTAAACAAGTAAATACATAATACATATATGAAATATCAGTAACACAATCGATTTCTCCAATGCAATGGTTGGCACCATCGGGTGAATCAAGAAAATAATAAATAAAAATTTATTAAACGAAATCCAGTCTTTATAGATAAAATATTAACAGGAAACTTACAAGTTAGTAATTGAAAAATTAAAATATAATAATTTTTATTCAGCACAAAGTTTATTTATAAAAAGACAACTCTAAATGTTGTTCAAATTAAAAACTAGGAACTATACTGGAACTGTGTAATTTAAAACAAAGACAGTGACTCATTGTAATTTACGAAAAGATATTTATGACTTCTTACCTTAAATGCAAATTTCTCATACTCAGGGACTATATTGTGCATGTAAAGCGATGCTACGATCATAATTTTATTGAAAGGAACCTTACAATCTATAAATAAAAAGGTAATATTTGCGTAAATAAAATAACTTTCTTTATTTTGAAAATGAATGAGGTTAAAATATAAAAATTCTGAAAAAAGATAAATTTAAAGCTTTACTTTTTATAATAGTTACATTATTATACTGAAAAAAATATATAATGAATTGAAGAAATTTCATCTTACTGTAAGTTGCATCATGAAATTCATATACATTAGTCATTCATATATATATCGAGCCAGAAAACTAAACTGTAGGTTTGCTTTGTTTGATCTCTTACTACCAACACAATTTTCTACTACTATCATTCGTAATTACTACAGTTATCAACTACTACTACCAATGCATACTTAAGCTTGAAAAATTAAAAGATTGGCATTTTATGATACTTCCAGACACCCAAATTTTACCTAATTTTGAGGAAATATATAACAGGTCCCACTAATATAAACTAAAAACAAAACAACGCGGCAGAGAAAAGCCACAAAACGCAGCTCATGCAGCATACTTTCCAGCCCCATCCGGCTGCCTGCATTTGCTGCAAACACTATTTAATATGCTATGTGATGAGCCCGCACTGCGATCAGCGCGTACGTGGCATGCAGCTAATCAAAGTATTCATTAACATTTGAAGTAGTAAGTCCCACTTCTGAAGCAATGATGTGCAAAACTCTCGGAGAGAACTTGAAGGTGGCTGGCGTTGTGAGACGCGTCTTCCTCAGAATCCCTGACATATTCGATCGGATTCAGAACGGAGAAACAGGCTGGCCACTACATTCGTCGATCACCCTCATATATAAGATATTCCTCCGTCAATCGCCCATGTGGACGGGCGATGTCATCCAAGTAACAGAGGATGTCAGACCCACACCCAGAAAAGTTGTACATAGTGCCGAAGAATACTGTCACTGCATCCCTGGCCCGTTATGGCCCACCGTTCGAAGATGTGAAGTGGTGTACGTGCGCCCAACAATATACCATCTCCATTCCGTCGTATTTCGGGATATTGGATGGTTTATATTTGTTCCCGGGTTCTCTCCAGATGTTGACACATCGGGAATCAGTTTTCAGATTGAATCTGGATTCATCAGAAAACATTACATGCATCTGTACCATGCTAAGTGTTTTCTGCATCACATAGACGGTATCTGATTGGCCAATGTCAAGGAAATGCACCACGCGGATCTCCGAGCATACACTCCGGCCTCGTTTAATTGTACAGAAAGGCTGGATCCAACTGTCCCATGACTGCTGCTAAGTCTCTGGTGAGTTCCAAACCTGTGCTTTGGTTGTGCTATAAGGCTAGTGAGTGAGATATCAATTCTCCCGGGGCATGGTGATCCTTAGACTTCGATTTCCAAAACGTTGACAAATGTTTCCCTCTCTTGGAATCTTCGCCATCCTCCGCATTATGACTCTGGTCGAAATGTTTAGAGCCTATGACTTCTAACTCTGATCTCAGCCTGGGTTTCCCAGACGCCCGGTAATTCTGTGTCTCGTTATATAATCCAGATGGATAATCTGGGCATGATAAAATTGTAAGGAAGCGTTTAAGGGGCCATAAGAGTCACAAAGTCTATTATACGGTACATGTCAGTAGTGGCAGGTGCTCCTGCCACCCTTATGTCTTCGCCGCAGAAGTGCTGCCACCTTTTTTTGTGTGTTTAGTTTGTGCTAGCACATATAGGATAAATATACACCATTCTGTCGAGTTTGGTGATATTTGGAAGTCTGGAAGGGTACGAAGCTGTCGATCTACCAACTTTTGAACAAGAGTGTAATATTTGCTTGATTGAACAAAGATTCAATAATTACAATCATTCAAAGGCATGAAGTTCATAGATGATATGAAATTAGACTCCAATTAACTACAATTATAAAATATCTGGCGCTATATCAAAGTTTCATTAAAGCTCATGATTGTTCAAATCTCTTATTTCAATGGTGTACGTGTTACCAAAGCTAGTTATCGTGCACAGGCAGCCAAATTCAAGTCTGTCTTATCGGTGATATCAAAGACTTCGTATTGAATTCCTGTTCGCCTGAATGGTGCAGTTTTTCTGTGCCGATAAAAATCTCTCGTTTTAGAAGGTCACATGTACATTCCTTTTCGAATTATCAAATACCAATTAATAAAAAAAAATCAGATCACCACATATCTAACTATATAAAAAGATAAGACCTGACTCACTCACTCACTCATTCACTCACTCACACACTGACTGACTGTTCAACGCCCACCTAAAACCGTTAAACCTAAAGAGCTGAAATTTTATACACAGGTTCCCTTTATAGTGTAGACAAAGAATAAGGCCGGATTTTGCGAAATTTCCACGGGTTCAGGAATAACGAGGGTTTATTTCTGCTTGAAAGTTTTCTTATTTCCGTAACTATAATTAGTAGAGACTTTAAATTTTGCATAAGTAGAAAATTATAATCACTAAAACCCTTTTTCAGGATGTTTTGAAATTCATCCGGGATAGGATAAAAAGCGTTGCTTTAAGTTATAAAACTGAAAGTTTGATTCCGTTACTATTGTTAGGTTTTAGGATTTGTTATCTTGAGAATGAGAACTAAACAAATATTGTTATGCAACAATTGGAGCTAGAATATTGTTCTGCCAATAGCACTACATAATCACCCGGTGGCGACAATGGGAACAATACAAATAGTGTTGTTTAGCAATTGCAACTAAAATATTGTTGTGGATAATAGCGACGGGGATTTCGAGTTGAATATAGATTTGTAATTATCAGATGAGTTTTTACGAACTAGGAAAGGTTGAAGTGATGGTGTTATAACGTTGCAAAATTCAAATAATCTGGAACAATGGATGTACACTTGGAGGAGAGTGAGTGGATGGGCAAACATGGTTCAAAGATACTTCTACGAGGTTTTCGGGATAGATATAGATTTGTAATGAGATCAGACCTTTTGAGTTGTTGTTGTTTTTTATTCTTTTTTACCAACCGGAAAGTGATCTTGCAATTGCAATTTCTTTATCATCCTCATTAGGACATTTGTTTTTTGTAACCCGAGCGAAGAATGGGTCGGTTTGCAAATTCATTAATAAAAATTAATTTTTGCAATTAAAATCCACTAACGTTTTCAGAACGTCCAGCTTTCCTTTGACAAGTGAAAGAATTACAAAAGTTCGAGAATAAAAGACTGGACCATTCAATCAGGAACATGTGATTATCAATAGCTGAGTTCACTCCAGAGCCTCGAATAACACCAAAAAGCAGGGCCGTTAGCGATCGGGGATATAGCCTAATTATTTCAGGGGAGCTCAATAAAAAAGACAATTTAAATCAAGCAAATGAACAACATGCATAATACAGAGATTGATAATTTCTTTATTTCTTTCTACAGTAAAACCTCGTTAAGTTGTCACTCAAGGGACCAAACATTTTTTGACGACGTAAGCGGAATGACGACTTAGGCGGAGTGGGAATTTAAAAAAAAAACAAAAAAAAAAACAAAAAACACAGAAATACATTATTTTCATGAATTGCTGTAGGATTCGGTGAGAAAAACAAGATTTTCAGAAATAAATTCATGCAAATGAATGAGTGGAAAATGAAAAAAAAAACACTTTTTATAGTTACCACATTTTAATCGTTTGAAAAGAAAGGCAATGTCTGTCTTTGAAACGTTCCAGCCAACCATTGCTGCCGTCGAAGTCATTAATGTTCAACTCCTTAGCAATTTCCAGGACTTTTTCTTTGAGAATCACGCAGACATCGGCACATTTTGCGATCTGACATGTATTAGCCATCGAACTAAAACCTCCTCGAGCTCGTCAAACTTCGATTTCCTCATTTTCTTTCTTTTGTCTTTGCAGTCAGCTTCTTCAGTTACTTGTTTCGATGATAGAATATCGTTTAATGTATCCTGGGAATTTGGTGTTCTTTGGCAAAAGCTGTTTTCGAAACATTTGATTTTTCAAAAAGTGCAATTAAGTCTTTTTTTTCTTTAAAAGAAAACAAAAGTTTTCAAAAGTAAGTTTTTGTTTCCCTTGCATAAATTAAAAACGTAATCGAACCACGAAATTGCAAGAGAAAAAATAGCCCTTATAGCGGGGCTTACTCGCTATGAAATGGGGTCATACTCAGGAGCGGTCAAGAGTCGCAGCGAGAAGTGTGCTTTGAATGATTAGCAGAGAGATTCCAAGAACCCAAATCCTCCGAAGGGGTAGGAAATGAATGAAGTGATAGGCGTGATCAGAAATTCCCCGTAAAGGCTTGGCTTTCTTAAAGTGAAGATGCGGGGCTGAAAAGACAACACGATGGCATGGAAAATGGAGAAGAAAGAGGCTTTTGGCCATTTTGAGAGGGACGAGTTATCCGGAGTAGAATTAAATTTGGTGACGGGTAAAGGAGGGTTATTTTACATTATTGTTTATGAGACCTTGTCGGCACCAAAGGAAAACGACGAATTAAACGGAGTGACGACTTATCCGGGTGACGACTAAATGAGGTTTTACTCTATTTCTAAAAATCAGATTTTTTATTTCTTTTGCATCTACAAAGCAAATAGTAATCAGTTGCATTTTTCATTAGATTAAAATATTACCTGTTATTTTTCGAGCTCACACTCTCACTGCTGGAAGTTCCTCATCGGCACAGTCATAAGTCTGTTGAAGTTGGAATTACTTCATCATCGGTAGCGTCTCAGGTCACCACTATATTCCTGTATATGCAAAGATTTACAGAATCGCTGCTTTTTTCGCCAAAAACTCGAAACAAGTGGTTGCGAATGTCATTTTGTTTGGCCTTTGTGATGCTTCTGGTTGGTGGAATTGGAGATGGTTTGCTTGATATGTGTTTTACCACTCGTTTGAGCAGAAAATGAGTCACTGCAAAAATTTGGATGTCTCGTTATCTTGATGGTGCCGTTTTGTCGTAGCAAAGTGATGCGCTTAGCTTCATGAATATAGATGACTTGTAGTGAAGATGTGCCTCGTTTTCCAATCGTGCACATTCCAATCATCCGAAAGAACAAAAACATTATCACAATGGTTTTTGTAGGTAGTGTTGGTAAGTGCCAGAGAGAATGATCGTGTCCAGTTTATTAATATCATGTTGTATTCTTCAGAACAACGTATCAAATGGCAAGAAATTGTGAGCTCTGACTGGAACTAAAATGGTTATCTTCTTTAAGGTTTTGGATGCTTCAGTAGTGAGATCTGTACCATTGCAACGGTGATGTCGTTCTTGTTTTAGTCATCACAGCCGTCACTTGCTAGTAGTACAAGGGTCACTGATTTAAAGTCAAATTCAAATTAGGAAACATTTCGCTGCACTGATACAACCTATTTTTACCGTCTACAAGACGTTTTTTAAAAGAAGGACTCTTCATAAGGATCATTGTAGCGTTTTAGCTTAGCATTTTCTCTCTCCTTTGCTTTTTCTGACTTTTTTTAGCCTTTGTTGACTATCCCCACTAATACATCTCCCATGATGTCCGCAGTTCTGATGCGCGATGAATTTTCCTCCCCAGCGAACTTGAATCAGCTCAACTTATACCTAAAGATCAATTCTTCAATTGTTACGCGAACAATTTCTTGTCTACACGACAACAGTGAGCTTATAAGCTAATATTTGAAAATCAATGACAGCAATGCAAAATACAGTATCTCGAAATCCGCAGAGGGTTGGTTCGAAAATCTACATCTATTTTTAAAGTATTTCATATGTTGTTTCGTCTCACACTAGGGCATTGATTTTCGCAATATACAGAGTGTGCCATCTCCTTGTTAGATGTTTTGGGCAAATTTTACCTTAGTAGGATTCATAGTAATTTCAAATTCACTTTAACCTAAACCTAAAATGCCATATAAAAATGTGTATAATATTTAAATGCCGAAATTGCGTAATTGTTGTTGCAGCAAAAACATAATTCTATTCTCAGATCTTAAATATTAAATTGCAAATCCAAACTTTTGTTGGATTCTTGATTATTGAAGTGCATTTTTTTTTATCGTAGTTTAATTCTGCAGTTCAATTTAATTAATTCTCTAAAATCAACTGCATGTTCTGACTGCTATCATTGCATTCTAACTTTTTCAGATACGATTAGTCTAATTTGAAATAAGTTTAATTATCTAAAATTCAAAATTCTTGTAATATATAGCTTGATTTTCCAATTTTTTATAAATTCATTTCATTTTGTTCTCGTAAGAAATCCGATATTTATCGAAGAAAAAAATAGTTTATTTAATTTACTTTATTGTTTTATTTGCTTAAACTATTATAATTAATGTTAGTTTCTTTTATAGCAATTTACTGTATTTTGAAGTCTCTCCATCGCAATAGAAAGTTTCTGATGGCACCCAAATTTGTTAATTGTTTCAGAATCATGCTGTCAAATTAATTATTATTCTATTCATTATTTAAAAATATTTTTTTGTTAGCTATTAGTTCTATGGTATTTGCGCACTTTTTACGACATTAGTCTCCTTCTGCATTATGATTTTTTCGGATCACCCTAATCTTTACCCGAATCTCATTCGCATTTTGCGTTTTGTTTTCATTGTTTTTGTTCGACTGTTTTATTGCTAACTTTTTTTTTTGTATTTCTTTATGTGGGTGCCCCTGCGCTGCTCACCTCAATTAACATTTTGCTCAGAAATTAAACTTACAAAATGCAATTACTTAATGAAATGGTCATAACGAAGTTTTAAATATAAGAATTATTTTATGCGGATCTTTTTATGTGGACAAGCCAATTAGGGGCCAGCATATGTAAACGAGATCACTCAATTCTTCATGTACTCAAAAGTGTGCCATAAATTAATCATAAATGCTCACCTTTGCATCTACTATTATAATCTTATATTATAAAAGCGTTATTGTGTCTCTCATTGTCGTAAGACTTTACGTTTTTCCAATTTTGTGACCAAACTATAAAAGATAGATTGATCATGTAAATGGATAAAATGTAGATCTTTTTAAGACAAACAAAAATCTTTCGAAAAAAAGTTTTTGGTTTCCAAGATGGCGGCTTTGAAAGGCTCAAATTTTGACTTTTTCTCAATTTAAATGAAAAGTATAAAAAATGGAACAGAACATGTTGGTATTTGAGAAAATGTTGAGAAAATGTTGGCATTAAAAGTACTATCCAACGATGTATCACTTATTCACGAACGTTTCAGCGTTTGCAAGATACAAGCAAAAATGTGAATTTTCGGTGTGTGACGCCGACCTGCAATACATCCTAGTTATTCGGAGAAGCCACAACGGGCTGGGAAGTTATATATTCTATCGCAACATTAATTTGCTAAATAAATAAAGCTTGTTTTTGGAATGCTATATAGGCAAGGGTTCCGGAGCGAAATGATGGTACCCGCTATTATTATTATATATTAAATACGTATATTATAAAAACGTTATTCTGTCTGTCATTCTGTAAGCAAAATGTTAAATTACAAATTACTAAAATATTACTAAAATAGAGAATCTACTCATTAAAAATGAAAATATATTAAACAACTGTCCAACTATACTGATTGGCGACGTAAATATAGATATTTTCATAATGAATAAAAACAATGCAGTACAGAAATACGTAAAACTTATGTGCAATAATGGCTTCAAAAATCGTCTTTACGGAACAACAAGAAACAACTACACAATTCATGGAAATACGAAAACAAATATAGATCATATTTTCATAAATAAACTTGATATCAAAACACCAGGAATAATATGTAAAGAACGAATCGGATAAGAGTTGAAAATGAGAAAATAACAGATCCAAATATATTCTACTAAGAACTAATCAATGATGTTAGCAAAACAAAATTCATGAAAATCTACATATATAAAAAGAAAAGTCCTGACTTTCTAACTGACTCATCAACGCCCACACCAAACCCTTGGACCTAGAATGCTGAAATTTTGCATTAGAGGTTTCCTTTATGATGTAGACAAGGAATAAGGCCGGATTTTTCGAAATTCTTACGGGATAGGAAATAATCTGGCAAACTGACGATGAAGTGTAATGCGGCAACCCCAGGTGTGTGGCGCCAACCCGCAATACACCTGAGTTCAGTGGAGAAGGCCACAACGGGCTGGGAAATCGTATATTCTCCGATCTCAATATTAATTTGCTAAATAAATAAAAAAAAAAAATTAATGCTAACATGAAAGGGTTCCGGAGCGAAGCGGCGGTACCCGGCTAGTTATTATTATATCCTAACATTTTGAAACACAGTCAGAGATACGATACACAAAAACACCACTAAAAATCATTGACTGGAGCCTTTAGTTGATACAAGTTTTAGCCAGAAGCCAGAGTATCCATCAGGTATCTGCGCAATACGTACGATGTTCCAAGCGCAGGTTCAAAGTTTTTTGTAGTTCTGATGTTATTATTTCAGACAACTGCAATCGGTTCACATATTTTGTAAAAATTTTTGGGATTGTTTCGAGTGCCCCTGTGATAATGGAGATCACTGTCGTGTTTTTCATCCAAAGTCGTATTGTTTCAATTGCCAAATCCCTGTATTTTGTAATCTTTTCCTGTTCTTTATCTTCAATTTTTTTATCTCCAGGGATTGCAATATCAATTATTTATATATTTTTGTTTGTTAATACTGTTATATCTGGCATATTATGATACAAGATCAACAAGATCTTGACGTCCTCATTTTCTAAAACTTTTTCAATTTGTTGTTCCCATGAATATTTGGATGCTGCTAAGTTATATTTTTGGCGTATTTTTGGCCCAGTGTACGTACTAATTTGGCGACCCGGTCATGTCTGCTTTTATAGTCCATTTTGTGCGATTTTACTGCAGATTAAATGCGAAACTGTTCCAAGTTTTTTCTTGGCATAGTCAGCAGTTTGGGTTATCAATTGATGTCTGGATTTTTGATTTCATTACAGTTGTCTGCAATGCTTGTTCTAGTGCAGCCAAAATTAATCATTCAGTTTCTTTATTGATTGTACCGACTTTGACCATACGCATGTTAGATCGTTGTCATTTTTGCCTTCAATACTTCTCAGATGCAGGAACTTGTTTTCCAACTATTTAATTTCCTTTCAAAATACTGTGCTCTGTATACTGTTTTGGTTTCTGTTGATTTTAAAATATTCTCACTGGCTACAGCTTTCAAAAGTTTTTCCTTACTTTTGTTAAAGTAGTCACTGAGACTTCGTTTTTTTTCTTCCACTATTTGGTGAACTTTTAGCAGTACACGGCCACCAATTTCACTGTTGGATTTGCTTCATAGTAACACTTCATTATCTCACGATTTTGAACTATTGTCCACGTTTTTCTTTTCGTCTGTTCCAGTGTTTTTGCAGCAGCCTATTCTGGTTCCTCAACAGCCTCTGCTGAGCCCTTAGCCCACTTGTCGCCAGATATGCAGGAGCCATAGGATCTGACGCGGCCCTTATTGACCCTTGCGACGACCTATCCGGTGTAGGTGTCTTTTTTTTCTCATCATGGTTGAAGGGGGTTGACACAGTTAGTATGGCTTCTCAGTTTGAACCTGTTTGGCTTGGGTGTCCCTTCAGGTAGATACACTGCCGCCAGCATAGTTCAAAACTTCACTGAAGTACTATTATTATGTAAAAGTGTCAAACCTTGGGTTTCCCCAGCAAAGACAATGTGGTGGGTCAAGGACCAAACCACATATTGCCAAGTACAGAAAAAAAAATTGGGAAGAATAGTTAGGGATGTGTGGTTTCCTAACCATGCGTGTTGTGTTGAGAACCACAACCTTCTGGAGTTGTGCATAAGTGTTTTTATGAAGTCCTAGTGTGCTGAGGCTTTTATTATTATTTGTTAGTTTTTATGATCATCTATTCATTTTATTCAAAGGCTGTGACTTTGAAGTAAAATTGAAAATAACAGACGAATAGGATGAAATGGTTATTTGGCAAACTTAATACAGTAATACGCTTATTTTGTTGTGTGAAAATTTTTGCTTTGACTTTGCTTTTTAAATAATAAAAAATTGTTGAAGTGAGTCTCTAAAAAGTGAAAGATTCGTTATTGGTGATTAAATTTAAAGTTCAGATGAAAAGTAAGAAAATAAATTAAAGCGCTTTCTCAAATAAAGAAACGTTTCTTTTGCTGAAAGGTAAGTCAAAGCTACATTTTGAAAGCTAATCACAATTAGAATAACTTTGATACCATTAAAATCTTTTGATTTAAAAATTACATTGTAAGTTAATGAGGGCGATGTTCGAAAACTATTGTAAATATTGCTTTAACAAATGCGAAATTAATTGAGAATGCTTCCTTTCTTTATGTAATAGGTCAATACGTATTTAGCACCATACAATTAATTTATTGATTTACATTAACTTTTAAATTCATGTAATTATAATAATTTACAAAGCTAGTGACAGAAAAAAATTATGTTTCAATCCTATGCCTTACCTTGAATCACAGTAATACAAATTCCATTTTCGCTCCATGATACCACATGAGGAATTTGGGACAAATTTCCATAAGCACACTATTAAACAGTTAAAAAAAATAATTTTAGTATTTATCTTAAATTCTAGAATTTTATTAAAATTATTCTTTTTATATTATTATTATTTAAAAAGTAGTGTTTCTAACAGAAGTTAAAGTCCTTATGCAGCTACCATTCTTGGAAAAAAAATGGAAAATTGGTGAAACTCCATTGGGTTCCATGTAAAACAAAGTCAATCGATAGCAACTAAAATGGTAGCTAGCAAATGTAACGGTCTTGCAAAATGATGGCCAAACTACAATTGCAGCTTTATAACTTAACTAGCGGTGCCCCGCGGTTTCACCCGCGTTAAATTAAATATCTGTTTCATGCACATTATGAGTACATAACTAAGTGCATCGCTTAACTATAAATACCATCTGGAAATTATGTGGAAACATAAAAGGACCAATCACTAAAAAATAAACCGACTTGACAGAAAGTGTCTTCAGTTTGATGGCTATATACTAAGAAATAATAAAATAGATAATGAGGTTCTTTACGAATATGATATATTTTAAATTATTTAATGAAAATTTACTGTACTTCATTGTAGACGATATTTTTAGTTTTTTCTCCATATCTATAATATATTGTTACTTATTCATAACACGATCGTTGCAACCTATTAAAAAAAAACTACCTACCAATTGATTTTATTAAACGTAACTAAAAACTAAAATATATATGAATTAAGTCAAACCGTACCCGTACCTATTACGGTTAGTAACTATTATATAGGAACCGCTTAGAATTATTCAATGAAATTAACCAAACACATCCATAAAAATTAGTTCGTTAGAGCACAACTGTTGCTTAAGAGTCGTACGGCGTTGAATTTAAACCTTTATTTAAATATTTTTAATTACTTAATTAAATTTATTTTCTGTATTTATAATGACTATTTTATTGTATGAATTTTATTATATCATATCATGTCCTTGTTATTATACATAATTATAATTACATAAAATTTTAACATGTATGGTTTATAACAGTGTTTCTCAACCTTTTAGTACTTGCGACCCAAATTTCAATCACAACTCTCATCGCGCCCCCCGAAAAAAAAAACAACCTCCAAATCTACTTTTTTAATAAGATTTTTTTTTCTCGATATGCTCGCGCCCCCCCTTTAGTTTTATCGCGCCCCACAGGTTGAGAAACTCTGGTTTATAATAATGAATATTAATATATACAATTGAGACACACAAATTAATTACAATTAATATTTACATTTTAAAAATAAAAATTTTTAAATAATTTTTTAAAATATTTTATTTTTAAATTGTAAATATTAATTGTAAATAATTTGTATGTCTCATTTGTACATATTTATTATATAATTATAATTGTAACTTATTTTATATTGTTTTTTGACTCGTGCTTTCTTCCCTTTCCCCCTATTAATAGTGTATTGAACCTCTTTTTTGAATCTCTGATTGTCAGATTAGTTGATGTTTAGGTTTACTGCTCCGCTCCTGTTGATCGTAGCGTGATGTCATTAGCCTATAACCTTTCTCAATAAACCGGCTCTCTAAAGAATTTTTCAAATCGGACTGGTAGTTCCTGAGATTAGCGCGTTCAAACACACAAAACCTTCTGCTTTATATTAGTAGTATAGATAATTTTTTGAGATTTTGAGTTTTTAAAAAGCAAATAAAAGCTGATAATTGACACTGTAATTTTTGTTTAGTCCTTTTTTTTATAACGATGATGATTTTTTTTTTGTATTATAGGCCTAATTGAAATGCCGACAATTGGAGCTTTTTAGGAACCATTTTTTCTTTTTGGATGTTTTTGAAGAACGTTTAACTTACGAGAAAAAGTAATGTCTCGAAATTATTCATCGAAATGAAAGATCTAAAAATAAATTTTAATTTAAAAAAAAGTCTCATGAGATTGATTCATATACAGACAAGGATTTTGAATAGAAAATGGCTAACCAAAAAAAATAATATGAATATGGCCAAACATACTTGCAATATTTAGAGTATAAAAATGTATCAAAACGCATGGTTGTTATGAGATAACAAACAAATGATTTTGAGAGGAAGATAAAACGTATATATAAATTCCCCTTTGCCAATAGAATCTCAATATTTATTCTTGGTTTACTCTTGGTAATATCGAACTGATTCTTGATTAACTGGATGGTGGGCTGATTGTCACAATACATTGTAGAGGTTTAATCATTTAATGGCTCGAGTCTGCAATTCAGTCAAAGTTCTTTTGAATCCAATCATATCTCGCACACAATCGTTGCATGCAATTATTTCGCTCTTTAGTTGACTGAGCTACGACGCTCTGCTTTTTGCTTCTCCAGGCGATACCACTGTTGCCGATGAAGATCACTGCTCCAGATTTGGATTTGCTATGGTTTCGGTCAGCAAAACTTGGATCCGAATAAGCGTTCAGTTCATATTCTCCTTTGGAGATAGTCATCTTCCGGCCTCTAGTCCCTTGGAGATATCGCAGTATCCATTTGATGTTTTGCATACCTATCTTGGATAGTGAATTCTGCTTCTCTGAGCATCTATTAACGGCGTATATAATGTCAGGCCTCGAACAATTACTAAGATAATTCAAACTACGTATTATGCTTCTATATTTAAGGTGATCTGATGTATTCAGCACTTAAGCATCTTCTTGGATGTTTCGGGAATTATGTGATGTTTCTGCCATTGGGGTGATTACAAGTTTGCAGTCTGACATCTGTTGTTTTTCTAACAAATCACATATGAACTTTTCTTGTGAAGTTGGGCTAGAGTCTAGTATCTGGCCCACCATCGCGCATTCATACATAAGTTATGAGTTTGTTTACATTTTTTGGTGTGCTCCGATACGCAGGGATCAACGACGTCATAGTTGTCATGGTGATGTAGGGGTTTACTACACGTGACTTCCATTTCGAAAATGGCGTCGAAAATTGCAGTTGCTTACAATTCACGGAATTCATTGCTCATGGAACATTACAGGCTTCTGTGATTTAATTTTTTCTGTGGGAATGCGAAATGGATGTAAGAATGATGTACTTGATAGTTTATGGGTGTTCGATTAATTTCCAAAGAAGATAAGTGTGAAGAGTGTGGAAACAGCATGTCGTTGCCATGAGGTAGGCCTATTTCCATGTATTTTTTAATTTTTTCAGTTTCAAATTTTGAGATTCAATGGTTATAAGTGTTGGCGCCTTCTAGCAAGAACTTCTTCCCACTAACACCCTCTTTCAGCAAGGGGATCGTTTTCTGTAAACACTACCAGGTCCTTATTCCAAAGTTAAAACATCCTACGTTAACTTCCGCTTCCGAGACCGCCATGTTTGATGACGCGAAAAAATAACACCAACAACGGCGTGCCTTTATCTAGACTTTTACTTGAAATTGTTACCTTTCCTTCGTTTACGTCACATGTTATGTCCCTACCCAGATAGCTGCTTATACGACCTGAATCCTTGATTTTAAACAGTTGATTCAGGATCTGCTTAGTTTCTTTAATAATCTTTTAATCCAGCCCCAATATTAATATATCGTCTACATATATAAAAGAATGCTCTTGCCCTTTTCCGTGTTGTGTGTGAAAACATATGGCTCTGATTTTATCTCGACAAATCCATTTTTTATCAATTGTTTTCTGAGACCCTGAGTTTCGATCGGCCTGTTTCAATCCGTAGATTGTCTTTTACAATTTTAGCCCATTACATTTTTTGTCTCTTAATTCGACGTCTTCTGAAACCTCTACGAATATATCACTGTCGATCGTGCCATTTAAATACGCAGAAGTTACATCACATTGATGTATATCATATGCTTCTTGCACTGCAATTGCCATCAGCATTCTCATGGTAGCCAAATTCAACGTGGGTGCATAGGTACGTCCATAATTTATATCCCTTCATTGTAGATAACCATTTGCTACTAACCTGCTCTTATACTTCGTTAAATTACCCTTGGCGTCTCTTTTAATTTTAAAAATCCATTTGGTAGTTACAGTGCTTAGATAGTCCGGGATTTCCGTTTCAATCCAGGTTCCGTGCTGCTGAAGATTCCTAAGTTCTTCATTAATGGATTCTTTCCATTTTAGGCTATCCTTTCCTTTCATAGCTTCTGAGTAACTCGTTGGAGTTGCATCAATACTATTAATATGTATCCTAACTTTAGGTTTTTCCTTGATTCGTCTGCTTCTCAATTTCATATAATTTCCTTCTTCGTCTGATTGTTCAGTCGTGAATTCGGATTCCTCACTTGCTTTTGATGAATCATCACAAGATGTAGCGGAAGCTGCACTTGATACATTGCCTGTATTTTCTTCATCTTCCAAAGAGCTCGAATCCGATTCATCGAACTTTTCAGGAACTGATAAACGTTTGCAACTTTCATCATCTTTGGTTAGACTCACATCGAGAAGTTAGCTTCTGCGTCTGTTCTCGTTATTGTAGACATTTCGGGTTTCTTCAATTCGTTTGTCTTCCACGTCATAAATCATGTAGCCTCTAGTGTTGTTGGTGTAGTCCAAGAAAATTCCTTTATGAATTCTCGTAGCAAACTTATTACGTAGTCTGATTTTGGGCAATTTCAGGTATGCTACACTGCCGAACTTTCGGAAATGTTTCACGTTTGTTGTCTTATTTTCCTTGTATCATTTTGATAGTGGAATTTCGTCCCTGCTACTATGATGTGAGATTCGATTGAGAACACAGTTTGCGTACTGTACGGCATAATTCCAGTACTTGAAAGGGAGTTCAGCATCAATGAAGATAGTTCTCGCAACTTCGAGAAGGGATCGATTGAATCTCTTCGCGATTCCGTTTTGTTGAGGACAATATGCGGAGGAATGTTGATATTTGATACCTCTGACTTTGAGAAACTCAATAATACATTTGTTGGTATATTCAGTCCCTTGGTCTGAAACAAGATGTTTAATCTTATGTCCGCACGACCGTTCTGCATATACAAAAAACCTTTTTATGTGTTTAAAAACATCTTCCTACTATCTATGATATCAATGAAATGTCTCCGTGAGAAATTATCGATGAAAGTAATGATGTAATTCTTCTTGCCACTTTGGTCCAAAATTGGTTCGCAAAGGTCGGTATAGACGTATTCTACAGGCGCGGACGACTTAATGTCTTTCAGCCTACGATGTCTGATATTCGTCATTTTCCTTGTTTACAAGTTGCACATACATCTTCACTTGATTCTTTGGGAATCAAAATGTCCTCCAGTTCCTTTAATAATCCCTTTGAATCAATGACTATCATTTTCTGAGGAGAGGCGTGAGCAAATCTGGCATGCCAGAGTAAATACTTATTGTGCCTTTGTTCATTAAAGTAACTCTTTACCTTGACGCAAATTGGTTTGCAATTTACCTTATATAAATTATTCAATCTAAGTCCCAATATGATTCTCTTCGCAGCTGAATCGTTTACAACATATTCGTTGTTCTGTATATATTGTGTGCATCCATGTCCATCCAACGCTCCTGCGGAAATTAAATTAACTGGCATCTCCGGCACAAAGTAAGTGTTCGTCAATCTAACTTCCTGTGATTGATCTTTAAATAATTCTATATTCAGATCAACGGATCCGACTCCATATGCGGGTATTGGCACATTTGCAGCTCCAGAAACCTGTGTAGGATTCCTGAGTTCTTCATATGAACTAAATAAGTCTTTGCAATTACAAATATTATTGCTTGTAGCGCTGTCTATGTACCAGTTTGATTGACTGTTCAGCTTACGCTGGTCTCTGAACATAACTACTACTCCTGTGAAGGTCTTAGTTTTGTGGTCCCCGTTGGATGCATGTTTTTTGTTTTTCCCTTCTTTGTTTACTTTCTTTCTGCAGAATTTGGCAATGTGCCCGATTTCCTGCATAACCATGATACCCTGAGCGCAAGAGTCGCAGTCCTTTGGCAAGCCAGATAGAATTAGCCAACTGATCTCTTGGTCATGGATAGATCCGCTTTTAGAAACAATTTCGTTCACCAGAAATTTGTTTTTGAGTATATTGTCTGGTAGGTTCTCAACACTTGTAAGCTTGCTAATATTGTAAGGTCTCGCTTTAAGTCAGTGACCTTTAAATGATCAACAATATTGAATTTTGTTTCAATTTCAGGTAGAAGTTAATGGGGATCGTTCTTTTTTTAAAGCAACATTCGAATTTCTCTTCAATTGATTCATTTATAAGTTCTATTGCCTTCTGAGACTTATCCAGCAGTTTATACCTAATTGGCTTATCCTCCATACTCTTTTGCTCGTTGAGTGGTGGATTAGCCACATCCCACAATTCATGTTTTTGAAGGGACGTCCGCATTCATCTTCCACTTTAAATAGTTCGTCCCGGAAAACAATAACACGGTACTGCCCATTTTTAAGTTTCACTATGGTGATTAAACAAAAATAGCAACTATTGCTTTACCTTGCGGGATTAACCACCCAGCGCGCAGTGGAAGCTGCTGGGCCCATAACCGTTTGTTGTTGTGAGATAACAAATAAATGACTTTGAGAGACAATGTATATATAAATTCCCATTTGCCGGTAGAATCCCAATATTTATTCTTAACAAGCTTTAATAAAGGAGTAGTTTAATTGAAATAATCACCCAGGTAAAGAATTCCAACTGAAAACTTGAATTGTAATATGAATTTAGTTTAGCATTCAACACACAAAACGTTTAATAACGTAATTACAATTTATAACAACAAAAGCCTTCTTTGACTTAAGTTTCTTAATAGACAATTATATGTCTTTAAATCAAATTTTAGTTATTTGTAAGTTCCAAAATAACTTATAGTCTTATCAATTTCGATTTGTGCATTAAATGGTTCTTCTTAATACAATTAATATGCCACAAACTACATAAACCCTTATACGACTCAACTGCTCGAATGCCAACTTTCCCGTTATCTTCGAGCTGGAATGCTTTGCGCGGTGTTCACCCAAAAGACAATGAAAGTTCATACTCACAAAATCTTGCTTCTTGCAATCGTGGAACTATTCGATGCACTGTATAACGAAAGATCGACTCAGTAGACTTGATTTTCATATCACTAACATCATATTCGAACATCGGCCAACATAGCGACCTTCACTCCATGTTGATTCATTATTACTTATTCAGAGTAATCACTATGGAAAAATGGAAGTACCACTGATAAATATTTCCATGAAAACGTAGTGTTGAATTAGTACTTGGTCATCACTTAACCTTTCACTAATCCGTTGCATATTCTTCTAATCATGCTGTATAACTTAGGGGAATTCACAGAACACTCACGAAATCACAAGAGATGAGGGATGTTCTCTCACCATCGGAATTTTTCGTAACTACAGCAACAAAATGTTCCGCAACAACTAACTTACGACACGGGAGTATCACAATATGCGTGACTGTTGCAGATAGCATTCTCTCTGTTGCACGTTTTTAACACTTTCACTTGTAAAGAGGGTTGATTCTATTCACTAACCATGTTCACCATTTTGGATTAACAGGATAAAATGTAAATGTATGGAAAAGTAGGTAACTACTCCATTTGTTTATTTTACATAAGTTGTAAAAAGAACCGTTCCACACCACAAAACTCACAACAGTTTCAAGTCCTCACTTGACAAGGAGTCCTAAAAATATAAAGAACTCCTTGTCAATTAAGGACTTGAAACTGTTGTGACTTTTTAATGTTTTTGTACATTATACTGTAAATAGTTGAAGTACAGTTGACGATATCCGTATTAATTTTAAACGTTAAAATATTTTAGTTACTAATAAAAAAAAGTCATGTTTTGAAATACGATACCACCAGGTCTCCAGGAAATAACTTGAGGTGGTTGAAGCACCATAAGTTGATAAATATTAAGCGCATCAATCTCAAACTTTGGAATGCAGGGTCATGGGGGGGCAATCCTTAGAAAAAAAATTCTAGTTCACATTGTCACCACCAGGGGGCATTTGGAACTGCTATGGGCTACGTAGTATCTTCTAGCTATCGCTGTTTGTTTGATTTCGGAATTGTTCAATGTGTCCTCCATCCTCAGATACCATTTGCATTCGATGGATATCTTGCTCTATAACATATCGGATCAAGTCATCATATTGTGGCCCACATTCACATTCCTAAGGGTTTTTCAAGTTTTGTTGCTTGTGGATTCAACCTCGACATACCTTATTCTTGAGATAACCCCAGACCCAAGGGTCACGATGATTGATGTTAACGGATGGTGCGGGCAATGCATAAGCATAATGCTTGCTCATCATACGATTATTATTACACGATCTCTATGCATTCTGCAATCGCATTCCTCGCAACACGTGATGTGTGCATTGTAGCTCCATTTTAAATTAAGACTAATTTATTGAGGACATCATGCTGCTACAGGAGTGGAAATACTTCGTTTCACAATAAAGATGCATAGCGAACCTCTGTAACGTGCAGATTTGTAGATCGAATATGAGTCATCGTGTGCTATCTTTTTCAAGGACAGCTCTATTTGTATAGCCAATAGCAGCATGCCCAACATGCCCCCTGGTGGTAATTTTGTGAACTAGAAACTTTTCTCATGATTGCACTCCCCATGACCCACAACCCTACAGTCCAAAGTTTGAGATCGATGCGTCTAATATTTATCAACTTATTGTGCTTCAAACACCTCACAATATTTCTTGGACACCTGGCATTTTATCAACCATTAAATCAGTGATGTTTTTAGAACTTTTTAAATCCATTATTAAAAAATAATTTTTATTTTAATTTATAATTATTTTTAATTTGAAACTTTTGGATAGTACTGACTTTAAAATTGTATTGACTACAAAAAAAAGAAAATTTTTCAAAAAATATATCTTCTTGTTATTCCTTGTTTCTCCATCATAAATAATGAAATAAAATAAAACACTGCAACCACATATTAAAACGATTTTTTTTTTCAGAAAAAGCCCATTAACTTGAACTTTATATAAAGAATAGTATTCTGTAAGCTATTAGTAATGCTTGAAAGACATAAAAATACAATTAATAAAGATTTTTCATATTAAAACTTTAATAAATTTAGTTTGTTAAAAAACAATATATATTATTTTGTTCTTATGATGACAAGTAATCTCTTAGAAACTAAGATAAAAAAATAAAAATAAAATAATAACAAAATTTGGAATTCAAATCCTTGGTTAGCTAACATCTCACCTCAAGAACATCTAAGAACATCTTACTTTTCCATTTCAGTTTGGCTTCCTGCATAGCTCTGGCTGAAGTGAGCCTAATAAGCTCAAAACAGCTGTCTTAGGATCTCAGTATGACCTAAAAGGCTTTCCTATATCATTATTATATTTTATTATGTTTGAAAAATAAAAATAAAAGCATCATATCAGTTGTTTCATGCTGCTTTAAAATGAAATATAATATTTGTTATTCCTTTTATTTTTGAGACTTTTTATCTATTTAAATAAATCAAGTTCTTGATGCACAGAGTTTAAAATAAATGTAACTATATTCATTCAATATTAATATTTACACATTCAACCTTGTAATCTCTTCGATAATATAATCTTCTTTAAAATTGAAAATATCAATATTTGGTAACTGTTCAACTAAATCATCTGTAACATATACTAAATCTCCTTTACACATCTTACTGTTCTTGATCCTGTAACGATGAATTATTTTCTAATGTATTTACTGCATTAAACACTATATGAACACATAACACAGTTCAATGAAACTAAACTCTATAGATCGCTTTAACTTCTATCTATATAAATGCAACATAAACTTCCCCTGACTATTCTTATATTCTATATGCTGTTCGTTTAAATTCGTGTTGTGTTATTTCATGGCTTCCTTCTTTTTATTAAACCAAAATAGTTCTACCCATTAGCTTTCTGGGAGCAGGATTTTTTTCTGTGAATACCCTGTAAGGACTCCGGTTCAACAAACTGGTGAACAGCTGAAGATTATCTGAACAGTCAGATAAGGACTGGAAGCTACCAGTAAGGTACAAAATGGATCTCTCAAGCCACGTGATCGCTGTCAGAGATTATATCACTATCCCCAAATGAGAAGAAAAGTTGAAGTTGCACTCGCCAAAGTCAAATGGGCATAATCCAACTTTAATATCATATCACCAATTAAATAATAATAACGAAATATACAATAAATAAAAAGAAAATCGTAATTTTCACATAAAGATAATAATTACTATCATAATACGAAAAACAGATTCTGATAAAAGAAATGACGAAAGAGTATAAAAAATTCTACTGTTTGAAAAGAGTACTCTCTCAGACAAACAAAACGTAAAAAAATCGCCTGAACCTGATGCAATAATGACTGAACTGCTTACAGAAGGAGGCCAGTCTACCTAAACCCTGTCTCAACTTTATTCAAAGATTCAAGTTTAATATTGGCAAAGTCCAATAGAATCAAAAAATTAAACATTATTTTGTTACATAAAAGTAGAGATAGAAAAGATTCGAAACTACTGCCTCTAAATTCTTCTTTCATAATTACAAGAATTAACAACAATTACTGGTTAATATAGAATTAACCAAATCTAGATCAAAATCTAACTAGGAACCAGGTTTCAGATCTAATTACTAAACCATTGATCATATCCACACTTTAAAAATAAGTTAATAGAGAAAAACTAATGAATTCCAAATTGCTATGTCATCGATTGTCATCCTCTTTAAGAAATCTTCCAGCTGTAGATGAAAGGATAAAAATAATGAAGATAATACAAAAGATGAGGACTAGTAAATAAATTAATCGAGAACTACCAGAATAGTATATTAATTATACAATTCGAGAATAATAAAAATAAATATAAAATTAAATGGTTGTTAAACAGGGAAATACTATTTTTCCAAAACTCTTTACAGCAACATTGGACAGGACATTTAGAGATTTAGACTGGGAGGAGAGAGGGATAATAATAGATGTAGAATATTTAAGTAGTTTAAAATTCACTCATGAAGAGATAACAATACGTTAGAACTAGAAATTATGCTGATAGATTTAAAAAACAAAGGCCATGAAACTGACCTAAAAATAAATAAATTTTGCAAAATCTACATTAATATACAATAAATACATGAAAGATTAGAAAATTATTTATTTGAATATCAAAAAATAGAAGAAACCATAAATTATAAAATATCGAGATCAATGATCAGAACTGTGCTAGATTCTTCAGTGGCAAAAGTGGAAATAAAAATAAACGACAGATTTTAAATTTAAAGACTATAAAAATATTTATACAGAAAACTTAGCAGGAGATAAAACTCGACTTTCACACCAACAGCAGAGCGTGACACGGAACTACAACAGCAATTAGAACAATCGCCATGTAAAGTTTTAAATTATATATTTCTATCGAAGTCTAACTGCAGAGTAAGAATAAGTGCTCGAAATTACTTTAGTAAATAATACTAAAACTAGGAAATCTTTAAACACATTTAATAAGGCAACAAAAATATTTACAAATAGCTTAATAAATTTAAACTCAGAAATAATCCAGTATTTCTACTAGGATCCTTCAAATTTCAATGTCCTTAAAATTAACAATTCTGTTCTTCTTTTGGGGACAACTTGCTTCTCGTTAAAAATCTTGTTTCTTTCGGTAGTATTTACTGAAGCCGTCTTTTCTCCTCCTTTTACTGAAGCCGTCTTTATGCTCCTTTTACTGAAGCCGTCTCTATACTCCTTTTATAGAAGCTGCTGTCTCTTGAATTATAAGTCTCTTCTCT
>JAFIDM010009631.1:31231544-31256434 GCA_023159025.1 Thereuonema tuberculata
GCGTATCACTATATTCCACGGAAGTCTTCTTTTCCTGATCCAAAAGAATTTCCCGGCATTAGGGTTATTCTTCGGCAGTAGTTTTCTCACGTCATCTGAATTATTCTACGAGGATCTATTTCTTCAAGTTAGCAGTAGTTATCGTCTCTCTGTTTAGAACTTGTCTATATAGGCTTTTCACCCGATATGGATCCTATCTTTGTGTCATCAAAGAAGTTCCCGGCCGTAGCTGTGTCTTTCGGGCAGATAACGCTTCCGTCTGCGGTCCAATCAATCCTATTGGCTTCTTGCTTCTGCTTAAGGCGGTTAGTCCTCTCGCTTTTCGGTCAGGCAACTCTGGAATCGTCCCCAGCCTTCCGCTCGGTAGGGCTTCTATTTGTCTCCTGACAAATACGTATCTTCTCACGTTGATGAGACGAAGGACGATTCGACCTTCTCAATGGGATGCCTGTCGTCGATGCGGGCTTCTATTTCTTAGGCTTAATATTTTCAGCTTTTGCCAAAGTATACCGGCAATTCGATTGGAACAGCTACTGTCGCTATCGTCTCAGCGAACTTTAGTCTCGGCTAAATTCTGCGGGCATCTTCACTTCCCTTGTGAAGACAAGAGCTTCTTCTCACACCTTTTTCGTTGGTGAGAATTTCAACTGGACAGCAATTTCCCCCTCGTCTATACTCGATGAGGAAACGAAACACACTCACTGCCAAACTGGGCAGCGATTTTCCCCCGTGTCCTATCTCTTCGAGGGAACGAAGCACACTGCTGTAGACACATTAAAACAATACTTTCTCTTTCCCGAGATAATCCCATGCGCTACGAGTAACAATTAAACTAAGCTCGTGAAGGACTTATTCCTCGGAGCAACAACAATACATTAGCCGCATTGTAAAAACATGGAAAAATGGCAACCTTCGATGCTAACTCAATTAAAACCAATGAGTAAATTAAATTTGCCCTCAACTAAAATTTAGGGTGAAAATTTTAACTCTGAAATTCACAACTCGGAATTTCTACACGCCAAAGCGCCATTTCGCTGTAGCACCGGCTCTTCACTGTTGCGTCTAGGTAATACTCAACATTCTCACTTTATCTAGAAAGCAACTGTACAATAAACGCATTTAATATATGTATATCTCATGTAAATATCAAAAATTAAGTTATGGATGAGCAATTTGTACTGAAAATAAATCTCTGATTAAAAAAATTAACTTATTTCTATACAAAACATAACTATCGATTACTTAGTTTTAAAATCCTACTACCATTACAAGACATTATGAAATATATTATTTTATAAAACTGAGCTTTAGATAAGGGTTTTGTGAAAATGTCATCTAATTGTTGATCAGTTGGAATATATTTAATGTTTAAAATATTTTCATTATATTTTTCTCTAATATAATGCTACATATCAATGTGTTTGGTACGTTTGTGCAGGACTGGATTTCTAATCTGTTTCATAGCACTCTGATTGTCCATGTGAATTGTGGTTATCCTGCTAACGTCTTCACCAATATCAGTCACAAGTTGTCTAAGCCAAACAGCTTCTCTGCTTGCTGCTGCTGCTATAATGTATTCAGCTTCAGTAGTTGACTGATACTGTTGGTTGATGTTGACTTGTCCAAGTCACTGGTCCTCCACTCAACAGAAAGACATATCCAGTGGTTGATCTTCGCGTTTCCAGGTCACCAGCGAAGTCTGCGTAGGCGTATCCAAATCTTCATTACTTTCTGTTCGTGTGTACTTGATACCGAACTCTTTGGGGTCTTGGAAATACCGAAGAACACGTTTCGCAGCTTTACAGTGTGTCTGATTATAATTGTTTAGCTATCGGCTCATTACTCCCACTGCATACATAATGTCCGGTCTAGTGATAAGTGAAGCACACATCAAACTGCCAATTAACGATCTGTAAGGCAGATTTGGATCCGGATCTTCATCCGAAAGAAGTAAGCTGGCTGTTAGGAACAAATGGCACAGACAAAGGTTTGGCTTCACTCATGTTAAAGTTCTTTAATTAATTGTAAAAAACAGTAATAATATTAATAAAGATTTGCAGAGTAATTACTTATATTCACTATCGTATACCACATAAATACACAACTCGGAAATCTTTTTATAGATTTAATTAACAACTATTGGTATATTCAACTTGATAATTTCAAGCTTACAACTATTTCAAATCTTCATACATGTAAAATTCAAAGTCTTTAAGTTAATGCCTTTTCCTTGACTTTATCACCCATCCTCGGTAATCAGCAAACCCTGCTATCGGATTATCTTGCGGCAAACACATAAAAATATATAGTTCACTACCCGACGACTTCTATTAGATTTAAACTTAAAAGTTATGCAAACGTAACGTAAGTATTTCACTGGAATCTCATGAATCATAGGTGTTCTCCAATCAGGCACTAATAATTATTTCTCCTAATAATCTTTCTATTTCTTATTACACTCTGCCTTTAATAACCTAATTATTATCTCGTTTCTACTTCTAACATTAGGTAAACGAATCGCTTAAGGAAAACTTTACTTACAAATGTTCGTTGAATTCTCGTCAAACAGCTTCGGTGTATCCTGAGTTTATAATCACCGATTCTCTTATTTCGCTCTTGTACCTCCATTTCCTTTCAAAATATCTTTGTCGTATATAGATAACTTTGCCGCTGAGCTCACCTCTATTTCCTAAGTATGACGAACTTCGATAATTTATCTCCGGGCACTAACTTTCAAATGTTACCTTCGCTACGTCGTGATCATCCGGTGATTCGAAACGGATCTCATAAATATATCGCTTATAACGAGCATCGTTTCTTCTTCAGAACTTTGGAATGGGCTCCTTATATCTTCTTTCGCCCATCTATGCGTCGGTCTTGCAATAAACTACTGCTATCTGAGATGAAGTGGTATTCGTCTCCGTTGTGTCCGATTCTTCGATATAAACTGCTTCCTTATTTTCTATCCTGGCAATTTTATAATCAGTTCTGTTTTTTTGTCTCGAATTCAGGCGAGTCTTCAAACGGCACAGCTACTTTGCCTCGTATCCTGGCAAGTCTTCAATTGGCACAGCTACTTCGGCTCGTATCCTGGCGAATCTTCAATCAGCACACATTCCTCGCATCCTATCGTGGGGAGGGATCGATGTGAACTACCGCCTGACACTCAAAGAAATATCCATCTTCTCACGATTTGTTGTCTCGTGTCTCGTGCAACAATTAAGTCAACACTCAACCAAGCTCGTAGATATCACAAAGCATCTTCGTGCCAACAACGCATCGTCTGCGCTTCTGGTAAATGCAAAAATAGCTGAACTTCGAAGATTAAGCCAATTGTCCTAATCTATACCCATAAATCATCCGCCCATCCAAACGTACACAACGTAACGTCTAGTGTACTTCTTCTTGAGGGCCCAGCTGAAACAATGAGTGATTCTAAAGATCAAATTAAAATAAGGCAATCAATAATTTTTTTCGTTCTACTGCTTTACGACTTCCTGTTTTGGTCTTGGTGCAGTAAAGCAATTGGTGCATTCCCTCACCTGAAGTACCACATCAAGAAGAATTTAGTTAAAAGAAAATAGCTGCACTAAATAAAAATTCCATCAATTTTCTTGTTGTATTTTCCCCCAGATTATATTGCGTTCTTTAATAAATTATCAAGCCAGGTTGTAAGTTCTAATTTATAATTAATAATTCATTAATTATAATGAATTATTATAATCAATCTGAGATGAATTCATAAACCACAACTAAGTTTACGATTACCCCAAGTTTTTAGTAGCATGAACGTTGGCAGTTTAAAAAACCATTGTCTAAGTAATCGTTATCGTCCAAGGAATTTTACAGCAATTATGTAAACTGAGGGAAACGGTAGGATTTAGTAAAAAAAAAGGAAACAAAATAAATTTCTTTTTCTTTTTCATTTATAATGGGCGGGGAGAAATATATTAATATTATTTTCACTCCAAGATTGGATGCTAAATGATGTTAAGAAGACCTTTGTCGTCGTTCAGTGTATTTTCTCAGGATCCAAATCTTTTCTCTGAACTGACTCTGAAAAAGGTTGAGTCGTTTGGATGACTGGCTTCTGCCACAAATGGTTTAGTCAAGTCTCAAATGTGTGTCTGAAAAGAGCTGTGTTTCTTCTTTATAGGCTGAATTCATCTTCGTATGTTGAGGAATTTCGGTAATGATTTTATGCTTAGTTTGAAGTTGTGATGCTGGAAGGTAGAAGGTGGCGTGAAGGACATCTAGGACGGAGACATTTGGATTTGGAGGCTCGATACACGAATTGTGGAGATAGTTGGAGCATTTGCGAAAGATGCATTCCATGATTTCCATTCTATTACTGTGAACGGTGACTGTGATTCTAATGTGTTTAATTTCCTCATCATGGTCTGATGAATTTTAGTTGGGCCCTCAGGAAGAAGCTACACCAGACATTATGTTTTGTACGTTTGAATGGGCGGATAATTTAAGGGTATAGATTTCCCATGTTTTAGGGATTATTTACCTTCTTAAAACTTATTTTGTTTTTGTTCTTAAAAAATTATTACTTGTTACCATGAATTTTAAAAATAATTTAAAGATCCTAAGGAAAAAATAAAAAAATAGCTTTATATTGAGTTAATGAAAGTGAAAATTCAAAGTTCAATTATAAGTCAACTTTTAATAAATTGCCGAATGGACGAAAAGATCATTTGTCTTATCTTGCTAGTTCAAAAACACATCAAAAGTAAATAAATCAAACATATTTACTTACGTTACTACTACTAAATGATTTGAAGTATGCAAGTGGTGAAGCTATTGTCTTCCAGAGTTGAGAATTTTTATTTACTTGGATTCCTGTGTTCTCTTCAAGATTTCGTTCAGATACTGAGGATCCGTTAGTTTCATTCATATATTTATAATATAAGCTGTAATTTAGGACTCTACCAGGACACACAGTAAAAGTAGAAAAAGAAAAATTAGTATGAGTTTCCATTGAAGACTTAGTACCCGGCTGTCCGTGAAGGTAGTTTGTAATTAATAGAAATATTTGATAAGAAGATATTAAAGCAAAGCAAATAACAACAACGCTCCATACTGATCTTTTTTGTTTGCTGGATTGGCAAGAAAATATTCTATCTAATCCAGTTATATCAAATTCGAAAGTTTTTGAGCTGTTTGAATCTAATGAGAAGGTATTTCTGTTTTGCTGCTGATTTTTCTTTAACTGCTCCTGTTCTTTATTAAATATTTTCTGCCGCATCTAAAATAGTAAAAACATTAAAAAAACTATTACACATACTGAACCAATCAGAGTTTACTTAATTAAAATGCAAAACTGCCTTTACTAATTCTGTTTAATATACAAGTGAGAATTTTTGATACAAATACATTTTCAGATAAATAGAGAATGGAATATATTTGGAAATTTCCTTTTTAACCTCTCAATTCTTACTTGGGGGTGGAGGGCAATAAAAATAAAAATAAATAATTAATAAAAAAAAATAGTTTTTTGAATATATCTCGTTTTTAAAACGGACAAAAAAGTATAAACTAATTTTTTCTAGCCTCCTACAGATTCCTAACCCCATACAGATAGTCCTGAAATTGAAATTAAAGTTAACGTGCATACAAGATTATTCCGTAACAGAAAAATACAGAAACATAACTAATAACAACGCACATAACTAAATAAACGCACATAACTAAAGAAAAATTCACTGAACTAATTCAATTACTAATGGTTTATTGAATAAATCCTTACTAAGCTAAGCGGAATGCTAGCGGAGATTTATTATAATCCATTTTATTTTTGATTTGTTTTCTGAAGTTTTTTATAATGAGGGCTCATTGTCTTGTTCGTTTGTCCGTTTTGTATATTGTCATTCTTCACTGAGCTTGATATACTGGGCGGGATCGGACTGACGAGTGTTGAAACTCGAAAGAGTACTGTCTCCGTTTCCCAATACAAAAACCAAAATTAGCAAAGTGAATTTTTGTTTAGTTATGTCCGTTTCTGTTTTTTTCTGTTATGTAATAATATTGTACGAACGTTAATTTTAATTTCAGTTACTAATGTTTTATTGAATAAATCCTTACCAAGCTAAGCAGAATGCTAGCATGGATTTATTATAATCCCTTTTATTCTTGTTTTGTTTTTCGATGTTTTTTATAATGAGGGGTCATTGTCTTGTTTGTTTCTTCGTTTTGTATATTGTCCTTCCTCACTGTGCTAGATATACTGAACAGATCGGACTGATGAGAGCGTTGAAACTCGAAACGGTACCGTCTCCGATTCCCAGTACAAAAACCAAAATTTGCTCAGTGAATTTTTGTTTAGTTTTGTGTATTTCTGTTTTTTTTTTCTGTTATGTAATAATCTTGTACGCACGTTAATTTAATTTCAATTAAAATAATTATAATATTAAAATTAAAAAGAATTCTATAAATTATTAATAATTATATAATTATTTTTAAAAATATTAAAATAAAACACTATAATTATAAAAATACAGAAACTTATTTTAAGATGGAAAAATAATTTCTACAGGCAACAATATTACAAGCTCTAATAACCTGAATCTTTTCTAGAGTACTTTCACTCAGGCTATCCCTATTATTCCTCAAGCTCTCTCCTCGCTGAAAAAGCTCTTTCAACGTTAACTTGAGGTGCTGGTATACTAAAAACAGCAGTGGCTATTTGATATAAGTAGACATATTTCAACTTGTTTTCTTGCCAAAATTCCAATACACTTTTTTTTCTTTCTAATACACTTATTTTTCTTTTTAATCTTTTTAACCCATCAAAACTAGACAAAATATTATCTCTATCAATTTTACATACAATAGAGCGCACTTAAGTAGATTTTTTCTTTGCCTAAAAAAATTATCCCATCTCATCTTCAGAATCCTCATCTGGAATTACAAATTCCCTATACTGCTTTCCGTTTGTCTACTTTCCCCTTTCTTTATTTGCTCAAGTACTTCCCAAACCTCTTTCAAATGAAATATAGCCATTATTTTTTGTTGAGGACTTACAAGTTAGTAAAATTTGGTAGCGTGGATCTAAATAAATTGCGGCTAACGTACATTCATTTTCATGAACGTTTTTTCTCTGATCATTAGATGTTCAACCAAAATCCAAGCAAATACATTATTTTGTAATTTCATTTTAATTGCCATCCACATACCAATAAACATCGCTCATAGTTAATTGTTTGTTTTGGAGTTTTAATGTAAATGCCTTTAATGGTTTTAAAGCTTCCAAAACAACTTTTAATTTAGTCCATTGCTCATCTGAAAAAATACGAATCTAAATCATTGTCACCTAATGTGCTGCAAATATTTTGGCACGCTAACAATGTTTCTAGCATGGCATGTGCATTATTCCGTCTTGTTGGGCAATCCAAGACTGGTTTCTTTAAATTATTTTCAGCAAGTATGAAGATCAGAAATGGGATTCGAAGTTTCAGAACCAGTTCAGGACAATGATTTAAAAATTGACCAATTTCAGCTTCTTTATGGGCATCTTTAATTGCTAATTGGAGTGTGTGTGAAACATATCTTATTTCAACTAGTCGATTCCGACAGACGAAGCCATTTTCATCGGAGAAATTTATCTCATCAAAAAACTATCTTTCTTTGGTTATTTCATCATTATATTCATTCTCCATGTCCAGCAATTCGAAAAATTTAATCATGTTAGATCCATTATCAGTGGTAACTGAGTAAACCTGCTGGATTCCTACATTGTATTTATCTAAAATTTGATGCAATCTTTCAATTCTTTTATGCCCAGAGTAAACAAATATATTTTCCCATCTTCACAAATTGAACAGTTACTCCGATCAAATTTCAAAGAGACTAGTCTTTTTTTTCATTTTAGACTGCACTGTTCCAATAATTTTTGACGCAACGTCTGGTAGCATTTGTCTAATATTCTCCGCATTGACCGAAAAATTCTGGCCTACTGCAGCAATGGTAGGATTTATAATTTTACGAAAACAGACTATTCCATTAGTTGAATGGATGCGCGCAACTATTAATATGCGCAACTATTAACGGTCACTAGTTCTACACAAGCGTCAACAACTGTTTTTTTTTTTTTTTTAACCAATTTTACTTTGATGGTTTCCGATGCAATAAATTTTTCTATGGTTTGCCATGGTTTTAGTTCAATTCGTTTACCGCTTTCTCCAACCTTTCTCATTTTCTTCTGTTGAACTTTCCAGTTTGTGATGACGTTTTCGATGTTCTCTAAATTGGTGGCGTGGTCTCCAATCATGCTGATGTTGCAAACCTGGCATACGCTTCTATTTTCTATCATGTAGAATTTGAAGAAGCTTCTGCACTGATTTACTCTAACTCGCCCATCTATATTAAAGGTATTAAAATTCAGAATACAATCTGAAAATGGTAAATAAGTACGATAAATAACTAAAATTGTAAAGATGATGAAAATCTTTATTTTAAGAAAGTGTCAATTATATTAAAATACGCTTGTTTACAGCTATAAAAAATTCAAAATGTAATGATAATAAATACGATGTTTTCTTTTTACTATGATTCGAACGACTATTACAATTGACTTTTCCACGAAGTCACGTCTTCTCATAGAAACTACTGACTTAAGCTTAATTCATAGTATCAACGTTAGTTATACCTGTATCATAACTGTACATTTAAAGTATTATAATAATAAAAAATACGGAGGAAAGATTTTTTTTCCGAGTATAAAAACGGTCATTCGCTAAACTTCTTAATACGCGCAAAATTCAAATCTTACAAGAAAGCTTCTCGAACTTGGAAATGAGCAAGTTCAATGAAATTAATATATAGTTTGACTTATATAATAATGATAATAATAATAACTGATAATGATTTCACTTGTGATAATATTAAACATATAAACTGTTATAAATATTTAGGAATACATAAAAATAATAATTATTCATAGCACAATCACTATCTTTACATTAAAAAAAAATTAAATACGGTTATTTACATTTTCAATCATATACAAAATATTTAACCTATAAAAAACCAAAATTTTGGTATACAAAAGCCACATTGACTCTTTATTAAATAAACTAAGGATTGATCTTTATAATGAGGAATTGAGAAATATTGATAGAATTTTACTAAAAATATTATATTTTATTTTCACAAATTTTAAATATTAAATCTCAAGATCAACACAGAAAAATTTTAATAACAAAGAAAATTTTTTTCGAAGAGAAAAAGTGATATATTTATTTATAATTCAAAATTATTATAAATTTACTACAATTACACTAATGAAAACAATTCTTCCTTAAGAAATAAACAAATTCATCAAGTTCAGTTATATGTGAATCCAAAAAATAACTTTGGTCTTCGTATCAAAAAAAGAATTATGAATAAGCTATTTGATCAATTTTATAATGATTTGTGTAAGAAAAAAAATATATCTACTTTAAAAACTATCTTATATGAAAAAATTATCAATGATATATGAAAATGAATAAATAACATAATAAAAAAGTCTATATATACTTTTTAGTAGAAACTTTTTTATAAATAAGTACATCACTTACATGAAGTTATAATTATTATTTTATTTGCACTTCACTATTATAATTATTTATTATTCATATTTTTATATGTTTATAACTGTTATTTACTTTAGTATACTGGAAACAAATCACCTTATCATGCACAAAATATTGTAATTATTAATTTCAACTATTTTTTTAATTAATCATTTTAATCCTTTACTGTATTCTTTATAATTGTATAATATTCATAGTACTTATGTAAATCCAAAAATATATTCTATATTAAAAACTATTTTATATGAACATATGAATAGTAAATTCTAGTAGGATACCTATTATAAATTCTTACATCACTTAGATGAAGTTAAAATTATTATTTTAATTGCATTTTACCATCATAAAATTCTGTTACTCATATTTACATAAAAATTAATTACTATAATTATTCAATCATTTTAATCCTTTATATTCACTATATTTTTTTCTTATAATTGTGTAATATCCACGGCACCTACAAATAAATTTTTATTTAAAATCTCATACTGAAATGTAATTAAAAATGATAAAATAAATTAAATAAAAGAATAAAAATTACCAAAACCTCTGATGCGGAATCGAAACGGACGAGGAAGGAAAAACACAAACAAAAACAAAATAAAACAAAAAACGATGGCTGCTCCCTTCTGCTGACTTACTCCTCCGCATTTCCTTAACGTTTGCGTGAATATTTGGCTGAAAATCTTTCGCGCAAAATAGTTTAAATGGTACATTTATAATGTTAATATACCAAAGGAATTAAGGATTTATTTCATTAAATAATTCGTAATATTTCTCACAGGTTATATAATGCTTTATCATGATAATTTTTATTTACTTCTGAAGTTTGAAGTTTGAACAAAAATAAATTTACAAATGAAGAAAATATCTATGTGTATCAATAAAGTATGAAATTTATTATTGAATTATAGAGAAAAAAATAAGTCTGAAAGAACTTCAGGAAAAATAAAGCTTTTAAAAACTAAAATTGGTAATCCTCGATTTATTAACATTTATTTAAAATTGAAAATTTGTTGATTTGACCAAAATCAAAAACTAAATGGTAATTGATAATAAATAAACACACCCAAATAAATACGAGGGTTGGGGCAAAAGTCATGACAACTATTTTTTATCTGCCAAACATGCGGCATCAATACAATTCCAGAATACACATTTGAAAGCTTGTTGTATTGCCTCTTCCTATCTTTTGAATATGTAGAATAAAAAATAATAACATTAATAATAAACGCTAACTATCCAATTAATTATGGTATTTGTCTACCTTTATTTTATTTATTATTTTCCTTTTGATTTTGGTAATTTAATTAGCAATCAAATCAATTTTAAATAAACATTAAGAAATCGAGGATTGTCATTTTTGTTTTTAAAAGCTTTATTTTTCCTGAAGTTATTTCAGAGTTAAATTACAGAATTTTTTTTTCTGTAATTTAATAATAAATTTCATGGTTTATTGATACACACACATATAATCTTTTCATTTATAAATTCATTTTAGTCTAATGTCAATTCAAACATTTTTAAGAAGTAAATAAAATTTATCAAGACTAAATGTTGTAAAATTTGAGAAATATTACTAATTATTTAATGAAATATTACTAATTATTTAATGAAATATTATTAATTATTTAATGAAATATTATTAATTATTTAATGAAATAAATCCGTATTTAATGCGATATACCAGTTAATATCTTTTGCGCGAAGCCATATATTTACATAGATTTTACGTGTATGGGTAGGAAATAAATTCACGGAAAGGAACAGCCAATGCGGTTTGGTTTTTTTTGTTTTTTATTCTGTACGTAAGATTTTGGTAATTTAATTAAGTAAAACTATATCTTAATCCTGCAAAGTTTCATTTAAAAAAAATGGCCATAACAAGACTTCGAGAAGTTAATTTGTTAGTAAATTAAATTGAATTAATAGAATCACAATATTAACAAAATAGTATATCAGGTTCAACAGGTTAAATTTTTTCGGTTCGGGTTCAGCTCCACTCCGACCAAAAATATCGGATTTTTTCGGTTCCGGTATCGGTTCAGTTCCGGTTCGATGTCAGACAGATGTAAAGCATCGGAACGATGTAATTTATAATTATTTTCTTTTTTATTTTTGAAAAGTGCGTAGAAACTTGAAAAAGTTTTAAGATTCGCTATTAAAAATAGAATTATTAGATTCTTTATTTCTTTTGCAGAAAACTAATAATAAGGATTACTGAAATTAGACAATGTTAAGTGGAATTTTTGGCAGTCACCAGAATTCATGATAGCTTAAACTGAAAAAATATCATGTAATACTGTTTTTAAATCTTCATAAAAAAGAAGCACTGCTGTATTAGTGAAGATAAAAGTAATACGGAAATTTTCCAAGTTACTATCAAAGAACAGAAGAATTGATTAATGATTAGAATCCATTAATAATTATCCAATAGTTCGTCTTGAAGTTTTAGAGAATATTAGAAAACAGTTGTTATTTAAAAGAATATGCATGCCAAACATTAGCAATTACTAAAACCAAAATAAAGCAAAACCCAATATCACCATTTGATCTATCGAAAGAATGTTTCATCAGTTAAGTTTTAAACTATGTTCTGGTATTAAATATAAATTGTTGAAAAAAAAGTATTGTAGATCTACAAAGAATAGATGAAGTTAATCTCACATAAAACCTGCAATAGGTGATTCGCATATCTAAGTAACTTCAGATATCAAAATACGTCTTTTTGTATTGAAGTTTTATTATCAGTTATCGGATTACAAAGTCTTCATTCTCCAATTTTTCATTTTCATCTGTCTATCTAACTCCTTACGTCTTCTATAAGTTCGTAACGAAGTATATTCTGTTTTAACCGTGGTGTACCTAGGAGGGGTCGGTGGGTGCGGTCTGCACCGGGCGGCACTTATTTTGGGGCGGCATTTTTATATTTATTTTTAGTTGTAAAAAACAATTTGTTCAAACGGAAGCGCAGTGGTGCCTCAAAGAATAAAACAAAGAATAAAAAACTCACCAATGAACCATTAGTGAGAAAATTCATGTGCCATCAATGTACAGGCCGCAATGAATTTTTTTAATGCAATAATTGTTATTATCAATTTGTTCACTTCATAGTTTTACTATTCGATTTCTACGAATTATGAATTACTGTATGATTTGGAATATTTTTCCTTAAATTACGCTTATCCAATTGAAGAAATGTTTAAATAATTTAAATTCGTCTATTTTACTGAAAACTATTAAGATTTACGACAAGAATATGAAAATATTCAAATTTCTCCATTATCTCCCAGCGTCATTAGCTTTAGAAATGAATAGTGTAGTTAACATTTTTTGCCGGTAGGTATCAGTGCGTCAACAAAAGGCGCATTGAGAAAAACAGTTATGGATCAAATAAAGCAAGCTAAATACTTTTATATGATATTTGACATCACTCCAGATATTTTATACAAAGATCAAACCAGTCAAATTATTAGATATGTAGTTATTGATGGCAGCGAAGTTAGAGTTGTAGAATCGTTTATTGACTTTGTAGAAAGTTAGGAAAACTGCTGAGGAAATCACAAATATGATTTTAACGAAATTAGAAAATGAAGGTTTAGATTTAAAAAATTGCAGAAGACAGGCTTACGATTATGCTGACGTCATGACAGGAAAGCACAGCGGTGTTCAAACTCGCTTTAAATTAGTAAATCCAAATGCAGAATTTGTAGCATGTACAAATCATTCTTTAAACCTGGCATGTTTACATGCAGCTTCTACTGCTATCGATTCCATAACATTTTTTGGAACTATCGAGCAGTTGTTTTCATTTTTTTTCTTCTTCCACTCGTCGATGGGATGTTTTACTTTCTGTCACTTGTCAAGGTGCTAAACGCAGCGTAGAAACTCGCTGGAGCGCTAAAGCAGAAGCAGTAAAAAACCATTTTTTTCACATTTTAAGCGTCTTGGAAAAATTGAAATCTGAAGAAGAAAATAGAAAACGGGATCAGATGTTGGAATATTACTCAATTCAATGCAATCTTTTTCTTTTCTATGTTATCTCAATTTATGGGAACCCGTCCTTTTGTAAGTTAATGACACGCAAAAAATGCCTGCAAATAAAAGGGTTAAATGTTCATCAATGCCATATTAAACTAAATTTTTTGCAAATCCATTTCATGGAACAAAGAGATGCGCTAATACAAAACGCTGTTATAGCAGCCAAAACAATTTGTGAAGAGTTGGAGATATTGACTGAACGTCGAGTTAGAAGAAAAAAAAATATCAGTGGGGAAAATTCATGGGACGTGGGGCTAACCTTAGAACAAGAAGTACGAAGAGAAAGGTTTCTATCTTTGGATAGAATTATAAAGGAAATAAAAGAACGCTTTGATCAGTTGCTTGTCCTTGCTAGAAAATATTCGTGAATAATACCATGTAACCTACTAAATGAAGAATTTGAATGTCAAATAAATGGCTTTCTTTATTCAAAGAAAAAGGATCCAGGTTTTTATGGCTGTACCTCCACTAAAAGAAGAGGCAAAACGTTGGAAAAACGGGGGGAAGGCCCTATTGATCTACTAAAATTTATTCAACAGTAAAGATTGGAAAATTCTGTAAAAACATTGTAATTTAGCTATGAATTTTTTTAACAATTGCTACATGATTTTTCTACAATGAAAGTTAGAAGAGTAAATATATAAATACGTTTACATACACATATGTGTACAATTTGTTTGTTTATCCAAAAGAAAAGAAATTATTTATTTATAAATATAAAAGAAAAAATATTTAATGGTAATTTTTTTTGTAAATTAGATATATGTTTTGTAATTTTGTATAAGTTTTGTACCATGGCCTCCAATGGTAAAAAAGTTACCCACCTATAGATTGTTTCAATTACAATTATTTATTTATGTTTAATAATTTACAAAAACCACCATTTCATTTACTTAGAAAGGGCGGCAAATTGGAAACCGCCCCGGATGGCAAAAGTACGCCCCGGTACGCCACTGGTTTTAACCCATCCTTTTGCCTTTCGAGAGAGCGATGCACTACATCTCTTTACTGCATCATCTTCAATCTTATTCTCTCTGATTCGAACTCGAATCGTGCGATTCTATTCTTTTCTCGTTATCACTTCAGAGCAATTCAAGAATGAGACGGACACAACATTAAAATCTACTAATCTCATTAAACGGATTGCACTTAATGATGGTTGGATCGTATTAGCTTGACGTTTAACAATTTTACAAATAAATAAATATAGACTTTTCACAACTTAAGACAACATAATTTTTACAATTTTAATTTTCATTAATACTATTTATTAATAAAATATTCTACGAAAAAGAATGAACCATTTTGTTTTCGAAAAGAAAATTTATAGGAAGAAAAAAAACGATTCGAGTCATCTCAAGAAGAAAGAAAATTAATATTAATGTGAGACAAGTTGAGAAACAGCTGTCTCAGGATGTCTTATTACGAGAAAACTTTCATTTGAGATTTATTCTCATACCTTAACCTTTATTGGCGTTTTGTGTTCATTTTCGGTTCTGTTAAGCTTAAATCTCCATCAATGATCTATGCTATTCCCGCTAGGTTTAGATTCGGGAATGTATATCTTCATCTAACGCAACTGTAACTTTAGCTTTAACGCCGTTCATCTATAGATAGGCTCATTAGTGAAGTAAAATAGATTCCTCGTTTCATTACAAAACTATTTTAATCTTCTGCTGGCAAAAGAACAGTCAACAATCTTGAGTTGCATTTCTCTTTCTGTATTAAACACTATTATTAAAAGAAAACTAAACGTACTGTATTGAAAGATTATTGGATGAATCATCTGAAACCCGAAGATACTAACATTAAAATTTGGGGTCTCAGCTAATGATCGCCAAGAAAGCGTGAAACAGGCTTGGTCTCAAATTTTAATGCGTTTAGACATTTTTAGGCCCTTTTTTTTTATTTGCATGCGCATCAGAAAGTCATTAAGTCTGGCCCAGGACTTGAATTTGTTTTTCTTTATTTTTAATGTGTTTTTATGTTTTTAGTTAGATTCATATAGGTCCCATTTCTTTCCCCACTCTACTCCGAATACAATAAAACACATTTATTCTTTGAAACAATGGTACACACAACTGCGCATCAGGACGCCATTACAATAAATGCATAAGTATTAAATTCATCATCCTAACTCGCGCATCTTAACAATACGAATATTGACACGTGCGGTTTTTTATAATCACACAGTCAAAAAAAACAATAATAAAATAAGTAAAACCTCTACTCTGCTACCAAATATGAATACCTTTAATCAAAACTACCTTATTTTCCTTTATGGACGTCCTCAAAACTCTTCCAAGTATCTTCTCCCCCAGTGGAAATAAGTTATTACGAGAATAACTATATTCAAATTAAATTCGATGCATGTGTCTAAAATTTGACGGTCGCCTGAAATCCCGCCAAATATAGACACCGAATGCGGATATACGTCAGATAAAGGTATGACTAAATTCAAAAGATAACTACTTCTCAGACAAAATTAAAATACCTATACTGGTTTCCACCAAAACACTTGATGTGTCCCCTCAATGTATCTTCACCAGATTAGAGCTCCCTTAAATGTTGTTCATTAAATAGCTAAGATTAAAGACACACAGATAAGATTTTGTAATTAAGAAACACAAAATATTTATTAACACTCAGTTTTATTATTTATTTCCCCTTTCTTGCTTTTGCTATTTCTGTCACAAAACAATTTTCTCCACCACAAGGTTATCTATCTTAACTCCCTGTTACCGGTTATTAGAACAACCCCGTTAGCCTTTCCCTCTCTACCCCGCAATTTCCAAAACACAAACACATGTGAATAAGGGTCAATGACCTTCCTGAAATCCCACCAAAAATGTTAATTCAGATGCACCTGTGAAAATACACAAGAATAAAACAATGTTATACATATAACCCAAAACTTAGAATTAATGATTATCAAGACTTTAAACAACATTTTTAATTAAAACACTAGATTAATATTTTCTTTTTCGTTAACAAAATCTCCCTCTCCTTTATTGTTTTAATTTTCTTTAACGTTTCTTTTCGAAACAAAATAGAACTTCAAACATTTAAACTAGTTTCTGTATGACAAAATGTCGGATTACAAAATTATCAAAAGATTATGTTGTTTTCTTTAAATGCTATAGTCTATTATAGATACGACACTCTTCCTTTTCCTTTACTATTTTAATCTTTTCACATAATATGAACTTAGTTTGGAAATTTAATAGAGTTCAACAATAGTTTCACTTGGTCCGGCAAACTTGACGAATAACACAAATTTTATCTCTTCCTTTCGGAATGAGGCTTTGCATCCACGTTGTAATGGCGTCACCCTGTGATAAATACAAAACATATTTTAATTCTATATTTCCTTTTTTCCTTTCACGTTCACTTTAGTTTGTTATCTTTCTTCTATCTCCCTCAAAAGACAAATTATCACAAGCCCAACTTCAGGTTAAATGTTAATTTTTTCCCACACAATTTTCCTTTCCCTATCTATCATTCGACGACATTTTAGTATTAGAATGTTCGAATCGCTTGACGGCTGTCTTCTTCTTCCACGAGAGGATTATCTGTCCCCCGTTTATGGATTAAAATGTTTCTACTTACGATATCTCATCTTAGTTTCCTTTGACGACTCTCGGTGACTCCAAATGATGATTCAGGGTTAGTGTCCGGATCCATAGACGAAAAACGAACATTTCTGCCGCCCCAAAACTCCGTTTTGGCGACGTATTCACCCAAACGCACATTTTCACTAGGCACTCAAGGATGTTCCGGGGTTTTGTACCACAGGTCCCTTTCACCATACAGGGTGTTTCAAAAATACACGGCATAATTTCAGGTATGTATTTCCCACATGTAGACAATCAAAATAGTTCATTACAACATATGTCCGGAAATGCTTCATTTCCGAGTTATGGCCTTCACAACATTGAAAATCACCGGAACGTTTTTCGTATTTACAGATGAAGCACAGTTCACACGAGATGGCATAACAAATTTCCACAATCAGCATGTATGGGCGTATGAAAACCCAAATGCAACTGTTGTATCGCATCACCAGGTGCGGTTCTCCCTCAACATGTGGGCCGGTATCATTGGTGATCGATTAGTTGGACCCCATGTACTTGTAAACAGACTTACGGGGCAGGCGTACACAAACTTCCTGGAAAACACCATACCTCATGTTTATGACGACACTCCACTGATCGATCGTCAGCACGCTCACTTCTTGCATGACGGCGCTCCTGCACACTTCAGTCGTACGGCTCGCCGGTACTTGGATCGAACGTTTCCTGATCGATGGATAGGTAGAGGTGGCCCAATTGCTTGGCCTCCACGCTCACCTGATCTGAACCCTCTCGATTTCTACTTGTGGGGCCATTTAAAATCATTGGTTTATTCGTCTCCGGTGCCTGATTTGGAATCCCTTCGGAATCGAATTGTGGCACGTTCTGAGGACATACGCAACATTCCTGGAGTGTGGGATCGTGTTCGCAGGTCATTGAGACATCGATGTGAGGTCTGTATTCAAGCAGGAGGTGGTCATTTTGAACATCTTCTGTAATGGCAACGACCGGCGGAACGAAAAACGTTCCGGTGATTTTCAATGTTGTGAAGGCCATAACTCGGAAATGAAGCATTTCCGGACATATGTTGTAATGAACTACTTTGATTGTCTACATGTGGGAAATACATACCTGAAATTATGCCGTGTATTTTTGAAACACCCTGTATATAGACAGAGGTTCACGTATGCCGTAGTTGGGTCTATACCCGCACCGTCACCTCGGGACATGGTGACCTTTAGCAACAGAGTCTCGCACCACTATTGACTAACCAGAAAACACTTGGTCCCCACTCTTCCTTTTCCCGCCAAAATCATTAGTTTCGGTTTCGCCTTAACCAATGGCCAGGCACAGAATCGATCACCTGTCCATGATTTTCCCGCGAAAACCCACAGTATCGGTTATATCAGAACCAATGACCAAGCGAGGAACTGACCACCTGATCATAAATCTCCCGCCAAAATTTGCACACGGCACAACCTTTCGTTTCCCGTGTGAATCGAAATTTTGTATCGAAGATCACATGAACAGTTAATGGCAAGAAACTTCCTTTCTCATCTTTCTCCTTCTATAATTTTCTCTTAGCGCACACATAATAAGCACAGAAAGAGGAAATATGAAATACACAGATCAATTTAAGAAACCCAAGATTTCGTATTAATTAATATTAAAGAGACAATTACACATTTTTCTTTTTCAATTAACAATAATCATATAACACAAACAAACACAAACACAAAAATTATTACACAAATACCTTAACAATATATTATCTCTTAATTGTTATTATCATTTTCTTTGCATAATAGCATTATTACACTATTTCTAATACAAAATACATTTATTCATCTTTAAACTCCGCCCTTTACTGATAACCGGAAAATACAAGGTATGGACCTTGTCTGTCACAGGTAATAAAATTACAACGTGACAATACACTGTAGGTTCTTTCCCTAAGATACGACAATAATTAAAGAAATGCAATTACAAATCCTTGCTAATTATCTTTGGTTTGAGAGCATGAACAGAACAATTACGCAAATCTTGGTCAGTGACTTCTCAACATTGTCCGGAGAGAACTTTTTGTATCATGAAATTCTCAGTATTGGGATTATTTTTCTCAAAGTTTGGAGGACTTTACTCTGGGTTTGTCTCAGTATTTACCTTTAATGGAAGAACTGCTGCTAGTTAGTATTATTTATAAGACTCAACTGAACGCATGCCATTACTAATCTCTAAACAAGTAACAATGAGAATCATATACAGCAATTGCAAAGTTATGCAAGCCTCGAATATTAAGTTTTTGTTTGATTTGTTAGGTTCTAGCCAATTTGAAATTACCTTCTGTCACTTGTATTAGCTAGAACATTCGACTACATAATTCGTAGTCTCTAACTAACCAGTGATTTATCAATTATACACAATTGCGATTTTTTTACATTCCATTAGAGAAACTGCACAAAGATATTTCAAAGGTTTACTAACAGCATAATCACCTTACTTTATTTTCAAAAAAAACTTTATGAGTTTTCTGCAGCACCATTTAATTGCTGGTAAAATGGTGGACTTGACATATAGGTTATTCCATTTTTTTTTCTAAAACAAAATATTTACTACTGAAAGTTGAGCCAACCTGTAAAGAGTTTCAGTGAAATTTCCAACTAGCAAAATACGCACGAATCCATCCAGAATGATAAGAAGCATTTGCCATGAATCTGCAAAGTCTACACATAATCCGTGATTGGATTTACGACCACGGAAGGATTTGTAAAGTTGTCTTACATGGTTTGAATTCGATATCTTTGTTCAGTGATGTCTATCTCGTTCAACTTTTAATATTACCAACTCTGGAATGATTAGAATGGAGTTCTTGTAGCATTGCGATTCTAAACTTCAACGTAATTACAGTAAAACCTTGTTAATCGTCACCCGGATAAGTCGTCACTTTATTTAAGTCGTCGTTTTCCTTTGGTCCCAACACGGTCTCATAAACAATAATGTAAAATAACCCTCCTTTACTCGTCAGGCAAATTTAATTGTACTCCGGATAACTCGTCACCTTCAAGAATGGCCAAACACATTTTTCTTCTCCATTTTGCATGCCATCGTGTTGTCTTTTCAGCCCCGCCCCTTCACTTTAAGAAAACCATGCCTTTACGGGGAATTTCCGACCACGCCTGTCACTTCATTCCTTCCCTATCCCTTTGGGTTCTTAGACTCTCGCTGCTAATCATTCAAAGCACACTTCTCGCTGCGACTTTGTCGAGTGTAGATGTTTCTCTTAACTGCTCCGGAGTGTGACTTCATTTCATAGCGAGTAAGCCCAGCTCTAGGCCGCGCGGTTGGCGTTGTCGCTATGACATCGGCCTCTCACCTCTGAGTACCGGGGTTCGGTTCTCATGTGGGTTTCGTGATGATGGACGATCCGCGCTGGGCAGGTTTTCTCGGGGTTCTCCCGTTTCTCCTGCACTTCTCCCACCATAATTTCTCAGTCTTTCTCTCCATCTGTCCTTCTTTCCGTGGGTTAGTACAATAGACCTCCGGTCGCAGTGCTTGGCTTCTCTGCCACCCACATTCACTATATAAACATAAACATAAGCCCCGCTCTAAGGGCTATTTTTTCTCTTGCAATTTCGTGGTTCGATTGCGTTTTTAACATGTTGGGAAACGAAAACTTATCTCGTTATCTTTTAAAGAAAAAAAAGACTTAACTGCACTTTTTGAAAAATGAAATGTTTCGAAAACAGCTTTTGCCAAAGAACATTATATTCCCAGGACTACATTAAACGATGTTCTTTCATCGAAACAAGTAATTGAAGAAGCTGACTGCAAAGACAAAGAGAATGAGAAAATCGAAGTTTGACGAGATCGAGGAGGTTTTAATTCGATCACTAAAACATGCCAGATCGCAAAATGTGCCGATTTCTGCCGTGATTCTCAAAGAAAAAGTCCTGGAAATTGCTAAGGAGTTGAACATTAATGACTTCGACGGCAGCAATGGTTGGCTGGAACGTTTCAAAGACAGACATTGCCTTTCTTTTAAACGATTAAAATATGGTAACTATAATAACTTTTTTTTATTATTTTCCATTCATTCATTTGCATGTATTGATTTCTGAAAATGAACCTTGTTTTTCTTACCGAATCCTACAGCAATTCATGAAAATACTGTATTTCAGTGTTTTTTTGTTTTTTTTTTTTTCAAAAATTCCCAATCCGCCTAAGTCGTCAAAAATGTTTGGTCCCTTGAGTGACGACTTAACGAGGTTTTACTGTATTACTTTATAACATGATAATATCCGTTTAAATGGCAAATAATAATAATAATAATAATAATAATAATAATAAAAGTTTTTACTCACCAATAATAACTGACACGTAAGAACTTCAAATATCTCAAAAACAGTCAACAAACAAATGCCGAGAAATAACCCTAAGCTGCCAAATACGTCGGTCACAAAATGACGAAATGTATAAGATTGATATTCTTTAGAAATAAGGATTTTATTTGAACCAAATGAAACTTCAATCAAAGTTACAACCTCGGCGAATTTAGAATTGACATATATTTGCTCTGTATAGAAGTTTGGATCTTCACATTTAAGAGGACAACTGCAAGTAGGTGGTGTATTACTTGCTAAACGAATTCCATTAACGTATTTTTTCCAAAATCCTTCATCAGGAGCACAATCAGGCAGCTGGGAGTCAGTCATGTGTAATAGTCTAAGGAAGAAATCAATTTAAAAACTTCAGGAAAAATTAGTCTACAATAATTTAACAATAACTTTTAACTTAGTAATTAACATTGCAATTTACAATAAAACGATACCCATCATATTCTATTCTGGAACCCATATACGGGAAGGAAAGAAACTGAATACGGATATGAGAATGGAAAACAAAGTCTCAGGTTTTTATTTGGAACGATGTCTGATGGTCTGCGACAGCATCAGAAACCTCTCACACCTAGTCAAACAAAACAAAAAAAAAAAGAAAGGAATATGAACAAAATTATGCAAGTTCAATGAAAGATTCAATGGAACATATTTTTCTTATTGAATTTGCCTACAGGAAGAGAGAAAAAAATTAAAGGAAGATTATATCGTGAGATCCAAATTAAACAGGAGATGTTTAGACTTATCTATAATAAAATCTACTAGGTGAATCTTAACCAAATTTCGTACACACATTATCCTGAGTATTCGATTTGTGAAGAAAAAAGAATAGTTCAAATTTCGGTCACCAAGGTTGAATTGTGGCGCTGCTGTCTCTGTAATTTGCATATTGTACATGTAGAATATTATTACAAATATTATTTTGAAAGAAATTTAAAAGTAAAATTTATGTGGCTTGAATCCGAATTTATATTTATTTAAAAAGATTAAAATTTATTATAATTTATATATTTGCATATCCTTACGTCAGAAGGAAAAATTAATTTAAGGAGAGGCGCGGCCTCGTTCTGGACAGTGCGCTATGATTAGAAAATTAAGACAGTTAGAAGTTAGTGCTCGAGATTATCAATACGATCCCGAGGTTATGTGCGAGATGTCAACGGATAAAAACCGCAAGGCATGATGGGAGAAGAGATATTGACGTGACGATGGCACGAATTTCAAGTGGAAAAATGAGCAGTTGTGTCAACACCGAATTAAGCTAAGTGAATGGAACCGAAAAGCGTTCTACGAGAACTTCAAAACTGTGAGTAAATTTTATTTATTATCATAAGGGACCTAGAGCAAGAAAATTAGGAGAAGCTGAATATTGACAGCAATATTGGAACTTTATGCAAATGGGCAATCAAGGAAATTGTGAATGGAAAATTCCCCAAGTAAGCCGGAGATAAAATACAGAGAAACGATAAAAGCCATTATCGAAGTATTTAAATTATAGAGCCGTTATGGACGTAGAAAATAATTCAAAGCCATTATCGGCATAGTATATGGGTTATAGTCATTATCGGCGAAGCAGCTAAACCAAAAGCCATTATCGGCGTAGTATAAATTAAATCTTATTATAAAATAACAGTAATACAAATTATTACCATAGTGAAGATTCATCATGGGACAGTGAGAATTTAATTATTAGTGATTAGAGAAATAATTGCTAAGAGAACTTTAGGCTAAGTGGGAATATTAATTATTCAGTGATAATATATTATAACAAGAAGATTAATTATGCGTTTTAGGTTTATACCAGTGATAGTCAAGTAGACGACAACTATAATTATTAGAATTATTATTTGAAGAATAAATTAAATATCGACTAGATATTTAAAACTGTGATACTTCAACCATTGAAGTTAATAGTAAAGAGAAGAATACTGAATACTTATCTGATCACGAACTTTACGATAACAGTTTTATTATTGAACAATTATTGAATATCATTATCATTCAAATCAAACTTGTAGCTACACAAGTTTTAATAATTCACAATCAAATTGGAATTTAAAATAAATTCTATTGGAATTTTACTTCAAGTGTGTTGTTTATGTGAAAAAAAATGTTATACACTCATGGACAAAAAAATTAGCGCACCAAGAAGGAGTCGTCAAAATGAAACGAAAATTTACATACGTAATGACTACTTTGATATATATAAATGATAAGAAAATCAAAGAAAAAGGATAATTTATTTCAGAGAAAAAGGCAATAGAACGGAGGAGTTAATACCCCGTTGGACCCCCTCTAGCGCGAATGCACGATGCGATACGATCGGGCATTGAGTCATACAAGTTCTGTATGATGTCTTGAGACATTTCGTTCCATATTTGCTGTAACCTTGCCTCTAGTTCGTTCAAACTCGTGGGATGCCCAACTCGTCGTCCCAAATGATCCCAGATGTGCTCGATTGGAGACAAATCTGGGGATCGGGCAGGCCAAGGAAGGGTAGTAACAGTGCGGAGACAGTCTTGTGACACCCTTGCCGTATGAGGCCGAGCATTGTCTTGTTGAAAAATGGCTCCTGGGAGCCGTTGCATGAGTGGCAACACATGTGGTTGCAGGATTTCATGAACATACCGCAGGGCTGTCATGGTGCCACGGAACAATACTAGGGGTGACCGTGTATTGTAGGCAATGGCACCCCATACTATCACACCAGCTGTGGGAGCGGTGTGTCGCTGTACAGCAAAGGCAGGATTGAAGCGTTCACCACGGGCTCTCCACACACGAACACGATTGTCATCACTGCCGAGATTGAATCTGGATTCGTCGCTAAAGACGACCTGGTTCCATTCCGCTGCAGTCCAGTTTCCTCGTGCGCGGCAAAACTCCAAACGGAGGCGTCGATGGGCGGGCGTCAAGGGCAGCACACGTAATGGGCGCCGCGATACCAACTGTCCTTCCGCCAGGCGCCTTCGTATGGCTCGAGAAGACACAGCGGCCCCTAGTGAAGGTGCTACCTGTGCCTGGATGGCGCCCGATGAAGCAGTTGGCTGTACGCGTGCATTTCTGACTATGTGGCGGTCTTCTCGACGACTGGTCTGTCGAGGGCGTCCTGAGCCTGGTCTTCGTATACATGACATCTCTCGGGTCCACTGGTCCCAACACCTCCTCACAACACAATCAGAGCGGCCTAATTGACGAGCTACTCGCCTAGCTGACCACCCAGCTTCCATCATCCCGACGATTCTCCCTCTCTCAAACTGCGACAACTGCGTATACTGTCTTCGAACACGGCGTAATGGCATGTC
>JAFIDM010009631.1:31261434-31281380 GCA_023159025.1 Thereuonema tuberculata
ACAAATCCTCCCTCGAGGGAGGATTTGTTCAAGGTAGGGTTTTTTTTTAACGTAATTTGACAAAGAAATCTGAGAGTAGAGATATCGAAACGTACGTCATTTTATCCTTTTAAGCTGTTAAATGTAAGATATTTTATTGGGGTAAAACTTCAAGACATTACACAGAACTCTTCACACTGTCGTATAAGTGATATCCAATTCCCGTGATATTGCACGTACACTACGGCTACCATGTGGAGTTACGAGTCCCTGCTCCACTACTTCTGTCCTCTGCAGTACATCTGACTTGCGACTTCGTCCGTGTTTTTTTTACAGTAAAAGTTCCTATCTTCAAAACGAAAAATAATAAGTTAAACTGGCGAAATGTCTTAATTGTATCAGAAGCATTGCTGTTCCGCAGATAGAAGAGTTTAACAAGTAACTCGCGATCTGGTAAGATGAGGATCATGACTGCGCTAGTCGTTGAATGTGAATAAAGCTTTGTGGCTCCTTTTAGAGGCGGAAATTGTTCGATTACATCGCAATACGCAAATCATCAGAGCATCTAACTTCACTCTTTGAGATTTTCAACCCATATCTCAAAAAATGTCCTCCGTTAAATCGAAGGTTTCATTATGTACATTTTGAAAAAATTAATAAGTTCGTAAAAAATTGGAAAACTTCTTTCAAAATTCTGATGACCAATAGATCTAGCTTTAATAATTATGTAGCCACAAATCGAAAATCGGTGAAAGTATACACTTATAACTTCAAAAAAACTGATGTAATGGCTTCTAAGTTAATACAAATTAATGACCTTTACAGGAGTCTTCAAACAGAAGACACACTGCACTATAGGCCACGAAAGCATCTCATAATACTTCAGGCTCTTGTGACTTGTAAAAAATCGAAGCAATTGTAGTTTCAAGTTAGATAGCTTTAAATGTGGGATACATGCATGTCAAGCGAACTCTGAGACGAAGGAATCATAGCTTTGATGGCCACATTCAAGTCTAAAAGATATTTCGACGAGTGCTACTGTTACCTCTGGCGATAATTAGAGAATTATTCTGATCTGCTATAGACATCCTACTTTCAAAATATAAAAAACCTATGATAGAACTTCTGGCACGTTGTAAATTTGAATTTCTTTCAGTGATCTGAAATACACAAATGTACTTGCCTGTCCAAACAGAATATGCTGGTTGATAACTTCTTGGCGTAACATCGCCCATTCCTCTTCCAGCAACGTCGCTAACTCGTGAACACTTTCCGATGGCTGTGTACGTGCAGCAAGGAGTCTCCCCAGAGTGTCCCATATGAATTGAATGATATTTTGATCGGTAAACTTGTCGGTCAGTCCTTTCAAACAATGGCCTTCCATTTCCAACATTGATCATAAATATATATATCGTGTATCAATAGCTGCATTACGATGGTTTCTTGCATTAACGTCTATAAATAAAAATGTCTATAAACGTCTATTGTGCCAATGGCACCTCGGAAAAGACGGACATAGGGAAGGAGTATGTCCGTATAGTAGCTTGCAGTAGTTATAGTCTCTACAGATGAGAACAACTCAACCGCCAAATATCTTTCCTTGATTTTTGCAGTGTATCCCAACTTCTCAGCAGATTAGAATGACGTCCAGAACACTGTGAATCTGGATTTTACTCTCATCAGTAAAGAGTAACTTATTCCATTGCTCTACGGTCCACTACTAGTAATCTTTGCACTACTTGTATTCGTTGCACAGTGTCTCCAGTGAGCAAGGGTAATGCGACACAGAGTTCTGGCCGTCGGGCAACAGTCCGATGTAGTGTCTGGTCACGATTCCTGTCTTTCAGTGTTTGCAATGCTTCCCGCTGTATGATGTAAGTCTCTGTTAGCCTGTGTAGTACATACCTGGGAGTGTGTTATCACTGGGAGTTGTTTAGCTTCGATAACCAACACCGATCCTTTGAATATATATACAACTTGTTCTGAAAGCCGCCCGCGCACGCGATACCATCATTACTTAACTCTACGCTACACTCCTTGCTCCTTGCCAGCTTATCCCGAGCAATTATGCGATCGCGAGTAAATGATCCGGTTCTTGTTCTGAAAAAATTTCATTGTGATATGATATATTATACGTAAGGTTGTAATTTTTATCTGTGATATCTTTAGCTTCGAAACGGAATGTGCAACCTTTGTGGAATGTGCAACCTTTGTAACAGATAAATCAATCTATTTATTACTTATGGTTATCCTTATAATTTGCTTTTGATTTCTGGTAAAGAAACTTGTGAAATTTAATATGTTAAATGAATAACTTTCAATATATAGATAATCCAATAACTTCTTAGTAATTGTTCGTAATTGATGATACACTGAGGAGATGATGATCTATGATAATACATTGAGATACAGATATCACAGATATTTTTATAATATTCTTTAGAATACCGGTACTTATCGTATCAAAGATATTCGAAAGATTTTGATACAAGTCAAGATTTTTTCAATAAGCGACTTAAAAGGCATATTGGCAGATTTCTTTGGAAGAAGAGTCTCATCAAAAGTGAATTTCAAAGGATTCATCCTATGTTACTGTGATATTGCTACCGTATTTAGTGTCGTTGGCTTTATTACACAATACTGACAGGTAGCTTGGGGATCTTTATTACGAGACCAGGGACGCATAAGATTAACGTGTAGTCTGATAGCTGATCGAGCATAGTTTTGACGAGTACTTTATTAAAGTTCTTTCAGTTTGGTGTAGGTCGCTAGTTTGGAGGCCTTCTTCCTCCTTCCCTTGCTTCCTTTGCATCGGGCTCCTCAATCGGTCTTCGGTACAAATGAGCCAGTACCTGTCTCTTCTGTCTGCTAATCCCGATGGCTTCTCAAATGTCCAGTTAACTGTACGACTTGAGCGGGCAACGGCTGCTTCCCTGCTTCGCCGGGTGGCGTCTCGTATGTCTGTAGGTTTGCATGGTTTGAGTACGAAATGGGTGATTCCCTCTGCTACCCTGGATGGCATCTCGTATATCCATAGGTTTCCACGGTTTGTGCAAGTAACGTGCGCTTCCCTCTTCTAAGCTGGATGGCGTCTCGTATGTCCGTAGGTTTGCACGGCTTGTCCAGGTAACGGCTGCTTCTCTCTGCTACGCCGGATGGCGTCTTGTCTAAAGGACTCTGCTGCTTCCTCCTTGGAACGACATCCAAAAGCTATCTGCTTCACTCTAGGTTCGTGTAATTTCCAATGTGGCATGATGCCAACAAAAACTGTCTCTCTCTCCCTTCTCAGCTAGAAGCCTTGGCGTGGCAACTGTCAGGAACTAATGCTCTCTTCATCGACCGTAAGCCTGATGGGTGGTTCCTGCCACGAACTGCCTTCTCTCTTCCTCAGCTAAAGGCTTGCTGGTTGGCTCCTGCCACGAAGTGCATGCCCAGATTTACTCTGCGCCTCAATATTTAGCCGATTCCAGCCTCCCTTTCACTCACTGAAGAGTCCACCACGAGTAGGGAAGCTGGGTTGAGCGCGTCCACTCCTTAGGAGGGGGTTGTGGCAAAAAGTAGAGGTAACATTTCCCTCCTCCTAAAACGTATGCAGTCCCTACTTACTCCTTTTTATTCATCAACTTCACGAAGAACATACGGTTGAAGTCGTTCCACGTTGACTATCTCACATCATCTTCGTTCTCCCGGATATCGGATTTGATATTTGTGTTCCTTCCAACTTGTCAGCAGATCGTCTGGTTCTAATACCGAGGGAGAAGTTTGTCTGCTTGACCCACGAATCGATGAAACCATCTAACCATAACTTTTACTCCTACTTGGAACTGATGGACCGGTGTTTTTTTGTTTGTTTTTTTGGTTTTATTTTTGTTTTTGTATGGACAAGTTTGAAATATGCTTTTCTTATTATGTAGTAACAAGAACATATAGAAAAGGTAGTTGGTCTTTCTGGTTTGCAATTTTGAATGTGAAATGCAATCCTGAAGGAATTAGAATCAATGTCAAGGACGTAGATGGTTTACTGCTTAATACAGATAATAGAATACCTACTATTCGCCCTGTATCCAAAGCCCCCAGTCATAAATTGCAAGACAAAATGTCTTTAAATACATTTTCGATCACTTACAAACTTATTCTCAAAACTCTATCGATTTCGTAAAGAAATAGAGTAGATTTCTACAAAAACTTAAAAACATGCAGAACACCTACTAAAATAAATAAAAACAACTAGTGCATGAAATTGAGCTATTTACATCAATTGATTATCAACTTCTTCAGCTCATTATATCTGAACCAATTCTATCCAAGAATATTTTTATTTTGGCTTTAACTGAATATTATAAAGCATTAATATTTTTTATTTATTTATTTTATTTATTTATTTTATTATTTTGTTTATTTAACAAAAGTAATGGTCTTTTCATGGGTCTGTCCGTTTCGGCAACCCTAGCGGAGGAAACATTACAATACAAAGAAAATCAGATTTTTACTCTTCACTGCAACAATGTCGCTTTCTGTCAAAGGTATTGTAACGGTTTATTGTGGCCTTTTCGTTTATTTATTCTTTCTTCTTTTTCGTCTCTTTACTTCCGCCATTGTTTTCTTATTGTTTTACTTTCCCCTTTTTTTTATTGGGTTAGTTTGTCTTTATGTTTTTAACCTTTTTTATCGTTTGTTTTCTATTGCTGTCTCGTGCTTATTTTTCTCTTAAGCTATTTAGTCCCTTTCCTTTTATGTTTTCCGTAACTTTGTTGCTTTTCTTTTTATTGGTTTGTTGTAGTCACGTGCGTTTTCGTCATCACTTCTATTTTTCGCCATTATTGGAACTGTAATATATAGATGTCGGAGCCGTTGAGAAATAAATAAAGAAGAATTGATGGTCGTTACAACAACAACATCTTTGTATTGTGGCCTTTTGTTTAGGCTAATGGGATGGATTACACATATTATTGTGATTCCTGTTAATTATTTTGACTGTTCTCTTTGTTGTTGCCGAGATATGAAACTGTGATTCTCGGGAGCACAAAGCGACCACGTCGCTTTTGTTTGTGATCAAAATTATATGTATGAGTACCCTTACCATGGTGCCGCTTTGGAAGTACGTCCTATTTAGTGAAGAAGATGCCCAACCAATAACCATTTTTCCTGTGCCTCGGGAAAATCTCAATGGTTCACCTAAAGTGCATGACATCCTGGCGTCTCACCTATGTGCCAATCATTTGGACAGATTCCAAATTGGCCAAAGTCTGTCAACTAGGTTGCCCCAATGAAATGTGTAAACGTCCTGTTTTGGTGGAGAACTTTGTCACCACTGCTGTTTGTGCAAATTATTCAACGGATGAACCCCGATCTTGTGCTATGTAAACTTGGGATCCCAAGCTGTCTCGCAAGCAACAATGAGACTGTAAGAAACATTTTCTCGGCCTATTTTGTCTTGTTTGCAAACGTTCATTAACTTATGCCACCCCCCATGCCACCCCCCATGAGAGAGACTATTTGAATGACCAATGAAAGAATTTTCAGAAAAGTAAACAAAAGACATACATTTTCTTTTAATTAATAATAATTGTGTAGTCTTTAGAACTTACCTTAATTCTGTTTGAAATTCAGTGAGAACAAAGCGTAAACCTTTAATTATTCTAAAGCTGTATTTATTTTTTATTTTTTTTATTTTCTTTTGGCTTTGGATTTTATAACTTTATCTTTTCTTTTGCACTTTTCTGTGTGAATTATTTTTATCAATTTTTTTATTGCTTCACTCTTTTCAAAATTTTTTAAATTGTTTTTTTCTTCATTTCAATTCAATTCAGTTTATTGACAATAAAATTTTACAAGACATATGATTACATGACATTTTGACAACCCAGTCGTCTTTTGGTTATTTGGTCCACTATATTTGGTCATTTGAGTAAGAATGAGCAAATTTTAAACTTAGGTGCTCCCTGAACTCAGAATTTGATGTTTTATAACTTTCTTATCTTACATTTTTTATTTGGAATAGCCGTTTTCGGGTGACAGGCATTTGAAAGTGAACGTAACAAACTTTTCAGCCAAAACGGAATAATTTGTTAATCTTGACTACTGATTATGACCAAACGACTGAAACAAATTTATTTATTGTATTTAAACACATTTTGTAATATAGTCTTGCAATTTATAACTGGATGAACATTGAAATAACCTTCACCGTCTTCATTTTTGGGTGGCTTTGGATACAGGGCGAATAGTAGATATTCTATTACCTGTATTAAGCAGTCAACCATCTATGTCCTTGTCATTGATTCTAATTCCTTCAGGATTGCATTTAACGTCCAAAATTGAAAACCAGGAAGACCAACTACCTTTTCTTTATGTTCTTGTTACTAATAAGAAAAGCATATTTCAAACCTCTCCATACAAAAAAAAAAAAAAAAAAAAAAAAACCCACTGCTTCGAACAAATTAATCCCTTACAATTCATCCACACCTATCTTTGATAAAGAATCCTTACATATATGATGGTATAAAAAACTTTAAAAACATGTTCATCTGAAGAATTATTTGATTATCGCATAAATATCTTCCCTAGATTTATATTCTGTTGATAAACAAATGTTGCAAAAAATTAAACTCCTTTAACTTGATCCACACCAAAATCAATCGGGCTACAGAAAACGCTTTGAGAAATACAGTAAAACCCCGTTATTACGCTCGTCATTGGACCATGCCCTACAAGCGTAATAAGCGGGATAGCGCTATAGACGGGAAATGATTTATGAGATGAGGAAAGATTTGGACACCATTTTACAGGAAACATACATGATTCTGCAATAGATAAACTGCAAATATGAGCTTATTTTTTATTAAAAAAATCTTTGATTGTGACTTTGCCGTGTATATGTGCTACTGTTATGAATTATGACATTTTCAATGCGGTTCAGGTAACTATTAACGTCAATTGATACACCACTAAGAGCAATACTAATATATTTTCGGAGCAGATTTAGTGCACACTTTACTTTTTTACGTTTGCAACCACCCTTCGCTGCATTGGTAATTCCATTCTTATTTTTTATAATTGTTCTCAGACTGGATGAGGGAATTCCTAGAGATTCTGCGAAATCCTTCTGACTTCTGTAGAATTATCGTCGTACTTACGGAGAATTTGCAATTTTTCACTTAAAGAAAGGGATTTCCGCTTCGACATTTTGCACAACTGTATCACAGACCCGCACTTCACAGAGTTCAAGGATTCCCTCCTACCATGGAGAAAAAAAAAGAATCTTTACAGTGTTACATTTCTTTTCGATACAAAATTTCCGAAATAAAAAAGCGCTACAAGCGGGATTTGAAGCGTTATAAGAGGGTAAAAGTATACAGAGATATATAGAAAATTCCAGGGACCGTATAAAAGGAGCCTAAAGAACGGGATAGTGCTATAAGCGGGAGCGTTATATCGGGGTTTTACTGTAGTTCGATCCCTCCCAATAGAAAGAATTCTATTCGCAACGAAATAAGTAAAATTGGTTCACACTAAAATTAACGTATTTCCTTAAATTTTTTCTGATTTGGAAATTAAAGCTTATCAAAAGTTAAAGGAGAGTAAAAATGTTTTAGTAACTGAGTCAGACAAGGAAAAAAGAACATACTACTGAATAGGTGAACATACTACTGAACAGATCGTGAATAAACAAATAAGTGATAAAAATACATAGTCAGTTTTAATTTTCAAGAGATAGAAAATGCAATGGAAGTTATGCAAACAAATGAGAGCGCTCGTATTTAAAAACTATTCCTGGGAATATGCATATGAGCTTTTCGTAAGGAATGATAACATCTTACCTTCTTACAGAATAACATCCAAAACTCCCAAACAAAGCTATTCGGATGGCCTATTCGAAACACCGATCATTAACTGTTTAGGATCAATCATTAAAAGTACACCTCAATTTGTAGAGGAGAATTTAAAGCAATTTCAGAGAAGTTCAATAGGCTTCATTGCACTTGGCGTAGAGTTCAAAGAAAACCTTACAGCATTCATTCCCCAGCGAAAGCTTATATGATCTCCCTTGACCTTACTGATCTATTTACGTGAATTTCTAAACAGCTTGTTTTTTCTGCTTTGAATGATATTAGTTTTCGTTTTAACAGCAATAGAAAGTTTTTTTTTTTTTCTTAATTTCATTTCTTTCTCATTGGGAATCAATATTTCACTGCAGTTAACAGTATTATCAAACAGAATATTGGAACCTTCATCAGTATACCATCATCGGCTATACTCGCAGAGCTCATTACGCAGTATATAGAAAGTCATGTTTTTCTAAATTACAGTATCTTTTTTGTCAAATATACCAAAGATTTATTTCATATAGTAGAAACAGGGAAACATAATAGTACTTGCCCAGGCATTTAATAATATCCATTTAGGAATTAATTTCACAATGAAAACTGAAAATGAGAGTAACATTGAAATTATTTACAAGGGAAGTCCGCGAAGTGTTACTCTGAATTTGGTATTGGTTTTCAACACTGAGTCCGAATTTGATATTCATTTTCATCTCCGGTTAATAGTTTTCGAGATATCCGCATGGGGCGTCAAAACTTTGTTTTTTTTTAATTTTTAACAAATCGAGATAGGATAAAAATTCCAACGCATTTACGTTACTTGCATACACGACTACCATGTGGGTCAATATGAACTGAATCCGTCAACTAATTTCAAAATGGTGGACCCAAAAACCTGCTTTTATGGCACTTTCAATAGAAAATAGGCTCATCCAACCCTAACTCAAAAACCGATTGTTAGGTGGCAGCACAAGACAGGCAAGGCAGGGCAGTTACAGCAATTTGATAATAGATGGCGCCTTTGTGCTTAGCCAAATAAAACCAATAAACTTATTATTGCTTCCTTAGTGGCTTTATTTCTTTATAATTCTGTATGTTTTAATTTTAATTCGTATTTCTGGTTAAGGAGATTTAAATAAGTTTATTAGTTCTATTTGGCTGTGCACATAGGCAAACTGCCTATGGGTAACTGCCCTGTCTTGCCTGTCTTGTGCTGCCACCTATCAATCGGTTTTTGAGTTAGGGTTGGATGAGCCTATTTTCCATTGAAAGTGTCATAAAAGTAGGTTTTTGGGTCCACCATTTTGAAATTAGTTGACGGATTCAGTTCATATTGACCCACATGGTAGTTATGTATGCAAGTAACGTAAATGCGTTGGAATTTTTATTCTATCTCCATTTGTTAAAAAGTTATAACAAATTAAAAAAAAAAAACAAATTTTACGCTCCCATGCGGATATCTCGAAAGCTATTAACCGGAGATGAAAATGAATATCAAATTCGGACTCAGCATTGAAAATTCTATAAAGTGACCCATAAACCAATATCAAATTCAGAGTAACACTTCGCGGACTTCCCTTGTTAGATGTAACCATAAGTAATACTCAGGAACATTTATTAATGCAACCTTTTAAGAAACCTACAGCTTCTACTTCAACAATTCCCTTTTCATTCTCAACACCGTACCACCTAAAAAAGAATTTGATTTACATCAACATACGCATTACTTTCCATCTCAGTATAGGGTGACCAGATTTTTACATTGGCAAAGCGGGACACCATTGTCCCCCCCGGGGGGGGGGAGACCGGAAAGAAAAAAAAAATCTCCAGGTTCAACAACCAAAAAAACAAACAAACACGGAATCTCCAGGTTCAACAACCAAAAAAAAAAAAAAAAAGGAATCTCCAGTTCGACAATCAAACAAAAAATGGAATTCAATAACCCACAAAAAAAAATCGGGACTTTTTTAAAATGCCGCGGGACGCGGGACAAATTGTTAAAAATTGGGACTGTCCCGCCAAAATCGGGACGTCTGGTCACCCTATCTCAGTAGCATGTAGACCATTTTTACCCATGTTACGATTTAAATTATTAATCTAAATAATTTAATTAGTTTTAGTGGAATTTATAAAGAGCATTTAGAATGCTTGAAACGAAATTTTTTTTTTTTCTCAAATTGGAAGAGTTTAATTATTACCAATTTGAATACGTAAATTTGTAGTCAAACATTGCAAGTTGTGACGTCATATAATGAAGAGTGTGTGTCTGGTTAGAGAGTTGAGTTAATCAGTTGAGTTCAGTGAGTTCAGTGCAGATAGTCCATTCAGATTATTACAGTTCAGATGCGAGAACTCAGATGGCAACTTGAATAAGAAGGTCACATGAGCGGTTCAGATGAAATAGCTCAGATTAGTTATGTTGTAATTGAAGACGAGTTCAGTAAAGGCAAATCATTATTTAGTCCCATTCAAGAAAGAGAATATTCAAGGTCGAAGTTACACTTGGATATTTCGTGTGAAGAAAATCCGCTGGAAGATAATCCTATTCCGATGAATAGAATAGAAACGAAAATTATCATGAAGCTTGGGCAGTATTCTGGAAGACCTGGAATGGGAAAGGAGACTCCAGTTAAGGCAAAATACAGAGTGACGGAAGGCTGTGAAGATATCATAGTGAAAACCGAGTAACACTCCGGTTAGATGAAAGGACGAAGCACACTATAGAACCAAATTAAATAACAAATCCTACTGGATTAAATTCAGAAGTATTATTTCCAATAAGAAGGAAGAACTCTTATAAGTATGTTTTTCGTATAAATCGAAAACCAAAGGATTCGTCGAAGCGAATATAGAGCTTACTCTGAAGATTGACAGGAAGAACTCACTGTAAATAAAAGTCTCAATTCTGAAAGAACTTTAATTAGTATTTTTAAGAAATCTATTACTCCGTTTATTTATGAAGACCGAAGTGTCAACATTAATAGAAGCGCTATTAGTTCGATTAGCAGACGCTCCGTTTTCCCGAAGGATTGTGGGAAGAAGAAGTCAGATGTTTGTAGTGACCGCGCCATGTTCGAATGTGTTGTGAAAGGATGGTTCCTATGAAGGAAGTGTGCATTAATTCAAGGGAGACTGGCGGACGTATTCCAGCCGATTCATTTCAACGTAGATCATCACAACTAGGTGAAAAGTCAAACGAAATCATCGAACTGTAAGTAGAAATTATATTATTTACAGTTTTGGAGGGAGCTCGCTATTGAAACGGGGATTAATTCCAAGAAGTGACTGCCGTTTATAAGTGCAGCAGTAGTTAACTTTGTTAAAGAGAAAACGAAGTTGAAATTTAATTCACACAGGTGAATTTGAAGCCATTTAGAAATTCACACAGGTGAACTTAACGTGTCATTATCAACTTAATTTTGAATGCTTTCACCCAAGGTTAGCGAATAGCCATTTATTATTATTTAATATTCATACAGGTGAATTAAAAGCCATTGATAAATTCACACAGGTGAAATTAAAGAGTCATTATTGAATTAATTTTCAAGTGATGTTATTTTGTGTTAGGAACACTCGCGTTAGTGAACATTAAGACAGGGTTACTTAAGTGAAAGTAATTAGGATTATTAACTTAAAGCAGTGATACTAAATATTAGTGAAGTGTGCTTAATAGTATTAATATTATTTTATTGTGTGCAACGTTAGTAATTAACAAGCCTATTGTGCAACGAGTACTTATGAGAAAATATCAAGACGATATTAGTGCATATAATTATTATGTGAAGTTTGGAACTATAGATGACTACAAGTATAGCAGAAGTGATAGAAATACCTATTGTGTAAATAATAATTTTAGAAAAGAAAATTTTAAAAGCACTCAAATAAATCATTTTATGATTCTTATCTGGTTCCCACTTATTTTCTTGTTACTACTCTCGTACCAAGTAGGGTTTCTGCAAATTATCCCAGCAACCCAAGATGTACAAAATATGATTATGCAATTTCCTTATCATGAATACCCTATAGGATTAATACTAGATGAAATAAAACAGCTTAACAAAAGCCTAAAATCCAAAACCCAGTAATAATAATCATGTATGCATTCGTAACATATTCATTTCACCCAACATTTCATAGACACCTGAAAAAAACTTTCAAAGACCCAGATATTAAAATTACATACTTATTATCAAGTAAGGTAGCTTTTCCCAAACCATACTTTAAGAATTCCATAAATAAGTTTCAACAAAAAGGCTGCTTGTATTTAGTCCAGTCCAAGAACAATCCATGTTTTTAGATAATATTGGCATGAAATTATGCAGAAGGCTAAAACAACGCATATATGCTATTTCCAGTGGCAACAATTTTTCTTTCGTATGCCATCACGTGAACCAAGAAAAACACATAGCAAATTTTAACAATACTATCACCCTTCAAAAAAGTAATAACCTAGCAATACGGGAAACTATGGAATCGTATTTTATTTCCTTTTTTTAATCCTTACAATTCTAAGTTATTTAATCCTAACATTTCAGTTTATTTAGAAAGGTCTGATTACAAGGCACAAACATCAGGAATAACGAAATCCATAAGGAATTTGGAAGGCGATCAACATCCATACGTCGCAGACAAGACGGAGGATCCTGTAAGGCATTCATTGTAAACAACACAAGAATAGACGAAGGTTACAGCGGATGACGACATTGACGACAAAACTATTCAAGACCACCTGTTTCCTGTGGCGAACATTGGGGGCCTTTAGTTTAATATACAAATACCTCATTTGTTTAAACTTTTTGATTATTTAATTCATGTAAAGAATCTGATTTCAATTTACTGAATTTATTCAGGCTGATGAAAAATCATCTTGCCATATCTAGAAACCGGTACCATATAACATACATTTTTTGATGTAAATGTTCATAATTTTGAAATGTGTGTTTGAATTATTTTTAATTCCTCGACTATCACATAAATAATATTAAAAAGCAGTTGATAGGCAGTATCAACTGTAATTATCCTATACATCCCGTTCATGTCATTAATACTAATATTAAGCAAAGTTTACTCGACATTTACATCCCCAGAACCAAGAATGGAGAAATTAATTTTTTTTTTTGCTGAGCTCACATTTTTTTACATAAAACTCAACATAAAATCCTAATTAATATTTTCAATAATTCTGACATTTGCTTGTCCTATACTTTAAGTATCAAGATTACATAATTTAACTTATAATATACTGGCATTCCTGATTTAAAAATAAAGGAATGTATCTTTTTAGTCCATGGATATATACAGATGTTTCTATATCGATAGATAACTGTATCCAGCATTCGTTGCAATGCCACTCAAAGAAATAAATTGTTTGTGATTTTATTCTATTTAATGAAGTGCTTTTGGATACACAATATTTTACACGAATAAATCAGAAGGTTTTCTGATGCGTGAGAAGGCCACATACAGCTGTCCACATGTTAAGCATGGATATTCCAAATTTAGTCTACACACTTGTAGCGATCGTCCCTGTGCTTTGTTGATGGTCATTGCAAATGCGAGTCGCACCAAAAACTGCAAACGTTGAAACCGGAAATAGACTCGTTTGTTGCAAGGACTCACGCACCAGATATTACAAAATGGATCTACTAATTCAAAAACCTTAGCGGGCGTGCACAGCTACTCACCAAAGTTTCATTGCAATCTGATGAATGGTGCAGGAACGCATACAGGACAAACAAACAAAGAAACATTCATTTTTATATATACTAGTCGGCTATCCATCGCTTCGCTCCGGAAGCCTCGCTTATGTAACGGAAAACAACTTTTTATTTATTAAAAAAAAAACTACACACACTTACAAATTACATCAAGGAAACTAAAACTAAAATTTTTTAATATTTTTTTTTTTAAATTTAATTTTTGATGTCTATATTCTCTCAATCCACGACTGCTTTTAGAACCAGCGTGTAAATCATATATCTATGATATGTTTTTATTTTTTATAGAGATTAGAATGTAGATCTCGTGGTTTAATGGCTAAGATGTCTAACTTCTGAGCAGTATTCTACCTACTAGAAATAGTGCATCTTTCTTTCTTGAATCATTTTTTTTTATTCCTATTGATACTTTTCAGTGGCTTTTGAGTTAGAAATAGTGATGCTTTTTAAGTTACAAATAGTGGTTTTTCAGTTTTCTATCTAATAGAAATAGTGCTTCTTTCTTTCTTGACTCGTTTTTTTATTCCAATTGATACTTTTCAGTGGTTTCTGAGTTACAATAGTGTTTTTTTAGTATTCTACCTAATAGAAATACTGCTTCTTTCTTTTTTGAGTCTCTTTTTTATTATAATTGTCACTTTTCAGTGGCGTTTGAGTTATAAATATTCATGGTTTTTCAGTTACAAATAGTGATTTTTTCAGTATTCCACCTCAAAAAAAGTGTGCTTCTTTCTTTCTTGACTCTGTTTTTCTTTACTCCAACATCTGCCGTGTACATGCACTTATTTTTCAATATCACATAGAATTTGGTTAAGTAAGAATATTTAAAATTTTGCAAAGTTTCGGCAATTATAGTTCTAATTGTCATTTTCGAATTACAAATAAACTGACGGATGGGAAATAAATAAAAAATCTTGAGATTAAAAAAAAAAAAGGTAGAATATATTACTTATTGATGGGGGCAGGGAAATGAGAGATAAGTCAAAAAACAATATGAAAAGAGTTGTAGTCCCCATAGTCTAATGGATAAGACGTCTGACTTCGGATCAGAAGGTTGCAGGTTCGATTCTTTTCGCGGATGTTTCAAAATTATTTCTTTTTTCCGTTCTCACAGAAAATTGCGCCGGACAGACAGACATTCAGAGAAATAAAAGATTTTAGTAATATAGATTAAGATATTGGAAAGCAATGATTTTCCAAATTTAGTAAATATTGATAATAATAGAGAGTCCCATGAAATAAAAGAATCTTATTTTATTTCTCTACTCTCAATCATGTAATCCATTTCTACCTAACATATTCATAAATATATATATAGATAAATCCAGATTTCTTAATATAAATGAAAACGCAAACTGATAGTAAAAATTAGTAATCTCATGCTCCGAGATGACTCATCAAAACAAGAGCCGTTGCCTCCTCGCTGTTGACAGCAGTTGTTTCACCATATTACCAATAGATGTCCTTGCGGTTCCCATAGAAACAACGTCAGAAGCCGGATGGTTCTTCAAGAAGGTCCACCTTGCCAACAGAGGTCTTCAAAATACTAATTTTAACCAATTAGATTTTACCTTGTTATCATTGGTCAATATATTGCAAAAATCTTATCAATATGAGCGTGTTTTAATATTTTATGTAGTTGACAAGGAGAACTGTTGAAGTTTCTTGAAAGCTCTAGAAATGTATCGGGTGGACATAAAATAACGTGAGGTGTTCAGAGCCCTCTAGCATGGAATGTTTTGGACGAATCGTAATAACATTCGGTGGACATTGACACGAGAGGTATAATAGACTTTCCCCACTCGGTCGAAAAGTAAAAAAAAAATAACTCTGCTACCAATAAAATAATAAAAACAAATTACCTTTACCTTCTTTTCTGTAAGACTCCTGTATCAGTCTCAGGTGATTAATCCCGTAGTAGCTAGGCCCATATTTTTACTACAGATACCACCCGTTTTATTAATAAAGATTGAATCCAGTAACAGTTGACAACCCCTTAAGAAATCACCAAATTAAGTGAAAAAATTATTCTTCTGAATCTCACCCCTCAAAATACATTGATGATCAAGTCCTTTTCTCTCTTACAAATTGACTAACTGTTTAATAGTTTCCTATATTGTTAAAATCAATAACTTAGACTTTATTAACGTTAAGCTAATTATGAGATAATAAATGAACAGACAAGGATTAAACTCACAAAAAAAAAAAACTTTATTAACAGATGATATTTAAAATTATTAACACTTTCGTATTTCTACTGACGAAATGAATCAAGGCTCTTCTTGGTAATAATAATAAACCAAAATAATAAATGTATCAATAAGATAACACCACGTGGTTAGACTCTCACTTGTTTATTAATTAAATTAGAGAAGAGGACCCTTCCCCTCTTCCAGGTACCTGTGATAACATTCCCAAACAAATATAAATACATCAATAAACATGTAAATGAGTTTAATATTAAAAGAAATCTTATTCTTCTGATGACAATAATATTATCTATTATCTTTCTTTCCTTTCAAACAATAAAGTCTTTTGTTTCAATTAAGATTCGGATTCTTAGCCAAAAGGATGATTACACTAAAATATAAGATAATAATAGTAATAACAAAATTAATGTATTTTTTAGTATAGTCTTTCCTTTTATTAAGGATAATATCTATTTGAATAAGGCGTACAGCCTTCTTGGCCCCCTGTTCGAGGCTACCATTCAAACTTAGACTTTTCATCCAATGCGATCCTGTTCTCTGTCCTCAAATTAATCAGAGATAGAAATAATTTCTTCAATGAAACTGTTCTCTAAACTGCACCAAACCCAATAAGCACACATAAGAAACACTTTAAACTAAAACCCCTTTTGTATTTTTAAGGTTTTATATAAAGTTAAAATATTGCGGTTTTCTTCTAAAAGTTTCAGTATCGGTTATCACCAAAATGGCTTCCACCTTGTGGATTTCCCATTTTTCTTTCATTATTTGTATTTCTTTCCTTTCCCATACTGCTTCCTTTCCTGTTCTTCTAATGTAAGAATTTTCTCGTACGGTCGAGAATATAAGTTTTTATTCTCACAAAACTACAGATTTCGGGCGTTGAACTCTTTCGTCTACCGGTTGAGTATGGTCCAGTCTTTTCCTTAGGCTTGTAGGAACTTCCTCGGTCCGATGCACTATTTTAGTCTTGTCACTCGCGAATTCCAGCATCGCTGCGAATTATCAAACACGAGTATATTATCGTTCACAACCATTTTACAAGTACGTAGATTTCCATAAGACAAGGTATTCAGTCTTATTGCTGCGGGAATGGCTTTCGTCACGGCCAAGCCAGCGTGATCGCTCGATTCAGAGTCACAGTTCCATCTCTCTCGAAAGCGCATAAGTTATGTCCTGCTCTCCTTTCCTTTCCCGCCAAAACAATTACACATATTCTTATCACCAATAAACATACGATAAGATGACCAGCTGACCAAGATTTCCCGCCGATTTGCACTCGGCAGTACGATCAGGAAGTCGCAACTTTACGTCCAGTTGATCACGTGCTAAGTTCAAAGTTCAACGATCTTTTCTCATGGAATTCTTCTCTTTCTAACATTCCCACGTTTGTACAATTAACCGAAAATATTACAATAACCGCAAAATGATTTTCATACCAACATTTAACTAAAAATAAAATATAATAACCAAATAAAACACAATTAATTAACTATTGGCTTCTATCAGTAATACCTTTAGATAGAAAGTTCTTACGAAACAAAATTTTATACGTTAGTTCAATAATCTATATATATAAAAATGAATGTATGTTTCTTTCTTTCTTTGTCTCTTTGTTTCTTTGTCCTTTATACACTCCTAGGCCCTTTGACCTATCTGGACCAAACTTTGCAGAATTACTCTTTAGGAAACTGCGGAAAAGATAGGCTACCTTAGAACCCGGAGCCACCCCCCCAAAAGGGGTTGAAAAGGGGTAAAAGCTCTGAAAACCCAATATCCACCTGGTGGTGAAAATAAGAACTACATAAATACTTGTGTAAAGTGAAAAATTCGCTCTTCTATGGGGGGCAGGGACACCACACTTGGGTGGGAGGAAGCGAACACAAAGGCTGAAGTGTCCCACCCCGACCGACACCGGGACCCTATATTAAGGGCCCCTTCTCGGGTCCCCAAGTCAATTGCAAATAAGGAAAAATTCGCTCTCCTATGGGGGGCAGGGACACCCCACTTGGGTGGGGGGATGGCGACACATGGGCCTAAGTGTCCCATACCGGATCGACACCGGGACCTTATATTTAGGGCCCCTTCTCGGCCTTCCCAAGTCAATTGCAAAAAAGGGAAAAATTCGTTCTCCTATTTGGGGCAGGGACACCACACTTGGGTGGGAGGAAGCCAACACAAAGGCTGAATTGTCCCACCCCTGACCGACACCGGGACCTTATATTTAGGGCCCCTTCTCGGGCCCCCCCATGTCAATTGCAAAAAGGGAAAACTTCACTATCCTATGGGGACAGGGACAACACACTTGGGTGGGGGGGATGCGACACAAGGGCCTAAGTGTCCCACCCCGACCAACACCAAAACCTTATATTTAGGGCCCTTTCTCGGACCCCCCCCCAAGTCTATTGCAAAAAGGGAACACTTCACTCTCCTACAGGGGCAGAGACATCACACTTGGGTGGGGGGATGGCGACACAAGGGCCTAAGTGTCCCACCCCCGATCGACACCGGGACCTTATATTTAGGGCCCCTTCTCGGGGCCCCTAAGTCAATTGGAAAAAGAGAAAAATTCGCTCTCTTATGGGGGACAGGTCCACCACACTTGGGTGGGGATGGCGACACAAGGGCCTAAGTGTCCCACCCCCGATCGACACTGGGACCTTATATTTACGGCCCCTTCTCACGAGCCCTTTCTTTCTTTGAGTGGCATTGCAACGCATGCCGGGTACAGCTAGTAATTAATAAATAAAACACTTTAATTGAATAACCAAAAACACCTTTTACAATGCCAGATTCATTATCGTTTTAAAGGACTTCATTACTGAAAAATATTAACGTAATTTCAACCCACGGACAGACTTAAACCAACGCAACGGAGAGAAAAGGTATTGAATCAAAGATTTAAATTAACCTCCAAAAATTAAAATTAAAAAAAAATCGCAGCGTTACAACATACAGAGTAGAACATTCGATTTCAAAAAAAAAAATAAAAAAAAATAGTATTAAAAGTCACCAACAGGGGGAAATGTATCGCTGGTAACGCACTAATTTGCGTAATCGCGTTAGGTGCAGAGCAATTATTATAAAAATAAAGGCTTGGAGAATTCACATCACTCGGCGACGAACTGCTTTTCGTGACCGTACTTTGTTAGTGAAGTTGCATTATCAGCGGGACGAGAATGCTAGTGCTGCCCATCGGGAATTTCGGCGATTGTATACACTACGAGAGGACCGAAGAGCATAACAAATCTGCGAAAAAGGATTCAACGCTTTCAAACTACTGGAACTCTAGCAGTGCAATCAGGCCGGGGACGCAAAGCTATCAATCACTAACATATTGAAGAAGTTGCAACTCTGTTGTGGAACAGGAGATGACGAGTCAGCGCGCATGGAAGTGGATTTGAAACATGTCCGTGGCGGATTTTATGGAGTGACGAAGTGCACTTTTATTTCAACAGTGTTATTAATACACACAATACCGCATTTCGGCTGAACTAATCCACATGTGGGCCTCCAGATGTCTATCACTCGCCGAAAGTCACAGTGTGGTGCGACTTTACATCATCGTTTATCATCAGTTCTTATTTTTACAAGGAAACTCATCGAAGTTGACCAGTGACCTGTTCCGTCATTGCTATATTCCGATATGCAAAAAACTCTGTGGTTCCACTACTATAGCAAAAAGGATGTCTCGATTCGATCATCTTTATACGGACTCTGCACCACCAAACATCGGAGCTCAGGTATAGCTTGTGTTGTAGCAACATTTCTCTGATACCAGAATCATTAATCATGACTTTCTCACAACATGGCCAGCGAGGTCACCTGATCTCAAACCTTGTGACTTTTGGCTGTGGGGATTTCTTAAACGCATTGTGTATCAAGGACATATCCCCGATATCCCGTTGTTGAAAGATCGAATTACAGTACAGGTGCGACAAATCCATTCCGATTTATTGCAGGCCACAGTGGAACATGTCATACACACATGCAGCTCGAGGAGCATCACAGTGGTGGTCATATGGAACCTTATTTGCAATTACCCATAAACGTTTGTTTGAAAAAAAACATTTGTTTATTTAACAATAGTAGGATTTTGTTAAATTATTAGTATGGTGTTCAGCAAACTGTGGCTGCTATGAGCTTAGTCAAACTGTGTTGATTATGCCAAGCTTGCTGGTCAAAATTTGGGATAACACTAGCCTGCGAAAAAAAAAAAA
>JAFIDM010009631.1:31286380-31303198 GCA_023159025.1 Thereuonema tuberculata
TAAAGTAAGTGTGAAATTTTTGTTGAATTTTTATTATTATTATTATTTTTTATTATTATTATTATTATTATTATTATTATTATTATATGTTTCAAACCTTGGGTTTCCGAGCAAAAACAAATAGGGCGGGTCAAGGACCAAAGCATATATTGCCAAGTCTAATAAAAAAAAATGTGGAAGAATGGTTAGGGATGTGTGGTTGTGTCCATAAATTCCAAGTTATGTGTGTTGTGTTGAGTACCACAGCCTTCTGAAGTTGTGCATAAGTGGTTTTATGAAGTCCTAATGTGCTGAGGCTGTGGTGCAATGTGTGAGGCACCAGACCAGTGGCGGACAAGACGATCGGTACAACACGTACTCGGTCCTGCCTCCACTGCTTCTGGAGCTCGTATGCTAGATCGGTTGAGATACACTTCGCGATTTAATGGAGAACGGAGAAAATAGTGATCATTCTATCAAACTATCAGTCCAAAGATTTACAGAAAACGATTCAATCTAGGTTTTCCTGTGAACACAAATAAGCATTATGGCGTATTATGTTCAATACGTATCATAATATCTCCTGAAAACAAGGCTTTGTCTGTGAATAAAACAACGGATGCCAAGTTATTAAGATTCATTTGTTGACCAAACAATCAGTAACAGAATAGCAGCAGCCATTCATTAGAACATATCGAGGTAATTCATTCCTGTTATTGTCGGTTCAACGAAAAACAAAAAGGCCGTATACCCTAAAGTTCGAAGCAGCACAGCACACGCTGACCTTGGGGGATGTAAGCTCTTGTTGAATAAAACATTGGGGATTTTAATTCCCCCAAATTCTAACTAATTCTTTGTCGATTGACTTTTCCACACAAATGAAACGTTGCTTCATCACTAAAAACATGCCTCTCACCAAAACCATCTGCTTCCATCAATTGTTGGAGTTCGGTGCAGAAAAGATCGATGGTGGTCATCAGGTGGTGACGCTTGCATCAGCATTAGGCGATCTGGCTTCATTCGCTTCCATAACAAACGCCCACAGCGCAGGTTGTGGGATGTTGAGTTCTCTGCTGCCTTTCAAAGTTGATTTGATATGACTACATAGGAGAGCTGCTCTGATCTGGTCCACATTCCTCTTCAGACACGGAGGGATGCTTTTTCTTTTCCTTCCACAGATACTCCGTCTCCACAAATTGTGCATACCACCTGCGAATTTAATTATCGTAGGGAGGATGCTTTCTAAGTTTCGAACGAATCTGCCGTTGGATATTCGAATTTGGCGAGATTAGTAAACAGAATCGTTAGAAATTTTAAACTTCCGAGAGACGACCCTAATAAATATTAATAATATGGATTTGTAAGTAAATTAAAGCATTTATATCTCGTAACAAGAAATTTAATCAATTTTCTTTAGATGTGGATAATATGTATACTACTATGTCTGTTGATGAAACGTTATTTCTGGAGGAAACATTAGTATTGAAAAATAGAAAACGACTGTTAAATAATAATATGGATAAGGGGTCGTCCATTAATTACGTGAGGTCAGAAGGGGGAGAGGGGGGTCAACGAAAATCTCACGTCAACTTTTTCATTCAGAGAATATACATAGTATAAAACATTACAACATTTTGTAAAATTGACTTTTTGAACTTTTTTTGATTTTTTGACTTTTTAAAATCTCATCTGAGGGAGGGCGGGGTGTCACCACATCTCACAAAATCTCACCAAGGGGAGGGGAGGTCCAAATTTTTTAAAAAACACCTCACGTAATTAATGAACGGCCCCTATTAATATATTCATGAAATTGATTAGAATGATAATCGATAACACTTTCCTTAAATATAGGGATAGCAGTTTTAGACATGTGAAAGGATTTCCAATGTGATCACCAGTGTCTGGAATTACGAGAAAAATTCAAGATTTCAGGAGATATTAATAGTTTACACAAAATTTGAAGTTCATCACTGCTACAGTATTAAATTATTATTTGAAAATAATTTAATTAGTTTAAGTTCAAGTAAATTTAGAGCATATAATATGCTTGAAATAAATTTTTTTTTTTTCTTTGAAATGGTATCTTTGATAATTTAAATATTCAAATTAGGAGTCGTCACGTTAAGTGGAAAGTGATGTCATATAAGGTGAGACTCAATCTGAATGACACAGACAGCGCGAGTCATGATGAGATATGCACACAGTGACAGTGTTTGGACACGATGTAATGATAGTCCAATCCAAGTGGAGAACCAGGGAGGTTCCGATAGTTCAGATAATTGAGACGCAATGAGTTCAGAAGAGTTCAATGGCAGTTTATGTAAGAAAGTGACTAAAGCATTCAAACAGAATAGCTCGGATTGAAAACGCCAAAATTGAAGCAAGTTCAGTGAGTCCAATCAGATTATTCGTCCCTGATTAAGAAGTCAGCGTTGAAGGTCTAAGTAAAACCTGGATACTGCTATTTGAAGAAAATACCGAAGTGAAGCAAAACGGATTTTAACCGTAAGGCGAGGTTATTATCGAAGAATTGCAATTAAAGTGAAGACTCATGTTAAGAAGAAAACCCGTAACACGGAAGGCCGAGAAGGCGTGATTGCTGATAACGAAGTCGAATTTCTTGAGTGAAGAACGGACGAAACTAAATAAAGGCTATAGAAGCAGATTGGTAATAATTACCGAAATATTATTTCCGGAAAGATTATTTTCCTACTACTAAATAGAACTCTAATCATAATTATTATTATTTTGTGACCAATTGAAAGGCTACGATTAGTCCAAGTGAACATTATAAGTTACTAAGGAAGAACTCAGCATTAAAAGGAAGTCTCTTAAGTGAACGAACTTTTATTTCACCTCAGTCTTTATGTTGCTGATCGTTTGAGGGATATCAATAAAGTTAATAAATTTTTATTATATTAATCGGTAATTTAAAAAAATTGTTTAGTTTCTCAAATTATTGATTCCAAATAATTTTCCAGTCATTTTAAACGATTTTCATCTATGAGATTGTTCTCATATGATTTATAAAATTTACTTTTCCACGATATCAATTACAAGTTCCTTAGCACTTAATATTTTTTTTTTGCATATCATGAAAGACAAAAACGTTTCTTGTATCTAAAGAAAAGACTTTTTTGAAAATTTAAATACAGTATATATGTGTTTTCTGGATGTGTGTTCTAGATGTATGTGTTTCCTTTTTTTTTCTTTTTTGAACAACACATAATATTTTTTTAGGGTGAATTTCAGATTTGCCATTTTTTTTTTGTTGTATCTTTCTTTGAATAAAGCTAAATTTTAATGCGAAGTATACTAAAATCGCTGTCTGTGACATAACAGTGAAATATATTTTGGGGGGATTATACTGAAAGTTTGGCTGTGAGTCGGAGGAGGAAGAGTGAAAAGCTAGGAAATCAATAAACGAAAAAAGGTTAAAGCAAATCGAAATTAAAATAAGATAGGTTGCCCACATTAGACCCGGTTCCAAATAAGGCCCATCCTTCGTTTTATTAATAGAACGTTCACAATTTACCAAGCTTAGTTAGGTTTCAGACAGGTCCTGGCTTCTATCGGCTACATCAAAAATTAGGTCCGTTGAAGAGAACTATTTCGCGATGTTTGTTTCAGTTGAACAGTAAAAGTCGTCCAAAGCTTTTCTCGTTACTATTTCAACTTAATTTGCAAAATCTTAATTTGGCAAAATAACATACATGGACATGTTTTATGTCATTTCATCATGAGTAGAATAATGTAGAATAATTTAAGATTTGAACAGGGGCTCCAAATAAGGCCCTTCAGTTATATTTTCAAAACTGCTATTATAGAAAGAATTTCAAATGCAATTAATTCTAAATTCACTTTTACATAACAGCTGACCTTAAACAACCTTTCAAGATAGTTTTCAGAATTTTCACTCTTGCAGTAAAAATATAAAAAAATCTTTAAACGTTAGATGGGCCTTATTTGGTGCAGTTACCTTATATATTCTAATTTTATTTGTTATAAGGGAATAATTAACGAATATTGAATGTTTTCTATTAGAGATCTGTAAACTCTTCTGTATTAATTCGGTATTATACAGCTTCTAAATCTCTATTTAAAAATGATTGTCTATTCACTAATTATTTTCATTTTAAAATTATCCTTACAGTAGAGAGCAGTACTTTTCCTCTTTTATCCGTTCCATTTAAATAGATAAAGAAGCTGTTTGACCTATTCGATTCTTGAAACTTGAAGAAAAAAGTTTCTTGGAAGTTCATCTGCAACTTTTCAATGAGAAGGAAGTCAAGAATTGTTTTTATTGTTTCAAAAGTAATACAATTTTTATGCCGTTTGATGTGTTGGATTTTTTTCCGATAAAAGAACAGTCGTTTAAAGAACTGCACATTGACACATGGAACAGACAGGATAACAACGATATAAGTTCAATTTTGATGTATAAACAAAGTTTTTTTCAAACATTCTGTACTATGTTCCTAGAATTTACAAACATTCTAGATTGCATCAGTTTGAACTGTCAAAAGAACATATTGTCCTCCAAATGAGAGATGGCCGCCCTGCTTTTGTGAGATCTGCGCATGTATGATCGATTAGTCTGGTCAGGCACTTCCGTCTGATTTTATAATAGGACGCCGCCATTAAGGTGATCGCTTGTTACTTTGCAAAAGAGCATTGTATTTATAAATAATATATATTTATGTATTTATATAAATACTTATTGTTAGCAACTGGTATTGAAATAACGCTAAATAGTTGAGAGAAGTTTTAATTTGGCGTTATCAACATGTCTTTCTCAGTGAAAACAGACGGCGTCGTCCATTGTGACATGAAAACGTAATTGATCAGCTACCGGAAGGGCTGCGCAGTTCAAACTTCCGCCGGTCATCTTTCATTTGGAGGACAATAGAAAACTTATTTGAAACAAAACAAAACAAAGTTTAAAGAACCAGTCACAAAATTTCTACAGAAATCCAAGTAAAATTTTAATTATTAATTTAATTTTTTTTTGAGATGCTTTAAGCCAACTTACTTCAGCTATGTATAAAAATAGTAAATTTATTTACTAAAATTACAAGACATTTAAACGTACCTGCAAGTAGAATTTTTTTCTATATATTCTTTAAAACATTTTTCAAAGCAATTTGCAACAACATGTCTTTCACTGCAGGGTCGATGTGAAACATTCAAACGAAGCAACTAAAATTCAAAAGTTTAAGTTAAGTTCAACGTTTGAGGAAAAAATTGTTAAAATAAGAGAAATTTTAAATAAAAATAATGTGAAAAGCTTTACTAAGATTTTTTTTTGAAGAAACAATAATATTACCTTGTTTTGATATAAATACAGTTTCATATGTTTTCCTAAGAAAATACCAAGACTTTGACGGAGATCGTGAATTACTGTTCCATTGAAAATGCCATCAGTCATAAACTATAGAAACAACATCATTATTAACAGAAAAATAACAATTCAATTAGACAAATTTCTATTCAGAATGAACTTTCTAATCTTAATTACTTATTAAACTGGTAAATATCCCAACGCCTGGAAAATTTAAATTTTATATCCATACATAAATCAGGTAGCCTTGAAGCGTATGAAAATATAGATCTATATCAATTCTTTCAAATGTATCTAAAAACTGTAGAAAAATATATTGCAAATAAAATTTATGATCATTATGGCAACCGTGATGAGTTGTTCTTTCACAGCTTTATGGGAAAGTAAATTGAATATTTTTTTTTAATTTCTACAAGTAACTTTCAATTATCATTTACTACATTTTAAAAAAGTATAGAAATTGGATCGTTTTTAAGAAATAAAGACTGGAAATAAATATAAATTGACGAATATTATGATTCATCTATTTAATCTTTTGATCAGTCTGTTCCAATCAAAATTTCTTAGCAGTAGAACGTTTCAAGATACTACTTGATAACAAACTCTCTAATCATTGCTGTTATATACTATGTATTTATATCAACCACTAGCTTCCTGCTGTCTACATTCCTTGGCTAATCGGCCGAGTTGGACGAAACGTCTTGTTTATTCTTGGGTTGAAACTTTTTTTTTTTTTTCAATTTTTTTAGTCATATTCATAATTTGGGTTTTAAGGACTTTTGTTAATTTTTTTTGTTTTTTTGTTGATTGTTTTTTTTTTATCCCCTTAATGGAATTTACTAATTTTTATTACATAAGACTGGTAATTTAAATCTCTAAGTAACTTTTTTATTTCTTTTATTACTATCTTATTCCTTTTCCACTATTGTTTGATGTTTAAATTTTTGTCTCAAATTGACCAAAAACTCATCCTTTTTGGTAAAGAGTCGTTAAATTTGTATAAAGCGTACCGTGGTTCATCGAAAAGGTCTCATTTTGTTTCACGATAATGCAAGACCGCATAAGACAGAACATACCTGCAGGAAACTTCACGAACTTAGTATGAGATTTTGCCTCATCTGCCTTATTCATCGGATCTTTCTACAACAGATTTTCACTTATTGGACAATATATAGACAACCTTTTGAATGTTATGAGATTCCTCTGAGATTGTGATCTCAATAAGGACATTGAGGGATTCCTGCAGCACCAAACTATGGATATGTGCATGATAGATTCAGATTGAGCCTATTTTCAATAATAAAAATTACACCGGACACTCAAAAAGAATTTTTGAATTCGTTCATTCCAAACTGACATTTTAGTTTCCAACCTAAAATAGAGGGTTTTCGGAATTGGTAGATAAAGAAAAGAGATAAGGGTTCCAACCCATTTTGAGTCGAAAATGTTCTATTACATTTTGTTGTACGGGCCGTAGTTTTAGAGTTAGGAAATGTAAGCTTTGGGAATAGCTCTTAATCAAAGAAAGCTCAGTTCTCGCCATTTTCAGCATTTTATTTAATTCTTCTCCATGTCACACTACTATTTAAAAGGTTTATTAAATACTAAAAGACAAATTTTCAGGAATTGTATACATTTCTTTTTTCAAGTTACGAAGCAAAAATTAGAATAAATTAACAAACAAAAGCCGGTAGAATAACATAACAAAATTCAAAGGCATGAAACATCAAAAAATTCAATTGTTGTTTCAATAATAACTTAGCATAAATAGATGTCAATTGTATTAATAAAAATTAACAATAATTACTAATTAATCAATCAAATATATTATTAATAATTTAAAACTTAAAAAGTTGCTATTTTTTAGCATCAAAACTTAAATAAGCATAATAATTCTAAATAAGCTTATTTAGAATTATTATGCTTATTAATTCTTATTAATAATTCCTATGATCGACGAAGGTTCCTTCGTATCTATTGAAGTTCTTACTTTTAGAATTTTTAATAATGCAACTTTTTAAAATTTTTCTCAATTTTAACTGAGTTTCTTTATATACAATTTTTACATTTGTGTCCATATTTGTTAATTTGTTCTAATTTTTGCTTAATGACAAAAAAAGGAATGTATACAATTCCTGAGAATTTATCTTTTAGTATTTAATAAACCTTTTAAAGACTAGTGTGATATGTAGAAGAGTGTTTCATATTTGTCTGACATATTTGACCTTATTAACTTACTCTTCGTAATGTGAACTGAGCTTTCTTTGATTAGGGACCATTCCCAAAGCATTCATTTCATAACTCCAAAACTACGGTCCGTATAGCAAAATGTCATAGAACATATTAGACTCAAAATGACCTTTGAAACCAGTATCTCTTCGCTTTGTCTACCATTTTCAAAACACCTGCATATTCAGCTTTTCTTTCATCTCTAATAGCAATACTACTGCTATTAGTCTACTTTGACAATTATATCTTTTCTCGTTGCAAAATTTTATTAATTTTCATATCTTGCCGAAGAAATTTTTAAATTTGCAATCTTAACAAATTCCAAATTACGAGTAGATAATCAGTTTTTCTTTCTTTTCCAATCGCAGTTTACTCTACCATTCAACCATTCACATGTAATTGTCTATTATATCAATATTATTTTGTTGCATTTAGTTTCCGGTTTCCATTTGAATGAAAGCAGCCGAGTAAAGGAAAAAACATTATAAAGTAATCTGCATTCTTGAATCGGCGCATAAAAAACAGTATATCAGCTTTGAGGAAAGTAGAGCCAAATTTGTTAAAAGCATTTTGTATCCTTAGGTGTGAGCAAATATTGAAAGGCAACAATATTTTTATTTTCTTTGCACATCTAATATTATTTTTTTTATAATAAATCACCAATTCATGTATGAAATTATTTTCTTAGATCTGTTTTTATATTCTTTACAAGGATATATGAAATTATAATATCTATTGTTCTATTAAAAATAACAGGAAATCACTTGTCCGAAAGGCCAGACATGATTGATATAGACAAAAACATGTTGGGCCAACTCTTGTTGCAACAGTAATAACCGCTAAAACAGGTCTTTACACGATTCGAAACATTACATGGCCATCAGCTGTCTACTGAACATCCAGAACATTATGCAATTCTCCATTTTTAGGTGTGTGACCTTTAGAAAAAGCCTTGATTTCTAAGTAAAGCACTCCAGTGAAGATCTAGTTATCCTTATTTTTTTACAAGAATTACGAAATATAATTTCCATATTTTGTTATGCTAAGAAAATGTTCAGTCATTATTAGTAACTTTAAATAGAAGTTTCTAGAAATTAAAGTTTGTCAGTAATGGATATAACGAAATGTAGTACTACATCTATTACTATCTCAGATAGTAAGTTCTTTAATAAAAAAAAAAAAAAAAAAAAAAAAAAAAGAGAGAAGAATTTGTTGTAGATAATTCGTCTTTTCACTTCTTTCACGTATGATTGAAAAAAAAACTGGGATAATATTCTTAATTTGTATTAAAATTATCGTATGACAAGAAATTATTAATAAAGAAGGTTTAATGTGCATTATTGTAATATGAAAAGGGAAGAAAATTCTATAAAATGCAGAAATTCGTTAGAAATATAAAATTAGAAATTCTGTAAAGTTAGAAATTCTATAAAATGCACAAATTTTCAATGCGTTAAAAGCAAACAATTCTAACGAATTTGTGCATTTTATAAAATTTTCTTCCCTTTTCACAAGAAATTATTGTGTTTTTTTTTTTTTTAGAAACAGCTATACACTAATATCTAGTTGACCATAACATTGCTTTTGCTTTCATTAATCTAAAATAAAAAATATATTTTTATTCTATTCCATAAATTAATTTTATAGAATTAAAAACTTATTAATTATATCAGGGGTAGCCAAATTTGCCTAACAAATTTGCAAAACATTAACAAATATTACAAATACGTTTTCATTGTTATGTCCAATAAAAACGTATCTCTAATATTTGTTCATGTTACATGCATATTTTCTTCAGAAAATTTTAAGAAATAAATATAAGTAATAATATTTACTTATTTATTTATGCACTAATATCTGGTTGACCATAACATTGCTTCTGCTATAATGCGATGATTTATTTTTCAAGAGTTTGATGGATTTTATGTTTATATTCTATCTAACATTTTATGTACTTGAGGTTTTTATGACTAATGTTGCAATATAATATAACTATTATTCATAATAATACTTTTAAAGGAGACTTACCATTTCCATATACCCTCCTTTAGAAACACAGGCAAAAAATAAAGATGTAGATTCCTCAACAATATTCAATGGTTTTTCTATAAAAAATAAAAAATTACAATATCAAGATAAAAAGTGAAAAATAGAAAAATAATAAGCTTTTTCATTCATTAATCTAAAATAAGAAATAATTTTTTAATCTATTCCATAAATTAATTTTATAGAATTAAAAACTTATTAATTATATCAGGGGTGGTCAAATTTGCCTAACAAATTTGCAAAACATTAACAAAAATATTACAAATACGTTTTCATTGTTATGTTATTTACTTATTTATTACTTTTTAAATTGTTAATTTGTAGCCGTTTTAATAATCACAAAATATACCCATATTCATATACCAAATGGTTTAAAAATCCTGTCTGATTATTGTTTTAACCACATCAGTGTATTTACCGCGATAACAAGCTACGGAAGCATCCAAGAAAAGTATATCAATTTGTATTTTATTGACACTAAATAAGACTGCATAATGTTAAACTTACCCATCCGGTTTAGTTTATATTCAGTAAGCAATTATAAATCTTATACCTTAAAACTAAATTATAAAGGTAGATTTTTTTTTTATTTAGATTCTATATTTAATCTCCTCAAGGCGCATATTATATGCCAAAGAGCCGCGAGTTTGACCATTCCTGATATTTAAGATTATTTCTATTATAAGTAAAATATATCCAAGTTTTATATCTAAATTTATTTTTATTCTGAGTAGTAAAAGATTGTATAGCATTCAACTAAAATTTATTGAAATCTAAATTAAAAGATCACAAATAGAATCTTATTACTTCTTCTTTCTCTTTATCAATTCCTTTGCATTATGTAAGACGTCGTGGCCTCATCAATCAACTTGCTAAAACTTACATGGTTCAGGGCCAATCTTTCAACTAATATTCTTTGCTCATTTCATTGCAAATTTCTCTGTATTTTCTATCCACACTTTTCTTGTCCTATCGTTTTTCGCTTCTTTCTTTCTTGTCTCCAGGATTTAGATGTAGTGTTGTTCCCCATCTTTGTAACATGCTGTTTATTTTGTATATATTTTGCTAATGGTTTTTGATTTAGTTCTTCTCTTATCTTTTTATTTACGATTCCATCTCTTCTATTCATTTCTATGGTTCTTCTCAAATATTTCATTTCTACTGACTGGTGCTTAGTAGCAATAATTCATCTTTCACCTCAATGAAATAGAATTGGCCTATAGAAAGATTTATACATTTGTAATTTAGCTTTATATAGTTGTTACTTTTTTGTTGTTAAGTAGATTTAACTCGTTAGCGCTCAGGAAAACTATATTTTGCGACATCCGGCGACAAACTTGAAAGGCGGGGCTTCGATGCTTGATAGCTCCGTCTTCTTGAAGACGTTTATGTGACGTAAAGAAATATACCTAAAGCGCGTTGTATCCACGCGATTTGTAAATATAAATTTCTGAATAACAGTTATCTAATTAATGATAAATTTAACGTATGTTGAAACATTTCAAAATGAATAAAAGCGCACTACAAATAAAATCACCGAGCTACTTTATGAATATTTGACACCGGGAATATCAAAACAGAAAATAATTAAAAAAAAAGGCGGGGATTGACTAATTGCCCTTTTTTATTTTAATTTATTTTTATTTTATGTTTTTGTGTAAAGGGCCATTCTTATGTTTACTTGTCTATTGTTTATATTTTCCGTGATTTCGCTGAGCTGCAGACAATGGAAGTAACAAGCTGAGGAAAAGTAACAACCTTGAAAAGTAATAATCACCCGGTGTCAAATATTCCAAAATTAGCTCAGTTATTTTATTTGTAGTGCGTTTTTATTCCTTTGAATAATCTAATTTCTTTATTAGTTCAGTAATTTTTAATTGAACGAATTTGTTTCGTTTACTTTTTTTGATAAAATTCTTTGGAATTCATTAGTAAAGAAAATAATAATCGGTACATTTCTTGTCTTCTTCGCCTAAGCTTCGATATATATCTCAAATTTTGTTCTATTTCGTTCAGTACATAACACGCTACAGGGCTCCGAACACCTCTTATTTCTTGATCACCATACACATTAAAGTATGCGGTTTCGATTTGTCAAGAAAAAAAAAATTAGTACCAAACAATGCCAATAGGGGAAATTCTGGTGCTGCATGTGCATAATGTGTGAAAAAAGAATACATAACTTTAGTCAAATACACACATATATAAATATAGAAATAAACAGACAAAGAAATCCTGTACCAACAATGCAGGTTTTAGGATTTCTTAACAGAACAACAAAGATAAACGAACACAAAACATAAAAAAAAAAAAAAAAAAAAAAATTAAACCAATGACTTGTGAAGGTATGAAGCGGTCGGAAGGGATCCACCCCGAACTGCCCCAGGAACCGCCAAAGGTCCTATCCAAGGGGCCGGGTACGGTTCGGACCCCACCCTTCCCATTGAACCACACTTGCCAGAAACACAAAAGAGAACAAAAATAAGAACGATCAAATTAAAATAAAAAAAAAAAAGGTAAATAAAAATGTCCCAAAATACACAGAAAAGAAGTCTTCACGTTAGGTGGCCACTACCGAACGACAGAAGTAATAGTAAAAATGTAGGCCAACCCCCAAAATATAAATGTTGTATCTGTACAATATTAGAAGTTCTTCTAAAAAGAAGAAAATAAATGCAGAAAAAAGAAAAAAAAATCCAATTACATATAATACAAAATTTGAGGAAAAAGCTGATAAAAATTTAATAAAATTAAAAATATAAGTTAAAAATATGAGTTATATATAATAAAATCTTAATGAACCAAAGTTAACCGTCATGCTCTGTGGATTCAATATTCCTTATATACCGAAATAATTTTTCAGGCATTTTTACAAAAATATCTTCATTTACCAAAATTCCTTTATTCTTTAACGAGTTTAAGAAATCTTCTCTAATTTTTAACCTACGTGGATCCAAACATCTCCAAAGGACATGATCAGGATCCTCATTTTCTCCAAGAGCACAACGGCCACACATTGGATCATCTTTCGTTCCAAATCTAAAAAGATAACTAGTAAAATTTCCGTGGCCTGTTAAAAATTGATTTACAACAAAATCATTGAAAAGGCAGTTGGTTTTAACATTCTTTATATATTTATATAGTTGTCGCCCCTTAATTGATTGGCTCCATTGGTTTTGCCAATTGGCCAACTGATCCTCTTTTTTAATTCCATGGGAAATACTTCTGGGCCAAGGACAGGGATAAGTGATATCATGTAAACAAGTGGCATTTTTGGCTTCTCTGTCAGCTTCTTCATTACCAATAATGCCAACATGGGCTCTAACCCAAAAAAATTTAATAATCCTTTCATTAGAAATAAAATTTAAAGTAGAAACATAAGTATCTCTAGCTGTTCTGTTCTTGTAAGAACAGTTAGCAACGGAAAGAAGAGCGGCTCTGGAATCCGATACAATGGCAACCCTGACATTGCACCCACTCCAGAGAGCATGGCATAAAGATGCAGCATGGAAAATAGCCCCTAGTTCCGCTTGGAAAACGGAAGCCTCATCTGGGAGGCGTTCTCTACTAATATCAAGAATGGAGCCCGGAGCATCCTTAATAATGACAGAGAAGCCTACATCATTATCCATTTTGGATCCATCAGTAAAAATTCTAAAATTGAATAATTCAAAATTTTCCTCACACTTATTAATCTCAAATGGTTGCTTCACACTAGGATGAACCCTTAATTGTGGGGGTACTTTCTGGACATATTCTTGATTTAAAATTCTCTCATAATGCTGAAATATGCATTTTGCCTGGATCCACATTGGGACAATAACGCACAGAACATATAAAGCCTCCGTAGAGATTGTTCTGTACGTTCGAGCTATAGCGATTAAGAATGGTCTTACAATTGAGTCCATTGCTCTTTTAGTTTTAATATTCTTAATGGAGCCACCCCAAACTTCAGCCCCATACAACAGTTTTGGCTTAATCAATGATTCAAATATCATTTTCCTAATCTTTGAGGACATATCCGCTTTTTGGGGGGCAACCGAAATAAGCCTATGAGCATTTACTGCTACCTTTTTTTTAATATTAATAAAATGATCAGTCCAGGTTAACTTATTGTTAAAAGTAAGACCCAAAAGTTTCAAGTTATCTTTTATTTTAATTTTCTGATTATTATTCAATTTCAAAACGGGCTTCTTTAAACATTTTTTCCCTGGAAAAAAGATAGCAGCAGTTTTCTTCGCATTAATAGTCAATTTATTAACATTCGCCCATTTGTGTAGTACCTGCCAAAATGATTCCAATAACTTTTTAATCTTATTAATTGAAGAAGCCGCAATCAGAACCACCGTATCCTCGGCATAAGCCTGGATATCAATAGCACCCTCAATATCCAAGGATCTTTTCCAATCATCAAACCGCTCAAAAAGATCCTCCATCACCATTAGCCAAAGGGTTGGTCCAAGGTTACTCCCTTGGGGGCAACCCTTAGTTATAGATCTAAAGATTCGTTTAATTGTATTGATCTATCTCTTAAAAAAGAGGAAGTTAAAACAAGCAGATTTCTCGGACACCTTTTACGTTTTAATAAATGCAATATCTGAGAATGACATGCATTGTTAAAAGCATTCTCAATATCAATAGAAATAGCAGTTGCATGTTCCCCCAGTGCTTGGTGATTGCGAACAAAAAGGATTAGAGAACGGTTTGCCATAAGAGTGCTATGATTCCTTCTAAAACCAAATTGTTTAGAAGAAAAAAGGTTATTGGCTTCTAAATAGTGATAAATCCTATTATTTAAAAACTTATCCAAGACCTTACCAATGACCGGCAATATACTAATTGGTCTAAATCGGCCATCTTCTTTCGGCCAGAATACATAACTGCCAATGGAAACAGTAAATCCCAACACACCAAATACCAACGAAAAACGTTTATTATAGCAAACTACAAATTTGGCTCAAAGTGACCACCAGCCTGATGTTCCACTAATTGCATGCGGTACATGAGGTTTTGACGGTGGCTGGCAGCATATCGGCATTATTCCTCTGACATGTAACGTTATTTGATCTTTTAACGTAGGAATGTCAGGAACATGTCCTTGATACACAATGCTTTTCAGGTAGCCCCATAACCAGAAATCGCAAGGATTCAGATCAGGGGACCTTGAAATTTACAGTGACTTGAAGAGACAGTGAGGAAAACCACCAGCGTCCGCCATGTTTCTTCCAACTCAACACAAGGTTATATCAGCCACAGAAGGAATTTTCACATTTTAACTAAACTTTCTTGACTCACAGTTGTTCTACCGCCTTTGATTATATTTAATATGAATTTTCACATTTTTACTAAACTTTCTTGACTCACAGTTGTTCTACCGCCTTTGATTGTATTTAATATGAATTATAGAAAAACAAAAAAAATTTCTTTCCATTTTGCACCCTAAAAAAATTACTAAAATGTATATATATATTATATTTTACTAAATGTACTTATATATTAATAGAATTTAAGTTGTTACCAATCCCAAAAAAACATATCTTTTGATCTTTTTTTTTTGCAAAAATTAAATAAAAAGTATGAAACATAAAGTAAAAACCAATTTAAGAAAAAAATAAAACAAGCCTTATATTTTGTGAGCAAAGTCTTTTATTTTATTTATTTTTCTTTTTGTGTGTGTCATTCATATTTCTTCTATTGACACAAGTATAAAATACTATCAGTTATTATCAGCTATTTGTTATATAAAGACAATAAATAAGTAAATATCTCTATGATATTGTTGAATTTTAATAGGGGGAATGGTGAAAATGAATAAAGGGATATAGTCCTAAAAAAAAGGATTTCAGAAAAAAATTTAATCATTTACTACAAAAGAACCTAATGAGACACATTATAATATAAGTTAACATAAAACTAGAATATCTAACAACATATGTATATATATATATATATAATAATGAAAAAACAATATATATATATATATATATATATATATATATATATATACAACAATAAACAAACAATAGATTTATAGTATACACAACAACAATAAATAAACAGTACAGCAAACAACGTAGATTACCAATGCTTCAAGTATAAATGCATAGACTTACTGCTAAAACTTTTCCGCTTGTTTGCTTTTATTTTTATGCAGAATGAATTTTTAGTCTAAAAATTACATATCTATTAAGTATGAACTCCTTCAAATTGTGGCAGTTTTCAATGTGCTCTGCTTCTATATGTGTTTCATTTTATTAACAAGAAACTGTTTTACACTCCCTTCGTCATTTTCAATCAAACCAATATTATTTCTGAAAAATTTCTTCGAGTTTTAGGATGTACATAAAAGATTCTTTTTTACAAAAAAATAAACTTTTGTCATTAAAGCTCTTAATCTGTGAAAGTCTTTCATATTCAAGGTTGTAAGACCACCAAATCTGGCAACACATTTCGCGCAGTGTTTATTTGTTTATAGGTAATAATGTATACTTGGTGAATAGCTATCTGAAAGATACTTAATTTCAAAAGTTAAATCTTGCGTTCTCCACAGGCACAACTTATCATTACTTATTATTTCTTTAAAAAAAAATTATTTTAGAGCCCATATTTTTTAATTATTTTTTGCAAAAAAAAAATTAGACGCATTGCTCACAAATATAAGGCTTGTTTTATTTTTTCTTAAATTGGTTTTTATTTTATGTTTCACACTTTTATTTAATTTTTGCAAAAAAAAATTACAGTCTTTGCTCACAAAAGGGTCAATTGGTTTTTATTTCATGTCTCATATTTTTTATTTAATTTTTGCAAAAACAAAAAAATTAGAAGCTTTACTCACTAAATATAAGCCTTGTTTTATTTTTTCTTAAATTGTTTTTATTTTATTTCTTATATTTTTTATTTATTTTTGAAAAAAAAAAAATTAGAGGCTTTGCTAGCAAAATATAAGGCTTATTTTATTTTTTCTTAAATTGTTTTGATTTTGTGTCTTAAATTTTTTATTTATTTTTAAAAAAAAAAAAAAAATTAGAGGCAATGCTTACAAAATATAAGGCTTGTTTTATTTTTTCTTAAATTGGTTTTTATTTTTTGTTTCACACTTTTATTTAATTTTTGCAAAAAAAAATTACAGTCTTTGCTCACAAAAGGGTCAATTGCTTTTTATTTCATGTCTTATATTTTTTATTTAATTTTTGCAAAAAAAAAAATAGAGGCTTTGCTCACAA
>JAFIDM010009631.1:31303208-31322137 GCA_023159025.1 Thereuonema tuberculata
TTATTTTATGTTTCATACTTTTTATTTAATTTTTGCAAAAAAAAAAAAATTACAGGCTTTGCTTACAAAATGAGGCTTATTTTATTTTTTCTTAAATTGGTTTTTATTTTATGTCTCATATTTTCTATTTAATTTTTACAAACAAAAAAAATTATAGGCATTGTTCACAAAGTATAATACTTGTTTTATTTTTACATAAATTGGTTTTTATTTTATGTCTCATACTTTTTATTTAAATTTTCCAAAAAAAAAAAAAAATTACAGGCTTTGCTCCCAAAACACGAGGCTTGTTTTATTTTTTCTTAAATTGGTTTTTATTTTATGTCTCATATTTTTTATTTATTTTTGCCAAAAAAAAAATTAGAGGCTTTGCATGAAAGATATAAGGCTTGTTTTATTTTTTCTTAAATTGGTTTTTATTTTATGTATCATATTTTTTATTTATCTTTTGCAAAAAAAAAAAAAGGATTGAAGGATATATCTTTTTTGGAATGGTAACAACTTAAATTTTTAATGAAAAACTAAACTTCTTCCTCAATGAATTTAACACAAAAAAACTAGTCATAACTCCTTCTTCATCCTAAACATCTTTAATCAATATTTCAACTTCTTCAGCAGAAGTTTTCTTCAGGAAAAAAATTACTGAAAGTGTAGAGAAAAACGTAATATTTATCTCAACACTTAAAACAGAATTCAAAATATAAACAATCATGGAATCATTCATGACCCAATCTTTCTTGAACAACAAACTAAATAATAAACCAGAACTGTCGGACTGGGCGTACCCACACGATAAATTTGGCCCGTAATCCGGATCGAATTTTTGATATTATCTATGTATCCCAAGATGAATCCGAAAGATTCATTTTGGAATCGGGCTTTATTAATTTGAGAAATTTTATTAACAAAATTATAACTGTAAAAATGAATCCTATTTCATTCAGTTTTTTTGAAAAAATTATAAAAAATAATAAAATTTTTAAACAAAAATTGAAATTGGCATAATTGAAAATTCATTAAATTGTTATGTGTGTATCTGTTTTTTGATTTGCTAAGAAAGAATTGTATGAGAATTCATACTTTGTTATAAGTGTATAAGTTTTTTTTTTTTTTTTTTAGTTTGTTGTTCAAGAAAGATTGGGTCATGAATGATTCCATGATTGCTTATATTTTGAATTCTTTTTTAAGTGTTGAGATAAATCTTAGGTTTTCTCTAAACTTTCTGTAAGTTTTTCCTGAAGAAAACTTCTGCTATAGAAGTTGAAATATTGATTAAAGATGTTTAGGATGAAGAAGGAGTTATTACGAGTTTTTTTTGTGTTAAACGTAATTTTTTGTTTTGATGAAAAAATATATATATATATATATATTTTAGTGATTTTTTACGGTGCAAAATGGATTGAAAAATGTTTTTGTGTTTATATAATTCAAATTAAATACAATTAAAGGCAGTAGAACAATTGTGAGTCGAAAAAATTTAGTTAAAATATGAAAAATTCCTTCTGTGGCTGATATAAACTTGTGCTCCAGTTGGGAAAAACATGGCGGCGGAAGCGTTAGCCAATAAAAAAGAAGACTACCGTTGGCCACACTGTCTCTCAACCAACTGTACTGACATTATCCTGACTGCGCGATAGCTATCCGCACATTTTGGAACTAATTTTTCCCTTCGGCAAACAAAATTCCATTACTTCACGATTATTCTGGTAAAATATCAAGTCAATCTGACCGGTAGTTTAAAGTTTGGACGTTTTGAAATCGCAACTTTAATTATAATCACGCTTCATATTGGGCGAAACAATTTTATCAACCTTTATAGAAATTTATGATGAATTTTTGTTAATTTTGTCCTTAATCAATATGACTCTGAAAGTATTCTTGCCCACAAGAAATAAGAAAACCCTTAAAAATTCAACATTCTTCAAAAAGCTTTCAAAAATGGTTCTTGTAATGCCTTACAAAATCATACTGGGTATCAATTTAGGCACTTACAGCCTAAGATTAGTTTGTCTTTTCTGAAAATACCAGTTTTATCTTCTATAATAACGACCATTATAATGTACAGAATATATTAAATACTGCTCTGCAACTATTTACATTTTTAAAACAACTTACCAAAAATTACAGCTACACAACCTCCTACTGCTGTTCTTACTTCCATTTTCCGAGGAGGATCAGTACAATTCCCGTTGAAGTTTCCAATTGAACACTGAAAATATAATAGAAATTGTTTATAGTAATTAAATTATTATATAGTCTTGAATACTTTTCAGCATATGATGTAATAGTAATATGCACTGCCTTGTCAATAGTATCTTAGATGTGTCCTATCATAAAGCATTGCATGAGATCTGCTGTAAAAGGTAACAGACATCAAATGCAGCAGTTTTGCAGAGCACAACTATCGGGACTCGTGATGTATCAGTTAAGTGATTTTGAAAGAGGAATTAAAATTTGGTGCCATGTAAGTGGGAAGTATATTCGTGAGATCAGTGTTCTGACAGGGTATCCACAATCCACTGTACGTACAAGTAATATTGTAGAGAAATAAGAGAAGCAACAAGTCACGATGGTAGCATTGCGATTAAGAAGACCCCGTAGCCTTTCTGACCGCGACAACCGGGTCGTTGCTCGAGTGGTCACAAAGACCCACAGGACTATTATTCAGAGCATTAAAGCTGCTGAGGAGGTAGCCTTTCATTTCGGTGGCGAACGCACGGAGTTGTCTGTGCTGGTGTAACGAGTGTCAGCAATTGACCCAGTGGACGAAAGTGATGTGAAGTGATGAGAATTAAAGTCACTTAATGATCTTTCTGTCCATAGACAAGTACGGAAAGCATTTGATCTTGGCATTTACCGATAATGATGAATAATGGTTGTGATTGACTCTAAAATCGCCACGTGAGTCTTGCCCGTCATTTTGGATCAATACCTTCATTTGTGTTCGACGACGTTATATTATACGCTGATTTTGCGAGGCGACTACGTCACTTTACTCATATTTTATATCTTTTTTTGGTAAAATAGAATACCTGGTTGTCCTGCCTTCGGGTATAGCAACAGAACAGGGCTGTTTTTTTCGCTTTCCGGCGGTAGAACGAAATTAAATTCGTTTGAAATGCTGGCATCTCATCGTTTGCAGGAAAGATTTTTTATATAAAAATGCAAGACTCTGTAAAGTAAATATTTATTTCCTTCTGCAAAACATTCATTAACAAGTTACTTATAATAATTATCTGTATTTTTAAAACGAAAATAATTGTTGTTTTTCTGTGATTAAAGAAACATTTTACAGAGAATCAACTCAAAAACATCGTGCTCACGAAAAACGAAAATTAAAACCAAATGCTGCGCCAACGATTTTCGTCCATCGTCCTGAAGAAAACCACGAAATCTACCAACAGATCGCTTACAAAACATTCCATCGGTTTTTATCAACAACGCGGTAAAAGTCAACAATTGCAAAAGTAATGATTGTAAAAAATCTCTCCCAGTAGAATTACCAGAATTAATTAATGCATCTAATAATCTGAGAATGCTTCTCACTTAATCTAGAAGTTTAAAGTATAAGTAATATATGAACAGTTACTCTACTTAATCAATATAGTTTTACTTACAGCTACTTTTGTTATTTTATATTTAAGAAAAAAGGTTTCAAATTTCAATTATTATTTCGTCAACCTTGCTTGAAAAAAATCACAGCAGTAATATGAGAGAATTATCATGTATTTTTTTTCATGATCATTTACTTTTATTTTAGAAGTCGTAGTAAGTAGTAGTATCATTAGGCTTATTTCAATATTTTAAACAATACTTAATATAATTTTTGAAATCAACAGACATTTGTTGTTAGAATATCAACAAGAAAATCAACAATTTCTTGCTAGAATTACGATAGTCTCAAAGCATTATGAAGTATTACTTTATATATTTCTATCAAAAAAGTATGTACCTTCAAACTTAACATCTGTTAAACCTCTAATATATCTTAATGATTAATGTTGAGCATGAAAAACTTTATTGATGTATTGTTTTAATTTTTCCTTATCTAGTGCATCATAGCTGTGGAGAAGAATCTAATTCACCAAATGAGATTACTGAATTCACAACCATGCCTGATCTTTCAGTACCAGAAGCAACCATAGCTGACGAGATTAATGAACTTCACAGAACTATGCAACAGAAAATTAAAAAAAGAAATTGTAAATTGGAATTATCTTTTCGAACACCAAGCCGGAAAGTAAACAGTTTGCTCAATTCTAATCAAATCGTTACAGCAAAGTTGTGAACTTCTGCACACATCCTTCAAACGATTCTGAAAACCCTACAGTAAACTCCTTTAAAACACCAACAACAACAACAACAGTAAACTCCTGAGTATCGGCGGAATTGGGGGGCACGGCAACCGCGGATGGAAAGTAGATTTCGAAAGTATTTTCGAAATAGAACGAAAAAGGACGAAAATCAACACAAAAATGCTTTTAACATGTTTTATTTACATTAAAATGGCAATACATTCAGTTACAGTACATACATTATAAACAATAATTTTATTTAAAAAAAAATTAATTAATAATTTTATTTTATTTACAAAACAATAAAAAAAAATTGGATGACTTATTTGACAAGTCAGCTATCTTACGTGTATGTAGAACGGTAAAGCTGTCTTGAAATTGTTTGTCTATAATTGTCTTCATTTACTTTGTTAGCTTCTTTTATTGTTTACCTTATTCTAGATTTAATTTTTTTTAAATCCATAAATTACTGAACAGTAAAAAAAATGGAAACAGGAGAGCGAATAATCAGCGAATTATCCGCGAATAATTCGCTCGCGGATAATCGGGAGTTTACTGTACTTTAAGCCTGATGTGCCCCATATTTTCAAAAACATACGGAACAATTTAACTACAAAACAAAATATATATTTATCAGAAGATGTTGAGAGCAAAAATTGTGATCAAAATTATCTAATCCACAATTCTATGAAAGTAATAGCTGAGCATTAACATTAAAGTAATATTCAAAATTAGTCAAGCATCAAAAAGAATAAAATTTAATATATTTATTTCGCAACTGTCAAACTTGTAAAGTATTACTGGTGCATTCAATGATCAAGATTCAAAAACATTAATGAAATAACACTAAATAATATAGAACACCGTTCGGTTGTTCGAATGGAAAAATCCAAAATGCTATAACATTGACTATAAAACAATCTTGACATTACAAATTTTAATATCTTCTCAGAACTTAGATTTCTTAGAATTAAATCTCTAAGCATACATCGATAAACACTTAATCAAGATTAAATATCAATACGGTCATCGATAACCTGACAAAAATATGGATAATTAAAATTCCCACTGTAATATTATATAGTTTTACTAATCAAAGAACAAATATTAAAATTCTAGAATTCTATCACACAGATGTTGAATTTGCTAAATTAACATAAAGGCATTCTACGATGTTTTACTAAATTAGAATACAGTTCTTTGAACCTAAAGATTTTTGTCGTTGGTTATCCCTCGTTGTAGAAGTTCTTGATTTCGATGTAGAAACTTAAGGTAAATTAAACTGTCCTACCTTAACTTGTAGTGATTCTTTTCTTGCTAACTTTAATTCAGATAGAATGCTAAATGGAACCGCTATGTACAAAAGCCCTGTCTGACTGTAGCTTCCACACAGGAACATAAGACTGCATATGTATTTCGTAGGGACCTAATGAATCTATCCACAAAATATCCGTGAGCCTGATTAATAACCATCCACACCGGAAAATTATTGTTGAACTGAAATGCCTTATTTATACCAATCACTGGAAACAAATCCCGAAACGTCTTTGGCATTCTTGGACATCTAAGCCTAACTTGTAATTATTCCTAACGAACGTCTTTATCATCGGATAAACGAAAAAGATCTGTATAAAAATTGAAAATTACAATTAAAATCCAATAACTAATACATTCGTAAGTAATTACGATAATACCTGCAATTATCGACATGTGATCTTACGGATCTGCAATCCATCTTTTTCCGGCGATTACCATACATTCAAGAAAAGACATTTTGACAGTAACGAACAGCCATAGGAAAAATGTGTTCAAACTAGACGCTGAGAACTCTAAAAAACTCTTGCGCCACCTGGAATCATAGCGCCGTATCTACTTCAACTATAGGGCTATTACTAATCGGAATATACCAAAATAAATCTTTTAAATCCCATTACATAATATGGGGAAATAATAAAACAAAATTAAAGATTTATTCAATGAAATTTCCTACAAAAATAACTTGCCAACGAATAATATCTCTATAAACTATGTCATTCAGTTGTTTCACCACTCAGAAGAAATGCATTTGAAATTTGCTCCCCTCTTATGTGAGTGTTATTGAGCCAAATCATTAAGAAAAACGAAAACCACTAGCTTTGCTTAATAACACAATTGCAGCAGCTTTAGAAACAGAAGTCAAACTTACAAGAATACTGAAACATTGACAACTGTATGTTTTTTAAGAGCATTTTTAATTGGTAAATTTTTACTTGGTACATCACGGTATGTAAAATGTCTCTGCATAGCATTGATATGCAATGTGGTAATCATTTTTGCAATTATAATAAATAAGAAGCAGTTGTTATTAAAAAATTTCAGAAATGTTTTTGAAAATTTGCAGATCGGCGAAACAAGAAGAGAAAAACCAACCCAAACGGGAGTTATGTTGGCCACAAAAACAGCACTTGATCTATCAAAATATTATTCTCAAAAAAAAAGCATACGTTTATTCTTTTTAGCAGATTTAGCCAAGATGCATTTGAAAATTTGCGTTTCAAAATTTGCATTTGAAAATTACGGTAAGAATTTCAAATCCAAGGCCAAGAAGTAAAGAATTTAAACAAGCCCTGCGATTGGTTACAGCTGCTCAGTTTTTTAGATCAAATAAAGATGGATCTTATTTTTATTGATGATTCTGAATATTTGGCAGATTTCTTATATTTTAAAGAAAACGACAGTAATATAGGTGATGATATTGAAGATATTGATACTGGCCCAGATGAAATTGACGATGAGATTTCTTATATTTTAAAGAAAACGACTGTAACATAGGTGATGGAATTTAATTGATATTGATACTGCCCCAAATGATTCGCATGGAAGTACAAATAATCAGGAAGGAAATGACTCTCCTGTATTTCTTGATGTTTTAGAAGAACAGTCATTACATTACGTTTGTTTGAAAACTAATAAAAAAATACAAGGTCTGCAAAGACTGTAAAAATAGCCTGATTTCTACAAAAAATGATAGGCCCATTTTAAAAGAAATTCAAAATTTCCGATTTAAGTGTCCAAATAATTTTCAGGAAATCAATTTTAAATTTTTCCTTCATTTAATGTTTTCAGAATTTCCCGAACAGTAGAAACTGAATTAAGAAAAAATGAAAAACTGATAATTCTTGCAAATTCAGCAGTGAAAATTTGGGAAATGTGAGTGAAGCTGCTGAGAATTTTCCAGGTTGCCATGATATTATCAAGAAAAAAAATACTAGAACAGTATCGTAAAACTAGATTTTATTTTCTGATCAGGAAAATTAATAAGAAAAATTGAAAAGGAGCTGTTACGGGAGCTGATGCACAGCCATCCAAAACTGAATGAAAATGGCATTTAAGTATTTATTATTGTATTAGATACAGTAAGTTTGTTTTCTTTTATATTTTTTTCTTAATTTTTCATTATTATCTTTTTTAATTAGGAATTATTTGTTTCATTATTTTATATGTTGTTTTATATATTCTTCAAAAAAAGTTTCATTAAAAGAGTACTAGTAAAAATAAATAAACCTAATTTAGAAATTCTTAAACTGTATTTTATTGCTTGCATTCATTTAAGTAAACATAAAAAAATTTAGTTACATACTTAAAAAAGAATCCAATTGAAACGGTTTTTTTGTTACTGATGCTTATGATCGACAATCAACTAACATTAAAAATAATTAAAAACTAAGAAACAGAAGCAGCTAATTTAAGAATGAAAATTAAATAATTGTATCTTTATATACAATAAGATGAACTAATGTAATATCCACTAAATGAATACAATCAACATTACTTATATAATTGGCTAAGTTCGTCTGCCTGTCTGTCTGTCTGTCCGTCCGTCTGTCTGTAACTCTGTATAACTAAGCTATTAAGATAGATGCAAGGTTCTCAATGGTACCATTGAATCAAGGATATATAAATTGGATGAAATATTAGTTGATTTTGTCATTCCATGTTGTTTCCAATTTTATAAAACATACGTTCAAAACCAAATAATTTTGTTACCACTGCAACGATTTTAATGATATTTGGTATACTTACTATGTTTTTTACGCTGATTTTGAAACTCAAAACCATTTCTGCCGTAGAAGCTTCGTTCACAAGTTAGCGCAGTATTTAGATTATACAAAGGTGAGTTTTAAATGCCTTTCGGCGTTATGAGTAAAAAAAAAAAAAAATTATTCTTTAGATAAATTAAACTTTAGTTATGGTTGGTATTTCGTTTTTCTTTTTGGGTGGAAAATGATCCTTTAGGGTAAACTCTCAGAACCTATATTACAGGTGTACAGGTAAGAAGTACACCTAAATAGATCTGATAAACATTAAAAAAAAAATTCAAATTAAATCTTCAATCGAATCAAATATATATAAATACATATAAATTGGCTAAGTACGTCTGTCTGTCTGTCTGTAACTCGATATAATTAGGCTATCAAGATAGATCCTACGGTTCTCAATGGTACCGTTGAATCAAGGGTACTCAAATTGAATGAAAATATTAGTTCATTGTTTCATTCCATGTTGTTTCCATGAAAATTTATTCTTGGGAACTGACCTCGACAACTGAAATTCTAAATAAACATATGTTCAAAACCAAATAATTTTGTTACCACTGCATCCATTTTAATGAAATTTGGCATACTTACTCAGTTCTTTACGCTGATTTCGAAACTCAAAACCATTTTTGCCGTAGAAGCTTCGTTCACAAGTTAGCACAATATTTAGATTACATTTACTTTATATTTGATAGTTGATAATAAAATGATTTTTCAGATTTTTTTTATGGCTGTCGTCCGTCAGGCTTTGCTGCTAGTAATACATATTAAAACACTTATCCAAGATAAGGAATAATGTGTGTCTAGTGTAATAAAGTCATGGATGTATTAGTGTTCCATGACAAACATCCAAGTAAGTCTTGTTTACACAGATTATATTTAATTTACAGAGAGACAGGTTTGTCCAGAAGACAAAAGTGCATCCGTTAACAGTGAATTATTAAGACTTGTATTTTTACTTAATGTTTATAATAATACTGACAGAGAACTTATGATTCGCACTCTCAATTAAAGTATTCATCGATATTGATAATATAGAAGTGAACGTATTGAACAGATTAACTTTGTTTGTATAAAAAGTTTCGAAAGAACTTATGAATCTGAAGACTTTTTTGATTCAATGAAACTTTGAATGGCTCTAATTTAATTATCTTACTTTTTGGAATTTTAATATAATTTGAAGACATATAAATGTTTTTCTAAGATATCTATTCTAATATAATTGTTCATAATTAAGACATTAAAGTTATTTTAATAGTAATAAAAATGACTATGATAGAATTAAATGAAGTTTTACAAGAACTTAATAAGAAAGTTAATGACAAACATCCACTTATATCAATTGGTGATATAAATATAAATTTATTAGATAATAAAAATAATCCATCAATACAAAATTATATAGAAATATATCATAATTTTGGTCTTAGAAATTATATCTATGCTGTTACTAGAGATGTTAAAACAGATATTTCTCACTCCAAAACTTGTATTGATCACTGCTTTGCAAAAGCAAATAAGTTTAAAATTATTGGAAACATTATTCAAAATGATATATCAGATCACTATATGATTTTAATGCAATTTAAATATTTTGACTTGAATTCTCAAAATATTAATGAAAGTAATAAATACAATAAATCAAATTATGTAAAAAATGATTCATATTTCTTAAGCAAATTACAGTCATTAACTAATAAATTAATGTTATACAAAATTAATGATCCAAATAAAATTATGAATTTATTAATGAAATGTATTCATGAATCAAAACAAAATAAATATTTGAGTGAAGTACAAGAAAAAGATAAATTCATAGCAATGAATTCACTTCCTTCAAATAAAAATGGAAATGCATATAAAAAAATATGGATGACTGATGATTTATTTAGACATATTAAAGAAAAAGATAAATTATTTCAAAAGTACAAAAATAATAAAACTAATAAACAATACTATAAAGAATATAAAATGAAAAGGAATTGGATTAACAATTATATAAATAAAATAAAAAAGAAATATTATTCTAATACATTAAATGAAAATATTAAAAATGGAAAACGTTATTGGAAAATAATACATTCTGTAATAAATAATAAAGAGGATTTAACTGCAAACAATAACTTGAAAAAACTTATTCAACGAAAAGGATTACATATCACTCTTTTAGAAATGGGAAAATGTTTTGTAAATATTGGAAATGTTGAAACTTGTAATTGTAATAAGAATTTGACTGAATCTTATACTATTCAGTCTTCAAACTCAATGATTATACTACCTCCTAATGCCAATGATATAGAAGCAATAATTACAAATATGAAAAATAAGAACTCTGTAGGTCTTGATAACTTTATGGTAAAGGATATTAAAAAATTTATGTATGACATTCCAAAAATTTTGACTATTCTAATTGATAATATTATTACTAAAGGTGTTTATCCTGTTAAGTGGAAAGTGTCCAAATTAATTCCTATTTACAAAAATGGAAATTATACTGACATAACTAATTACAGACCAATATCAATCCTCTCAAATCTTTCAAAAATTGCAGAAACTTATTTTACAATTTCAATATATAAATTCTTAGAAAAATATCAGTTAATAAATAAAAACCAGTACGCATATCAGCAAAATAAGAGTGCTACATTATTATTAGATAATCTAAATGAAATCATAAATAAAAATCTAAATAATAATAACTATATTTTAATAATCTATATAGACCTTAAAAAAGCTTTTGATAGTCTTGACCACAATATTTTACTACAAGAATTACATAATATTGGAATAAGGGGTCCAATGTATATTGTACTAAAAAGATATATAATCTGAAAAAAGGTGTGCCTCAAGGTTCTACTTTGGGTCCATTATTATTCTTGATATATATTAATACAATTTTCAACAATTTAAAACATTCAAATATCTTTGCATATGCTGATGATCTGTTATTAATAAACACAAATAAAAATCTTTCCATAGCTCAAGAACAACTGCAAGCTGATTTCATAAATATTAAATGGACACATGATTATAAATTGGCTATCAACAAAGATAAAACTAAATATATGATCATAAATTCAAAAAACAAAAAAATAAATATTTTACCTCAAATAAAATATCATGATTTTCAGTGTTTACACAAAAACCATAAAGATATTATTAATTGTAATTGTGAAAACTTAGAATTAATATATAATTATAAATACCTTGGTTTACACATAAATAATAAATACACTTGGCATACCCACTATATCCATATATTAAAAAGACTTAACTATTTAACTTATATCTTTTATCATATAAAAGATATTTTTCCAATTAAATCAAAAATAATCATATATAAAGCTTACGTAGATTCATTAATTAATTACGGCATTGATAATTGGATTTATTTAAATAAAAATAAAATAAAAAATATTAATAGAGTTTTAAAGAAAATATTAAATTTAATTTTTTACAACTTTAATAAGCTTCAAATCAATGAACAAAATCAAATTTTACTAGATAATAAAATCTTGTTTCCACAACAAAAAGTAATTTTCACCTTGATTTTACAATTTTATTATAAAATATGTTATAATTATGTAAATATAAATTCAATAAGAAGTCATAGTATATATTGTAAACAAGATTTTGACAATCCTAAAAATAATTTTGGATTAAGAATAAAAAATAGAATAATTAACAAAATTTTTGATCAATTTTCATCTGAAATGAAAAACATTGAAAAGATGTCTAGTTTAAAAAAAAATTATTTATGAAGAAATAATACTGGGACAAATTAAATGGGTTGGTTAAAATGGGTTGGCTAATTTGAAAAAAGAAAAAAAAAATATTACTATTTCACAGATTTTATCTAAATTTCTCCTCAATATTTTTTATGTTGTATAAAATTTTCAAAATTGTTTATGTTTCTATCTCTGTAACTTATTTATTGTAAATCTCAGCACCTACAACACAGGTTGTTTAACAACCTAGTAGGACTGTATTGTACTTTATTGTTAATAAATTGTTAATTATTATTATTATTATAAAAAAAAAGAAAAAAAAAGAAAAACTCTTATTATCGAATAAATACATATTCACCAACAGTTGTATTTATGATTAGTAAAAGTTAAATTTTCTTTAGTTGTACTAAGCCATCCCCCGTGAAGAGATTGATCGATTGTTTGAAGAAGAAATATATTGAGATTGATGTTAGATGAAATAGAATTCGATTGACAGCTTGTATACGATATTATTGGCGACGAATTGATTATGACTTCTTTCGAGTGAAGATAACCAAATTCTGATGACTTATAATTCTAGAGATTACAACAAACAGTTGTCCGTGGTTGAAGACATCGTTCTCCAAATAGATGACAACTTTATTTCGTGTCTGTCCTTCAGCTTTATTGATTGATATCGCATAAGAAGGTCTGCTGGAAAATTGCCTTCTTGTGAAAGTGAATGTAAGTATATTATCGCTTTGTTGCATAGAGATCCAATGGATGAAAACAATGTCTCCTTTGTGAGTTCCTGTTATAATCTCGGCTTTTATGAGATGAATATCGAATGAACGGCATTTAAGCTGAGTTCCGTTGCAGAGTCCAAACTTGCAACGAATTTCTTTTCAATCGTTTCCTCTCAATATCTTTCACTCTTCTTTCTCCTGCCTTCCTCTGTTCTCTCTCTTCTACAGTCTCTGTCTCTCTCTCTCTCTGCCTGATGACGTTCGGCATCTAACCTGTCTCTCTTGTGTCCCTTTCGTTGTCTCCTTAGCTCTTAACCGTTTGTTACGTTTTTTGATTTGTTGAATAGTTGAGCAAACATTGATATTTTATTCCTTTTTGCATGAACTCATTCTTTGATAGGGCGTACCATTGTTGACGGACGTAACGCAACATTTCGATGGTCAACTACGGTCATTTTGAATTTGTCGACCTCCTCGCAACAATGAAAAATGAAAAGTCGTTTTCCGTTGTTGCGCCGGACAGACTGAGAAATAAAAGATTTTGGTATTATAGAGATTATTTCGTAGAATCCACATTTGAGGAAAATTTCAACGAAGCATTTTTATTAACATTATCAAAGAAATGTAGGAAAAAAAAATACTTAGTATAATAGGAAAAAAAATAATATATATAATTTATATATCATTTTAATTAATTTTTACATTTTTTTTTTTACGCATTTTAACATTCCGTCGGGCGCAATATGGCGTGGCACAAGGTCGGGCGCATTGAGCCTGAGAGGCACTAATTGATTAAATTTTTTTTTCAACAGACAGATTCTTACTAAAAACAAATGTTAACTATTCTTTGGAAACCTCTAAACATTTTAAAAATACCGAAGGAGCAATAAAACAGATTTGTATAGTCTTGAAAGGAAACGGAAATTTAGTTACCAAAAATTACCGAAATATATACACCCCTTGATTTAATAATCTTTTCTACAGATATAACGTTTTTTATAACAAAAAAACAATTGTTAACACTTCGTAGTAAACACCCGTACTGTATAAAAATACCGAAGGGAGCAGTAAAAAGGTTTCATTAGTCTTTAAAGAAAACGTATATTTATTGAACAAAAATTAACAAAAATTAGCGAAGTGTATACAAATAATTATTCAAAGCTATATTTGACTATGAAAAATGACATTGAAGTAAAACAAGAACATATGTTTAAACAATCGCTCATTCATTTGATTAATCAGCATATGTATGTCCTTCTAGCGCTCTGTGATAGCATGGAGGACTAATGAAAACAGCAGGTGAGACGCAGGTATCAGTATGGTAGTTTTTATATTCATATTGACTCAATCGTTTGCGACGAGTCTGTAAATGGCATGTTTCACATTTGCGTCGTTTTGAAGGTATCTGGGGCTGATCATCAGTTTGATTTGATTGTTCATGGGGAGCGTATCTCTTTAATTTGTGTTGGAGGTGTGCTGGCAAGCCAATGGACTTCAGACTGTGTTGAGCAAGTTGACCAAGCATAAGTTCGTGAGAGAGTTGTTTTATAGATAATTACGAAATATTTTATAATACGACATTACTAACGACACAATATGATACAGTATTTAAAATAACTGAGAAAACTTATTGTCAAACTGTAACGTAATCCGGCGCAATGAGCCTATGCGATCATTTCGTCTGTCAACCGGAAATGAAGAATGAAAATCACTAACTTACCTTGCCATTGTTATTAGCACTGGAAAAGCGGAAGATATAGGATGGAGGGCTCGCGAAAAAAATTTAGCGGGGAAGAGACAAACAAAAGAGTTCGAGGTGTGCCTAGCAGATCGGCTGCGACCGACGGAATACTCAAGCTGATCAAATCACTTTAAATTTGTCTTAAACTTTCACTTATAAGTTTTAGAGAACGAAGAACCCGAATTTCCATTTAAATTTGAATTTCCATGCAAATTTATTCCTATTTTATTAATGCCCTGTGATAATTAAATCTCGTGTTCTAAAAAAATATTATAGTTTTAAGATTTAGAAAAAAATTGCATTTCATATCATTTTGTTTGATTACCACACTTTTCATAAAAACATATGTGGAAAATAAATAATAGTTGATAATTTAAAAGTGTAGTTGGTTATAACTTCTATATAATTAATTTTCAAACATATGTATCAAGTATCAAACGTAATGTTTTATCTGTTTGCTTCCTTATTTTAATCATAAAATTTCGTTTGGCAAGAATACAGTCGAACGAAATATTGTGATTAGAATAAATAACAAGTAAATGAGTTAATATTACTGCTTCGATACTTCTTTTGTGAAATAAGGAAATTTTTGCTAAGCACTTTTCTGATGTGTCTTTATAGGAGATTTTATTTCTTTATTTAACACTATGGGCAATTGCGAACTAAAAGTCAGCATTCTCAAGAACTGAGTAGACAACTTACTTCAAGATATATGACAGAAGTCTCCTATCGTGCATTTGAATTAAATTGAATATCAGAAGTCACGGGCGACTATTAATCACAAGACTATCAGCGGAATTGAAGTCTGAAGAGAAGATTAAATTAACTGTCAACGTGAACAATTTAACAGCTAATATACAGTAAATTATTTTAGTTGTGATTTGGAAGGAAGTTTCAAAGTTTAGTTTTCATTTACCGTTTCTACTTAAGTCAAAAAGTTTGGAATAATTAGTGAATTATTATTTAGTGAACTCTTCCCCAAGCTGTGAAATTTAGGTTAAATTATTATTTGTGCTTCGATTAAAAGTGAATTATTACAAGTTCTAAATCCATACTTCTTCTTTAAATCACATCGTAACATATTGAAAAAACTTCATCTACACTTCATTTTATTATCGAATTTTCGGAAGAATTTTCTATCTTCCTTCTTCAAGATTACAATGTATAGTCAGGTGATATCAAATTACAAAAAAATTCCTTAGCATAGTTGTTAACAAAACTTAGCATTTTATCCTTAAAATGCTACTAACATATTATTTACAATTGTTACAAATTCAACAATTCTTAATTTTAATACAATTGTTTTATTTTACTAACAATCATTATAATAATCATAATTTTTTAATTTCATCGATTATTACACTTTTTTTGTTCTTGTTCATATGAATTTTTACCATTTCCCTAGCTAAATTTACGAAAATACTCTCAACTTCCAAACCTTTGCTTCTATTGTAATTTAAGTTTCTTGAGTTTCTGATTATTATGCTTTCCAGTATTTTTCTTGTTTTTGTATCTTTTTCTAACATAATTATTTTTACTTCCTCCCTGATCCAATGTCCATTTTTCCTACAATGATATGCTACGTCAGATTTTTCTTTCTGGTCATTTTTAATACAATTAATATGTTCAAGTACCCTCTCCTGAAATGAAAAAGAAAATGTGGACCTGAAGACTATAGCTAAATTGCAAATAGCAGCTGAGAAAATGGAACAAGGTAAGAAGGATGATTTTCTAAAAGAAATTGAGAATTTTAAAAATAATTTTAAAGAAGTAAATTTAAATTTAAATGAAGAAGAATTGAACATATTAAGAAGGATTGGCAAAGATAAAAGTTTACACATAGCTAAATCTGATAAAGGAAACAAGTTAATAATTATGAACAAGCAAGAATATATTAAGAAGCTAGATGAATTAGTAGAAGATGGGCATTATGTTAACATAGAAGAAAATCCAACTGTGAGTTTATACAACAAAGTCAAGGCAAAATTGAAAGACTTACAAGAGATGGGGGCGATAAATTTTTGGCAAAAGGATGAAATTTTAAAGGAAGCGTGTAGAACTCCTACACTGGATGGAAGAGTTAAAATTCACAAAATTAATAATCCAATTAGACCAATAATTAATGCTTATGGGAGCCCAGTCCAAAATGTAGCAAGATTTTTTAATAGAATAGTAAAGAATTTTCATTTACCCAGAGAAGAAATAATCGTAAAGAATACAAAAGACTTAGAAACTAAGTTACAACATTTGTATTTTATGAATAAGAAAAAATTTTATTTATATTCACTGGATGTAGAAAACATGTATTCAAATATACCAGTTACAGAAACACTGCAAATTGTAGAAAAATTAGCGTATAATCACAATGAGGAGTTAATGAAACTAAATTTGAATAATATAGAATTGATGGATTGGGTGAGATTCATTTCGGACAATACCTTTTTAAACACAAAAATAAAATGTATAAACAGATTAAAGGATTCCCTATGGGGTCACCTTTATCAGGGACACTATGTAACATTTTTATGAATTTCTTTGAAAATGATGTAATTAAGGAATCTAAATTTAATTTTGAGTATTACCGCTATGCAGATGATATTTTGATTATATGGTTTGGGACCCCGAGACAATTTCAAAACTTTTTTAACATCATTAATAGTAAGAATCAAGACATAAAATTTAAAATGGAAAAAGAAGAGGAAGGAAAATTGAATTATTTGGATGTTTGTTTGATAAAAAAGAATAATTACAATTTGTACCTAAGACATTACAAAAAAGACTTTCAAAGTGACCACATTCTAAATTTTAAATCAGGGCATAGTTTTATGATCAAGAAGAATATTGTTGATAACTACATCCATAGATTGGATCAAAATTCAAGTTGTGACTCTGATTTTAAGAAAGGAATTGAAAACATGAAGACGATTTTCATGAAAAATGATTATAGCACTAGTTTTCTAAATAAAGCAATAAGTAAGTATGATAAATTTATGATTAAAGAAATGGATAAAAATAAAAGTAAAGAAACAATTATAGTACCTTATCTAAATAATAGCAGTTGGTATTTGAAGAAAATTTGTAAAAAATTTGACATCAAGATAGGTTTTGAATACAACAACAAATTGAAAAATATTTTATGTCAAAAAATTAATAAAAATGAGAATGAAGCTAACATGGGATTAATCTATGAATTGGAATGCCAAAATTGTGGGAAAATTTATATTGGGGAAAGTAAAAGAACAACACGGGAGAGGGTACTTGAACATATTAATTGTATTAAAAATGACCAGAAAGAAAAATCTGACGTAGCATATCATTGTAGGAAAAATGGACATTGGATCAGGGAGGAAGTAAAAATAATTATGTTAGAAAAAGATACAAAAACAAGAAAAATACTGGAAAGCATAATAATCAGAAACTCAAGAAACTTAAATTACAATAGAAGCAAAGGTTTGGAAGTTGAGAGTATTTTCGTAAATTTAGCTAGGGAAATGGTAAAAATTCATATGAACAAGAACAAAAAAAGTGTAATAATCGATGAAATTAAAAAATTATGATTATTATAATGATTGTTAGTAAAATAAAACAATTGTATTAAAATTAAGAATTGTTGAATTTGTAACAATTGTAAATAATATGTTAGTAGCATTTTAAGGATAAAATGCTAAGTTTTGTTAACAACTATGCTAAGGAATTTTTTTGTAATTTGATATCACCTGACTATACATTGTAATCTTGAAGAAGGAAGATAGAAAATTCTTCCGAAAATTCGATAATAAAATGAAGTGTAGATGAAGTTTTTTCAAAATGAATTATTACAAGTTTTGAATACAGTGAGTTATAATAGTGCATCGAATAGTAGTTAAATATTACTATTAGTGAAAATAGTGCGTCAAGTTATTAGCATTCGAATTGGCGTCAGTGCAGTGCGTCGAAGTAATTGATTGTGACGTCAAGAGATATAATTCAACGATGTATTAATTAAATACATTCGTGTAAAGTGATAAGCCAAGCTAAGTATTTAATATAAGATAATAAATACCACCGATATTATAGGAATACTAGCAGCAAAGCCTGTCGGACGACAGGCATAAAAAAAATCTGAAAAATCATTTTATTATCAACTATCAAATATAAAGTAAATGTAATCTAAACTTGTGAACGAAGCTTCTACGGCAAAAATGGTTTTGAGTTTCGAAATCAGCGTAAACAACTGAGTAATTATGCCAAATTTCATTAAAATGGATGCAGTGGTAACAAAATTATTTGGTTTTCAACATATGATTTGTTAGAATTTCAGTTGTCGAGGTCAGTTCCCAAGAATAAAATTTCATGGAAACAACATGGAATGACACAATGAACTA
>JAFIDM010009631.1:31322147-31351417 GCA_023159025.1 Thereuonema tuberculata
CAAGAATAAAATTTCATGGAAACAACATGGAATGACACAATGAACTATTATTTTCATCCAATTTGAGTACCCTTGATTCAATGGTATCATTGAGAACCGTTGGATCTATCTTAATAGCTTAATTATTCGAGTTACAGACAGCTTATAGTGCTTTAATTCTCTGACAATGTATAGATTTTTAAATATGTTTCTTCAAGTAATTTAATAATAATGCATTGTTCCATTAAAATATTAAATAATGTAGATGTCATATTGCTTCCTATTAAAGATTGTAGCAACCAAACTCACTTTTGTATAATCTAAATACTGTGCTAACTTGTGAACGAAGCTTCTACGGCAAAAATGGTTTTGAGTTTCAAAATCAGCGTAAAAAACTGAGTAAGTATGCCAAATTTCATTAAAATCGGTGCAGTGGTAACAAAATTATATCGAGTTACGGACAGACAGACAGACAGACAGACGAACGTAGCCAATTATATAAGTTGATTGGACGGCTCATTAAATTGGAAATCTCGTCAGTGATGCTAATAAAGACTCAAGCGAACTTTTAATATTTTATTTCAAGACAAGACTTGCAAGCTGATTGAACTTTTCATTATCCTGAATATCATCATTAGAGATTTCATCGATAATTTTGTATCAGTATTATAAAGTGCTAAATAAACAAAAAACCACTCTCAACCCTTTTCAATTTAATTCAGTCTTATTGAATTCTCATTGCTCATTTGTTCTGAATTGATTACGTAATTCCTCATGAGAATTATAATTTGTAGATCTCAGTTCGTATAAATTTAATTCATATACATTTAATTTCATGTATGTAAAATATTAATCATAAAAGACAGGAAAGAAGGAGCAAAAATAAAAGACTTGCCAGTCTGCATCCAGAAGACATTAATAAGCTTAGCGAAAAAGCAGCTTCAAAACTATGCGTTGGTTAGTTGTAACTTAAAGATTAACTGCCTCCAGCAAACTAAGATTCGTTGTTCACAAGCAGTTTCGAAATCACGCCGATTGGCTTCATTGATGGTACGAATTAAAACGTGATTTCTCTTCACATATATGCAGTATATACATTAGTTATATATATTAAGTAGATATTATAATAATCATTAATTTTTTTTTTGATGTCGGATACTTACCAGCACTATTACGCTGACCTCATTTGCCCTTAATTTGAAAGTATTCCAGAATAAATCGTTACTAGGCTTCAATCCATTTCTATGTGATTTTCGGCAGACAATGAAAGCAGGTAATTGGATTTCTGTCAGTTTGATGAGTTCAAGCTTTGGAATAGGTTCAAAGTACCAGTAATATATATAGAAATTACGAATTTGTAATAAACATATTACTGTGCTGATACAGAATGCCAGAATCCAGTAGAATTTTCTATCCAAAGCAACATTTCTACTAAATAGTAAATCAATATTAGTTATGCTGATAGTGGAGGAGTAACTATTTTTAGTGGTTAATATCTGTTTTGCTGTAACTTGTGTTGCTGGCATTATATAGAGATATTTTACGAAGGTATCTGTTGAGTATTTTTTTTAATCAAAACTTATATAAATCTATGATATCTCTATTTTTGATTTTTTTTCTGAAATTCGAAACTTTTTTATATCGAATATCATCTTTAGTACATCATTTAATAAAATAGTTTTCAAATCAAGAAATAATTCTTCAGTATTTAAAGTAGTATCCCTGTTTGTTTGCTATTTAAAAAAGCCCTTCAGTTTTTGAAATGATTACTTCATTACGTCGTTAGGATTGATGATATAATTTGGTGAAAGCTTCATTTGCTTCTTATTATAATTCATTTCTTGTATGAGATTTTAATCTTTGTTCTGAATTATCTGAAAAAGAAAGAAGTGTAAATATTATTTCAAAAACGAATATATAAAAAGCTAATTAAAAATTGCCTACCTTGTAAATGCACGAGTAGTTTTTTGTGAGTAGTAACGTGTGCTTAAGATTGTTACAATGGGTAGCCGTGTGGTAAGCCTTATTATATGTTTTTATTGTGTAAATATGCTCTTTTAGCCACTTATCCCAAGATCACTTTGTTTGACCCACATAAAGGCCAAATATTTTTTTGACCAACCCCCTTGTCAAGTGAGCTATGGATTGTTAAAGTGGTGTCATCACAACCTACGTCACAGTTCAAAGATGCTGTTGCTAGGCTCGGTTGCTAGGGTTTTAGCATTGAAATTAGTAACGACAAAGTAATTTGGTTTTCTTTCAGAAAAGAAATAATAAAAAGTTATCATAATGCATTTTGAAGACTTCAAGAAAGCCTACCTTAGGGTTTTTCTCCTTATCTTTGTGGATTTTAGAAGAAATATAAAGTCAAAAATAGATGCATTTATGTATATTTTTGCGGTTTAGATTGCTGTTGATGACCATGCACCCCGATGGCGAGAGCTTCAGATTCGTACAATTAAGAGTTTCTCAAAAGCCATTCTCCAATAGCAAAGGATCAATCAGATGTGCTGAAGCTCTTTTCAGATGTAGGATTATAGAAGAATAAATAATTTTATAATTGTTGACGAATATAAAATTACTTATTCTTCTACAATCCTACTTCAGAAATCAATTTCAATACATCAGATCGGTGCTGTGCTATTGGAGAGTGGCTTTTGAGTTAATCAATCACAAGCTCTCGACATCCATCTATGGCAAATCTCAAACCTCAAATATATAAATAGATGCAGCTTTTTTTCTCTTAATATTTCTTCTAAAATTCACAAAAATAAGGAAAAAAAACCCAAAATGTGATTTTTTGAAGTCTAAAAAATGTGTTCTGATAATTTAATTTTTTTAAAGAGAAACCAAGATAAACACCTGCTTGGTCGTAACTAATTTCAATGCTAAAACCCTAGCAACCGAGTCGAGCAACAGCATCTTTGAACTGTGACGGGGGCAATCCCGTCCGTTAGTGTCAATCCGTTAAGTTCCCTTGAAATGCATATACGACGGAAAACTGGAAAACTTATGACAAAATGCAGTAGAGCAATAACCAAACTAAATAACACTTGAAAGGACAGATTTGTGCATTATTGAATTATTAAAGTATCATCAATGTTAAAAAATAGAGAGAGAAAAGAAAGGGAGCAAGCTAATGGGGAATTATAACAACTTATGGAAACCATATTGGGGAATTGTGTGATCAATCATTAGAGATTATCATTATAACATCAATTGTCTATGATGATAAAGATACTCTTTTAATTTTTTTTTTAACGGAACTCAAAGGATGCCACTTACTGTCCTCCCAATGCGGCAATGGTTCAACCCATGGTCATATGTCCCATACGGCTCCAATTTCGAATTCTGTAACCGTTGTAAGAGCTTACCTGGCTAGGGTTTGTGGTCCACTCGGAAATTAGTAATATTTAATTTGTACATGATTTTTTTTTAATCTTCAATGTGTGGTGGCCCTAATTTCATCCTTACGAGAAAACATTAGTTATCATTCTTTTTCAGACTTTCTTGAAATCTTAAGAGATTTTTTTTTACATCTTTCAATCTCATTTAGAACAGTCAAACTATGGAAATAGTGATCAATAGTAATATTATGAAAACTACAGTTGTCATTCTGAAGTGAAAACTACAGATTCTGAAGTGCAGATAAAAACAATGTAATTCAATAACAAACAAGTTAACATCATCCTAACTACATAGAATTGAAGAGGTCTAATTGTCACTCTATACATAACAAGACTCATAAAATGTAAGTACTATGAAATCAATCTATTCCAAAAGATTAAAACAACAAATTGAGATAAATGCTAAAAGAAATTTAGATGATTTTAAAACTGTAAATTGGAGTTTAAAAGAAATGTCTTCTAGCCTTTATCAATATATAATATCATAAATCATCACCACAAACACAAATAAATGTATGAACGTAAAATAAACTTATTACAAATGCAAATTTTCGAGGAGCTAAATAACGTCTTCTCTTTTATCAAGCTTACAAAATTATTACAAATTACGAAAAAATAACAATCTTTAGAAGCGAGCATGAGAAATGATATTAAGGAATTGTTAAAGTTTTTAAAAACCTTGTAATATTTTTCTAAAAAAACAATCCAACAATAAAATAAATGATAATTAATTCTTCAAATTTCACAGTGTTGCAGCAATGTAAACACTAATCATTTATCAAATCATTAGCCAGTCCTACTAAACTATGATTAACCTGAACTCCATCATTCCTATTTAAATTTCTCGCTATCGAATCCTTTTCAATATATATAATTTTGATTTCGTTATTTATATAATGTCCTTTATTAATACAATGATCAGCTACTTCTGATTTGTTAATCATTTTATTTTTTACATAATACCCACATTCAGATACCCTCTCCCTGATCGTTCTTTTACTCTCCCCATGATAAAAAGCTCCACAATTCATACAGTCTGTTCTGTACATCACCCACATTTCATTTCTTTTGTCACTCTTGTTTAAATTTTTACGTAAAATGTTTTTCAATTTATTTTTGTATTCAAAACCAATATTAATGTTAAATTTCTTACAAATCTTTTTTAGCTGCAAACTATTTTTGTTTAGATATGAAATATAAAATCTCTTTTCATTATCAACATTTAATTCTTTTGTTTTAAATGCGTTGTATTTAGAAATAGCTTTATTAATGAAGTTATCATTATATTAATTTTTCCGAAAAATCATCTTTATATTTTCTATTTCTTTCATAAACTTATTCTCAGAACTGGAAGATCTGTTGATTCTTTGTATGTAAATATCAATACTATCGCTTTTTATACTAATATCATGACCAGATTCAAAATTAAGGATTTGATTACTTTTGAAATCCTTCTTAAATCAGGTTATTTTCTTTTTTCATCAAACAAATATGAAAGAACTTTGATTTGTTATTTATTTCCTTTCCCATCTTAAATGTAGTTTTTTTTGTTAACTTCCATAAAAGAACTAGTCAAATTGGCGGACTGTTCCATACCAAATGATTAAGATGCTCCTGCATATCTGGAATAATTCTTATTATATTTATTTTCATCTAATAATTTAAATTCAAAATAGTTCATATAAAATAATATAATATAATATAATGTAATATAATGTAGCCGTGCTGGCGTGGCCGTGCGGTCTAGACGGCAGTCTGCCGTTGTGGCCAGTGTGCCAGTACCTGGGTTCGAATCCCGGCAGTGGCATGGCTGTTTCTTTCTTCTTCTGTGTTTCGTCAGTTTCCCCCTGGGACTTACTCTCTCAGGTGTATCCTCGACGAGAAAGTGCATTCTTTCTCGTCTCTGATTTCCTAGCCTTGTCCTGACGTTGTCAGGGGGGCTAGCGCGTGGTCCGTTGGGGCCCATTCGCGAATAATAATAATATAATATAAAATAAATATATAAATATCTGTGATTAGCGCAGTAGATCAGAAAGTTGTCCGGCAAGTATCACATCTACTGTAGCGCAGATGTGATAGTATCGGATAATCCAAGTAAAAACCGAAATTATACGAAGTTTTTCATAATCTCACTTTTCGGCCTGCCACCTCATCAGCTGAGCCTGATGAAAGGATCAATTGTGATGGTCCGTCGCAATCTTAATCCAAACAAAGGACCTGCAATGGCTCATGATTATGTCATTAAGGAGTGTCATCGCAATTTAATCACGACTGAAGTTCTTTCGGAAAGCAAAAGAGATGATATCGATTTCCACTATTCCCAGAATCGATTTTCAACCGAGTGATGTCAATTTACCATTCAAGTTGAAGAGCCATCAGTTTCCAGTAATGCCCGCATGAAGATTTCCAATAAACGAATTCATTAAAGTTTCTAGCAATGCAGTTATTTTAATTTTCCATCTGCTGTAATGAATGACGGTCATATACTCTAGTAATAAAAACTAGTTTTACAAGAAGTTAAAATAATAGATATTAAAAAACTACAATATTACAATCTAATTGTAATAATAAACACTATTCGATTATTGAGAAACAAATATAGTACGACCTGCGCATTCGAGGGGGATAGCTTCCAAGTACCCCTACCCAGAGGATACACGAAACTACGTGTAAGATAACACTATATACTATACATGTTCTACAATGGTGCTTTGTGCTTTGAGACCATTATTAAGCAAAAGAATGATTACTTGAACTCAAGCACTTCCACACGATGAGATTTATCATGTCAACAAGGAGTGGATACGTTTGACATCTTTCAATCCTAGAAGTTCAACTTTGTCAGCTTTCGAGAAATATTTTGCCAACTTGTTTATATTATCGCTTTCAAACATAAGAAAAGACTTATTTTAGGCATTTATTTATTTGCAATTATTTTTTAAGTGTTAAATAATGTTAAAGATAAATTGAGTCGCCTTTCAAATAGATGCGTAACAGAAAATTAGTATTATCAGGGGTTCTAAACCTAGAAAGAAATGCCAAAATATTGAATATAATTCATTAAATATTATCTAACATTTTCCATAAACAATGTTAAAATTAACAGTAATATACAGGGTGTCTAAAATTACAGTTCACTCTATATAGCAAAACTACTAACGGAAGGCATCAAATTTGCAGTACGCCCTAATGATGCCATGAAATGAACATTCTTTGAAAAAATAATAGTTTCAAAATTCACCACCAGGCGTTTGTAATCGTGTATAGATCATGACAATGCAGTACAGCACTGATATGGATGCAGTCACGTCAGAACATGTTCAATAAGTTGACCACCACCACTTGCTACCATCTGAAATGCTGCCATGAACTAAAGAGTAGTTGGAAAATATGATTTTAGTCATTAAAAAAAAACTAAATGTATTTATTTATATCATTTCGCAAACAGCTCCAATTCGCGGTTTTTAAGAGACTTCTTATAAACTGTTTATAAGAGAAATAAAGAATTCTGTTCTGTGTGAAGTAAATAGTTGCAAAGCAGAGATTATTAATAGTATTCTTATCCGTAGATTTTTAATATCATGAAAGTTTCGTGCTGCCTTTTTTTTATGAATTTATAAATACAAGTCTATTTGCTTTCATATACTTAATGAATTTTCAATTTCTTTCCGCAAATCATAGATCTGGGAATTTTCGAACATTTAAGTTTGGAAACCGAAGGATATGTGAATCATTTTCGTTACTGGTTCGCAAAAAGAAAGTGAAACTTGTTGCAAAGGAGTAACAAAAATAAAGATAGTAGGGAAATTTATAAGAAAAATTCTAGTTACTGAATTCCTGTCTGTTGTAAACGTCATAAGAAATGTATATATTTTTAAGAAATTTTATTGCTAAGGATTCGCAAGGAGAAATTTGAGAAATTCTTAGCAATTCTGCTAATGGAATAGGCCTGTAGTTAAACATTAGCTTAAAGTTGGAAAATACAGAACTTACAAAAACACAGTAAGGCTGAGATCTCCCTCCAAAAGGAATAAAATTAACAAATGCATGCGCTGTGATGCAGAAAGATGCTAATAATCAAGCCATTATTAGATTAACTTAGATGCCATTCGGTTAAACAAATGCAATAGATAAAACTTATGTAAATGATTATAGTTAAGAGCAATCTACTTTTAATATCCATTGGCAGTAAAGCAAGTTGCAAGATTTCGTAAAGTCTATCGGAATATATTAAATAGAATGATCCAGGATGTTAGATAACTGATAATCATCTGATTAAACCTGTTAAAAAAATCATACAGAAGGAATATTTCCAAAACGATCAAAGAAGGATTCAGGAAATCTCCATTCATATTCAATAATAACTCCTTTTTTATTTTACAAAGTGAAGTCCTTAAGAAAAGCAATATAGTTGAACGTGTAGATGAAGATGCTAAAGAAAAGGGGAATTATCCATCATGGATACAATGAAAACAAAAACAAATTCATGCCAAGAGGTTGTCAAAGAAGTGAAGTATGGTATGGCCGTTTCATCATTGTTATGAATCCTTTGCCATAATAACCATTGGAGTATGGGTTCCACATACTCTTCATGCCTTCGAAGCTTGTCATAGAAGTGGTAAGGTTGACTGAGGATTCATAATAATGATGAAACGGACGTACCACACTCCACTTTGTTGATAGCCTTTTAGCATGAATATTTTTTGTTCAAAACAAAATGTACTTGATGCGTAATTCCCCCCCCCCCTTTCCCCTTTTTTTTCTTCTTTTTTTTTGAAGTTCTTAAGCATAAAATATAAAGTAAGAAGTAGATGCTTAGATTCAGTTACTGGAATCTTTTTTAATGACATTTAATTAATTGTGCTGACATTTTTTTTACACAAAACAGGCATTTTAATTGGTTGAAACACTATTTTTCAATACTTATTGAATATTTGTGTTATGACAACAAATTAAGAATTCTTGTAAAATAAAATTGAAATATTATTTGCATTTAAAAAAAAACAAAAACAAAAAAAACAAAACAAGGAGGTTTAAACCCAGTAGTGATTGCATAATGCTCCTACGGCTTCTATACAGAGGGGATGTGTGTTACATAAAAGAAAACAGAACCCTTTAAACAGTAACCTATCTTTCATATTAGCGATATCAAAGAGAAGATAAGTATATGATCTGTATATACACTTAGGCACATGATATGTGGTTCAGAACAACATTGAAACAGTGCTGTAGAAGAAGATTTTATAGATTTCTCTACCCCTTCAAAACGAGTCTTGGAAATGCAACAAATGTCAAAGGATCACAAGAAGCAGGAAGAATATTAATGATAGAAATAAAGAAGTAAATTAATCAAATTCTTAAAACAACTTATTTCATAATCTATCGACCCCCTCAAAATCAAATGACACAGCCTCAAACTCTGATTCAAAAAGACTTAATGCAGTCAATTTTATAAGAATTAGATGATAACCAACGAAATAGTTCCCAAATTGGTTACTTAAAACCAAAACCCAAAATGAGAAAATAATTCAATTGGAGCAGAATCTGGAAATGTTAAAAATATAATAAAGGAAACATAATATAAAAAAATATTCTGGAGTTGAACAAAAAAAAGGATGAGAATTTATTTGACACAATTGTTAAAATGTCGAAAACATTACAACGTCAAAACCTCGCAGAAAAAAAGATAGAAGCTCTCCATAGATTTGGGAAATCCCGTTATAATAAAAATTGACCTATAATTGTAAGATTTATTTCAAGGAAAGAAAAGGGAAATTGGCTTTTAACTTTCATACAAAGAAACTATTTAATCAATAAGATATCCTTAAAAAAGATAACTATTGATGAAGTAAATTACCTCTCGTATTTAGTGTACGTTAATAAACTTATTTTTTAAAAATTGATTTAAAGAATTAATGTCTTGTGTTTTTCAATAATGGAAGCCGTGAACCGTGCCAACAATACGTGGATTGCAGTGAAGGACTGGACACCTTGTCTATCTTCGTAATGGCCTGTGAATTTCTGCTGTGATCTAGGGACTTCGGATTTCATCCGAAGTGGATGGAAAATCGTTGTTTGTCCAAAGGTTTGCTGAAGGATACATCGACGTTTTTTTTTTTAATAATTTTAATGATAAGCGAGCGAAGCACGGTTATTTAGCATTCGTCGAGATGCAAGGAAGAATCCAGAAGAAAAAGCATCGACACGATTAGTTTTCTGGCCTTCATCTGAATTTGGCATTGTAACGAAGTCGAAAGGAATTGTGGTAGATCATTACCGGTGATGTTACGTTCGTATGTGAGGTACAGATGTTTCTGTTCGTTGTTCTTTGGTAAAGCAATCCTTAATATATTTATCAGACTAAAGTACAGAAAGGTCTAGGAAATTAAATGTTGGAAGAACGGATATTAAGGGTTAGTTTAGGATTTCTACAATTATTTTTTTTCTTTTTGGGAGAAAAAGATTCGTTAATCCATACTAGCATTAAAAGCGATGGAAAAATGTGGTTTGGTGCTGTCGTTTTTAAGAAAATTAGAGGTACATTTCGAACTGTTTGAGTAATATCGCATATAAAACATCGCCACATTGAAATATTTTCAAGATGGCGGTGTTAGCGGTATTTTCAAGATGGCCGATAACTTGATAAAAATCCGTCGGTTGCGTGGGAGGGAGTGCACATCGAGTGCTGCTTACAGATCTTTCTACGTAAACTTCTTTCAGTTAAATTGTTCATTACGGAACCCCTGAATTTGGTCTATTTTTCCGAGTTGTGACAACATGTCTGCCTTGGGGCTAATTTTAAGAAATCTGATGATGATGGTGGATAGGGAAGGTTATTTCAAATTGGTTTCGCACGATCATTTACTAGAAAAACTAACTCATCTGGCTAGCTGCTATATTGAGAAAATAGTATGCCCAAGTCGCGACTCGCTCGGCACCCTCCTAGCCTATTAACAGGTGCCTGCGGCGAAGGTAACCGTAACCCTTTGACCTTCATGCTTTTTTTGGAAAATTTATGGATACAAAAAATGACAAGGATGAAGAAACACCACTGTTTGTTAATATTTGTAAATTAGAAGTCTCATACTATGTTAATTCCTCCACCTCTATTCTATAACAGTGAGCCATTGTAAAATTAACGAAATTAAATATCGAATGTTTAATTATTTTATAAAAAGTTCCTTTTTCTACTGTTTAAAATTTTGTTGCAAATGTCTCATATAATGTAGATTTTTACGAACATAAAATAGGAAATTATTCCCCCCAGGTAATGTAACCTAATGCTAAGTAAAAGAGAAATTTCCGTCTAATTTTAATATAAAATTCACGGCAATCCATTATTTTTAATTTCTCACCATATCTTGATTATTTTTCTCTAAATTTGAATAAATTCTTAAAATTTTTCAATAATTTTCGCTATCATTCCTTTTTTTTATAATTTTTTAATAATTTTCGATGTTTTTACTTATGATAGTTTCCTTAGCAAAACCAGTTTCGCTGTTTCAAATGATATCTTAAAAGCGATATAGATTCGGTCTTCAACGACTCCCAAACACTCTTAAACCTCATGCTTCGAAAATATACATCCGCCGTCACAAAAGAGTTTCAATTAAAAGCATAAATTTCTGAAAAATTACAAAACGAATCCAGGGTTTTCCAACGCTTTTATTGCCATCATATATTAAGCAATCACTTTCTTCCAAAAAAATATGATTACCCCTAATTTCACAGGTGAGATTTCGTTAAAAACTACCTTTGAATTAATAGCTAGTATTCATTTGCAAGCTAATTTGAGTATTTAATTTAGTTCAGAATTTCTATTATGAAGAACCGAACGAGACGAGTTCGACGTAGAAGAGGAATTAAAGGTAAAATAAACGACTAGTCACAATCGTTGCAGCATGGAAAGAGTTAGGCGACTGACTAACCAAAGGATTTGTAATATTTATATGCCAAGGACTGTCCCGTTATAAAACAATAGGGTTATTAGAGGCCTATCTGTACTGATTTCTATGCTACGCCCGTTTTTTATTTGTTTTTATTTATATAAAAAAAATACATTATTGTTACTTTGAAAAGAATAATATATATATATATATATATATATATATATATATATATATATATATATATATATAATAAATTCTTAGAAATTGAATTATCCCCTAATGTAATTCAAGCATTTAGTCTTATGAAATTAAATTTTTAGAAATTATTAATTGTTTAAATGTTAAATAACATCTGGAATTAAATATTGATCTGGGAGGCGTTATATTAAATAATTAATACCTCATATGTAAATTACTGAGTTTTATTAAAAGAAAATTAAAATTTAAAGTATGTTAATTTAAATTTTATTTCGTTGTGATGTGATGGTAAGAACGCCGCCGTTACTGAATTCGTAAAATGGTTATGGGGCATGTTTCCTGCTATTTTCCAAGCAGGCAGGAATTGCTATACTCCAAGTTTAATTATGTGCCTCTATTCTGTGGATATTAAAGTAAAGAAGAAGTTGGATTTATATTCTTTCGCAATCTGTTGCCAACTAAGTTAAAATAAATTTATTTCTTCATTTGGAATAAAATCGGTTTAAATAACAAAGAAAGTAAGATAAAAGCATTTGAACAAAGTAACATGTTGAATTTGAACAGCTTCACTTTACGTTATTTTTAAGTTTTATTATTGTTCTTCGATAACAACCAAGGAATATATATAAATGAAAATTTAGCACAATTCAAAACGCCACAGAAAAAAATATAAACCCTTCCTAGATTTGGGAGATCCTATTACAATAAAAATAGGCCAATCATTGTAAGATTTATTTCAAGAAGAGAACAGAGAAATTGACTTTTCACTTTCAAACAAAGAAAATATTTAACTAATAAAAATATCTTTAAAAATGGTTACAACCAAAGAATATATATAAATGAAAATTTAGACCTAAAACCTAGGAAACAAAACTTCCTTTAATGACGCAGAAAGAAATACAGTAGAACTCCTCTAATCCGGCACGTTCGGGAATTGAGGCATGCCGGATTACGAAATATTCCGGATTACAGGATGAATATCGTTTAAAACGTGAATTAAACAAAAAAATGACAGTAAAACATGTTTTTTATATGTTTAACAGCTTAAGTAGAATAAAAAATTACATAATAATGTAAAATAACTGACTACGAACAAAAAAGTGCACTGTAGGCTTACAAAAAAATTCATTTGAAGTTGAGCAAGACGGTTGATCGAAGCCCATGGGATTGTTCTTGATAGAAGCCATCTTAAACGAATCTCGAATATCGATTTGTTTTATTATTCTTCTCTCTTCGTTTTTTTATGAAGTCATTTCGTATGATGTGGAGTTTCATAATTTCAGCATCATTGAACGAACTGCTGCGTTCAGAAAACTTGATACAGTATAAAATCGCTCAACACAAAGTCAAGCTCTACAAAACAACAATATTCGATGTTGATACAGCAACTTGAGCGTCAAACTAAACTGAAACTGAACGTGAAACGTAAGCAAAGCCACAGTGACGTCCAGGGAACATGTGGCTCCCGAACATATACGATGTCACCCGAAGTCGGCCGAAGAAGAGCGCCTTGTTATATTCGAGACTGGCCTCTCCTCCATGCATGCTGATAAGCTTTGTCCGGCACAATGTTCTCCCTCGCGCCTTCCGATGGCAAGCAAACTTGAACAAGGCATGATTGGTGTGTTGTGATAGATATAAATTATTATTTTTTTTCGAAAGTCGTGCCGGATTATCCAGCGTGCCGGACCGTAGGATGCCGGATTAGAGGAGTTCTACTGTACTATAAATTCTGTAACACTATAAATTTAAAATTTGCTGATAATTTCAATTAAAAATATTTAGTCAAAGTACTTTTATAAAGCCGTATCAAATACTTATCAGGTAGTTGAATAAATTACTAAATTCCGTATCTTTTACAATCATTTTATTATGTCCTTTTGCGTCACGAAACATAAAATTTTGCAAGATTGTGCCAGCAGCCCTTAAACGGACTTACTTACAAAATACACTACAAACAGAATTTCCTAAAATTTCACAATGAAAGAGCAAAAGTTAAGACAAAATTCGAAACGTTACACAAAAATTATTGAATCGAGATTTAAAAATTAATCAAATAACATTGCAATAAAAATTGCTATCTTGGATTTACCAAAAAGAAACATACAAATTTAGAAGCATTGATTCACGACTTAAATTTAGAAAAGTAATTTTAAAAAATTTTAAAAAGTGCCATATCTAATTATAAAATGATAATAAAAAAGCAAAAAATTTCGAAATTAAAAAATTAAAGAAACTTACGAAACAATTCTGCATAATAACATGTTTGAAATGTTTTAATTATAGCATAATACCAATCATACGGAAATGAAAAGAAATTTATTTCGAGACTCACTTTTCTTAATCCATTTGAATTTCAGCCAGAAATTTCTCAGATGTAAACGAAGAAAAACACTTTATATATAAAGGAAGTGGTAAAAACAGTTATTTATAAATGCATTCAACATGAATACAAAAAAGCAAATGAAATGTGTGCAGTTATTATTTTAACAACCAATACTTTCTATAATACGTTTCTTTTTTATCTTTTGTGAGTTTGATGTTTCTAAAGTTAATCACATATTCAGTGAATTTATAACAAATTGGTCTCGAAGATTGCCGACAGTAATATCAGAATTATTGAACTAGATAAAAATGATTAACAAAAATAGAAGTTATAAAAGTATAATTTACGATTTCTTAAAATCGCCACATCTACCTCATCAATAATTAATATTCAGACTATAACATTCTAAATTCTTTGAAAACATAATTAGATTTTTTTTGTTAATTCTCTTTCGAATTCTTAAAATTGATATAGATATAAGATTCAATCAAAAGTTTATTGTGTTTCTTAGTAATAGTTTTTGGTAATGTAATTTTCAAAATTAAATGCATATGTTATAAAACTCAAGTTACATAAATTAAGGCTGAGTTATATTCGACTTATATACACAGAAATTTCTTTGGATTGAGATTCAGTGTCTTTGTGATTACTTGAAAGATAAAAATTGATTTTGGATAAAAATCAACCCTGCAATTTTTTAGGCTTAAAAATCTGAAATTTTTTCTTATATATCATGTAAAAGTCGACCTTGATACTTATAACATCAATATTTGCGATTTCTTGGTTCATTATCGAACAAGCAGTGCAATTGAGGACGTCTTTGGAAAAAGGCCTTAAGTGCACTAGTCTTAAGCCTTTGTTTGTAAGAATTCATTTTCCATAAAGAAAATCGAATAAATGTTGGGTTATCACCAAAAGAATTTTGATAATAACAAATAGCAATAGTAAATAGTAATTCTTTTGGTGTTAACCCAACATTTATTTGAATTTCTTCGTCGAAATCTCATTCTTACAAATAAAGGCTTAAGTGCACTTAGGCTCTTTTTCTATAGAGGTCCTCAATTACTGTGATAGCAGATGTAAACAGTCTCGGATAGGAATGCAGGTAGGTCTAGGCTGAAATTCATTAACGTTAATTACCATATTACTTAAATCAGTACAACACACCATCATTTCTTATTTATTCTTGACCGATATCCATGAACGTTGTCAAAAGTTTGTTAATAAAAAAACTACTGTATTTTTTTTACCTCTTCGCTCATGTTTCAAGGCTTAACATAATTTGCATTCCTTTCTGCCTTCATGCAGGATTCCATTGGACGATAACTATTATCTGTAAAAAAATATTTTAAAATTTTAGTTTAAACATTAAATAACAGTACACAAGAAAACCAGAGGAAATTGAAGGAATTTCACGAAAGTTTGAAATATGTCCGGTCCAAGTCGGATCATAACGTCTCTTTACTTGGATTCTAGCATGAATTTCAGCTTCAGGTAATAGTCGACCCCATAAATTCAACAATAAAAATTGTCAAAAAATTTGACTTTTAAACGAGTTTATACAGTAATTTTTCACTTTTTACAATTTGATCCCCGATTGACTATTATCTAGATTCATAAGTGATCAATAATAGCTTTTAACCTATTTAATAATGAAAAATTTCTAAATTCCCATTTGGCTAAAATAATAATTTTTCGTGGATTATTCTTCAATGACAGGATCGATCATAAGTACAAAAGTAATTATAATCTAAAAGCCAGAAAAAGCATGAAAAGAATGTAAGATTTAGAAATAAAATATATAGCTACTTTTTATTTATTTTATTTATCAAATTGATATTGTCAATATCATTTACTTTATCATGTACTTTTATTTTATATAGTTTAAATTAGCAGTGGTTAATATTTTATATTAGCTACTTTTTAATATAAAATATTAACCACTGCTAATTTAAACTATATAAAATAAAAGTACATGATAAAGTAAATGATATTGACACCTACCCCTCACCCTTACTCCTAGTAAAGTGTCTATTGGAAACAAAGGAAAACGCAGCTCTGCTACCACCCACTGCCCCTACTTAAAAAAAAAATGAAAATTTCTCAAGAGGGAAAAAGAATATAAAATCTCTTGATCGAAGTCTGTATAAAATAAACCTACAATACCAAAATAACACAACTATATTTTTTAAAAAAAATGTTGTTTTACTTCAGAAATTGAAATTGCAATACATTTTTCTATTTAGTTTAGGAACTATAACAAAAATCTCAAATTTATTAATTATTTATATCTTTGATTTTAGTTTTAAAAATAATAAAAGATCCTCTTTTTTTTTAAAAAAAAAAAAAACAGATAATGTTCCGCCCAATCAACCAGCGTAATCCTGACCCAGAAGTGCATTCTTTATATTCAGAGACGAATAGAGATTTCAGATTCGTATTAGAATTATGTGTAATAAACATACTCCTAAATTTCGATTGTATTAATAAACAGAATGGTTTAGAAGTTAGTAAATTTATAGTTGAAAATTCTCAGAAAGAATTGTGAAGAGATTTCAGTAATTTAACAACAATGTATTGCTAATATATTATCATTGTTAATCATTAGATTCCTTCTTTGTTAAAAACAATACCATTACAACGTCACTTTAAATCTTTGTAATAACAGTTTTCATCTTCAAATTCCTAATATCGTCTGAAGAAGCAGAGTAAGCCATCTCTGTGAAATATTGCGTAAGAAGTGATTATGATCATTCGTTTTGATCAGTAATGATTGCTATTGATTGCATGCAACTTCTGCTATTTAACCCAAAATCGAACTTGAGCAGAAGTTTATCTCAACTGATTAGAAAACTGAGATTCAACGGTATGGAATTCATTTTGCCTTAATATCCTTCTGTGATCAACACCAATTCCTTAATTATAAGCTGAAACTTATAAGAGAAATTCCTAAAAGAATTATTAAAAAAAATAGCTCATCAATCCAACAGAGTAATCAAAGCAAAGTCGTTCAGTAAAATGAAATATTTTGAATTGTGAGGAAGAAATGCATCATTATATTCAGTTTTAATTTTTTTTATTTTTGTATCTGCGAATGGAAAGTTATTAGAAATATTCAATACATTAAAACTAATGAGTACAAGTTAGAAATCATACTATTAATAGGCAACGGATGCAAAAAAGTGGACAGAGCGGAGAGAGTCGGAGAGAACAATAATATAATTAAATATGTCAAGAATGGCCGACCGATCCAAGGCGCTGCGTTCAGGTCGCAGTCGGCACTTCCGGGCCTGGGTTTGAATCCAAATTCTGACAATATCTTTTGTTTGTTTGTTGGTTTTTTCATTTTGTGTGGCTCATTCTCACGTTATCTACGAAACATTGAAGAAGATATGTTTTAGTGTTAGATAACTTTGATGAGATTGACCACATTGAAATAATATTTCACGGTATTTCAAAAATGTGGTATTTGTTTTACTTCCGTGAATATTTCACGGGTTGCAACTATCTCCCTTAATACTTCATCAAAATCGATGATTGAGACATCATTTTGAAGATTAAGTTCACCGCTAATGACCCAAAATAAACAAATTGTTTAAAATTAATGTTTTCGTTAAAAACCTTGATTTTAAAAATCTTTTTATAAAAATGTAGAAGGTACCACTATTGACAGTCTCTTTAACTAACATGCACGACAGCTGTTGGAGTTGTTTATTATTTCTCAACGGTGTTTTTTTGTCAGTAATCCGTATGATAACGTTTCTATTTGACAAAGCCAATATCTGCTTTTCAAATGTTCAATAAACCTATTGTATATAATGCTAACGATTTTTTACAATAAGACTAATATTTATTACTACTCTTAAAAGTAAAATATCTTTCAGTAATGAATAATTGCATTTACTTATTTCCACAGTATTATATCACCATTCGGTGACTGATCAAGATACCATGCGAATTATTCGTACGGGTCATCTAGTCTATATAAAACTTAAATATTTGTTTTGTTTTTTTGTTTTTTTTAAATACTTATAGTTGCTTTACTTTCAATAAACAATAGTTGAGTTTCAGCAAAGTTCCACATTGGCTATCACTAGTATGGGTTTAAAGTTCACTTCTGCAATGTAAAGCATTTTCACCTGTATGCAAATTTTGAATTACAGTTCACTTCGAACACGTCAATGACTTTTCACTAGTGTGAATACTAAAGTTCACTTCTAACTTATCAATGGCTTTTCACTAATGTGAATAGTTAATAGTTTCTCGCTAAACGAAATTGACTCTTGGTTCAGTTTCAAAAATTTCTAAAGATTCCTTAATCAATACTGCCTAATGCGCACGCTAAAGTTTCGTTTCTTTCCGTTTACTATAATGCACAAACTAAATGTTTTTCTCTGTCACTTTGACTTGAGAATTCACTAATAATAAACTTGAATTGGACTTGCTTTGACTAATTCGGTAATTTACTAATTTACTGTTCACTTGCAAAATTATTCAACTCTCGAATAATTTCTATTGCTCATTTACATCTAATAAATTTCCTCGCTAATTCAATGTTAACTTTCCGTTCCAATTATTTCCTTTGGTTAGCAAAAATAACGTACACTCAGTACGTTTCTTCTTTTCGAGTTTCCCAATGCAAAATGAGGAAATAAATAACTTTTCGACACTTACAGTTTTGCGTTGCGTCTACTTAATATTCGTTCCTTAATTGTTATTATTCAAGCGTGGCCTTCGCTGTAGGTCACCTTCGTTTCCTTTCCACGGAATCCTAACGCAAATTCCTGTAGTCGAATCACAGTAGCAAATCGTCTCACACTCGAAATTACCGCCGAGTTTGAGTCCCAATGCAAGCGGCGATCTAACTTCTCGAATCGGAGTGCCCACATGTCTTGTCTGACGTCATAGTTAACCTGGTGGCACTTTCCATTACAACTCAAGGGTCCAGGTTAATAATCGGACTAACCCATAATTATAATTCTTAATTAAACAACTAAAGACGATTTGTTTGATTTGACTTTAAATTAATTTTAATTAATAATTAACACTCTATATTAATTTTCTTTTGAAGCTCTAATAAATTACTTTTAATAGTTTAATAATATTTCCGGGGGCGGAATAATTACTTTAACATTTCACCTTCAAGTTTATATGTTCTGTAGACAATTTTACACTCTTTGACGGATATGAACCGAATTTTTCATAGTTGGTCTTTACTATCCGCAGAAAATACAGGTTATCTTGGAACCTGGAGTCACCCCCCGCAGAGCTTCAAAAGGGGTGAAATAGTGCCACATATGCATCTGTGGCGACAATGGCACCTACACAAATATTGTTGTGCAACAGTTGAAACGAAAATATTCTGGTGCATAATAGCGTCAAATAATAACCTGGTGGCCAACATTCTTACAAACTTATTTTTGTGCATAAATCTCTTCCACATTTCCTTAGCGAACACGAAAATCGACGGGAGTGTTCATTGTCAAAGCGATAGGTATTAGACGAATTTTCGATATTCGGATCCTAATAGATGAGCGATGGGTAAATATTGTTGTACAAAACTTCTATGGGATTTTCGAATTGAAGAATAAGAATATAACATTAATTTGTACTGATCACGTGATTGAAAAAGAAAGGAATAAAAAAGATATAAATCCAAAGAATTGGATCCCTATAAAATGTATGAATACTAAATTACTTATTTAATTGCGTTGTTTAAAAACATATTATAAAATGCCCGAACTTTTCAATCTGCCGGCAGGTTTTTTCAACTGGGATATTGATAGGGTACGGAAGGTTTAAATTGGTTTTGATGATGTTATTACATACTTCGCTATTAATTGTGGGAGAACTGAAAATAATATAATTGTAAAAGTAAGAATGAATACAAATCTATAATATATCAGCACAACATAACTTCCCACACTCCTAACTTTGAGCAAATTCAAGTAAGAGACCATGACAATTCTATTTTCTCCTTTACCTTGCAGCAGTCTTCGCTTATCGCCAATTGTCCCACACAATTAATAGCGAATTATCTAATAAATAACATCATCAAAACTATTTAAACCTTCCATTCCCTGCCAATATCACAATTGAAAACAAAACCTGCCGGCAGGTTGAAATTTTCTGGCATTTTAGTCTATATATGTTTTTAAATGTCGCAATTGCGTAATGCTGGCCGAACACGTAGCAATATGCGGCAATATTGGTGGACAATATTGATAATTTTTATTGGTACCAACCGTTTCCAGCAATGAAAATGAACAATATTGCCCAATATTGCCCATTTCAGAAATATTGGTATTGCAGGAAAAAACGGAACAATTTTAGTTGTCGAGAAATATTGCTGGTGAGCGAGCGAATCACATGAACGGATGAAATCACGTGACAATGGTGACGTAGAAGGAAGGCGAGACTTTGGAAATCGGAAACTAACTCACTCACTCCGACCATTTTTTTTGAGAAAGAAGGCTTAAAATCAGCAAAATGGGTCGGCCCAAAAAAGATAATTCAAGCAACAATATTTTGTCAATTGATAATGAAAGAATCTTAATTGATTTCTACCGCGGTAAGGCGTTTAATACTAGATCGATTCTGTACGTTCGTAACAAGTTTAGGCTTAACCGCAAGTACGCTTACACTGGATAGCTCCCATTTTATTCGCAAATAAATTGTATAAATAAAACCGATGTCGTACAATTGCTGGGAATATTGTCCCCAGTGCACCTATGCTCTGCTCGTGTGGTGTGTTTATAAGGCGTTCTCACTGAGTGTGTAATGACTAGGGCTCCCTAGTGAAACACGAAGCGCCGTAACCATCAATATTCAGGCCAATACTCGTAAAGGAAAACCTGTGTGTTCGCGCACTATACCAACTGCCAATATCAATAATGAGCAATATTGTCCACCAATATTGCCGCATATTGCTACGTGTTCGGCCAGCTTTAGTGATCCTGTGATTGTTTACCAACTCAGGACGTGATTGTTCATCAAGGTTTCATGTGATAAAGTTGATAAGAAGGGGAGAAAGGGGTGGGAAGTCTTATATTTTCCGATCTCGATGAAATCTAATATTACTTTGTGATTTTTGTACGAACTGGCAAAGTTTCGGTGTGATCTCATAATTTCAATTTCTTTCTCATCCACATTAGGACATCTGCTTTTTTGTAGCCAATATGAATAACATGTTTTTGAGCTAGTTACAAATATTGGCATTACTCGAAACAATATGGAAAAATTTAAATTAGATACCAAATAGATTCAAATTAAAAAAAATCATAATAAATAAAGTATTATCTTAATCAAAGTTCATCTATGTGCCCTGAATGTTGTTGGGAGCGCGGTAATGTTATTCCCAGCGATTCTCTATCAACGGGACAAGTTGAGTTGGTAAGGTCACCTGACGCCCTCCAACCGTTAAATGTAAGAGAGAAACCAGATTGCCAGAGGATTTGATGAACCATTGGGTGAAGCATTCCTCTGGAGGAGAAACTGAAGGAAAATCTCCGACCAGTCGCCAAAAATTTGAACGAGAGACCCACCAGAGTGCAGCACTAATCCACATCATTTCAATAGTAATTATTAAATATAGAACCCTATCATCTTAATTGGTAAATTTTTCAACCCTTTAGACCGTCCAGTTGAGAAATCTTACAATAGCTTTTTAAGAAGAAAAAGGTTAATATTTGAAAATAAATCCTTGAATTGAATACCTTAGTGCCCAAGTTTTCGAGAAAATGCATAAAAAAGTGAAAACTTTTGTTTAAATCAAACTACAGTTCAGTTCATGAAAGAAGAGCTTTTGATGACGTAATTTCCTTACAGATTGATGTTTCCAGGACATAAAAGCGCCATCTATTGCTAAAATCCGTAACTAAATCTTATGAACAGTATGAAAACATTCTGGTTCTTGTATTTTCTAGTTACGAATACATAATAATAATTACAATTGATATCCACACTATTCCCCTTGCTTGGCTATGCAAAGCTTGTCCTTTCTTGGTCACGCTTATGCGATCACAAAACGACGCCACCTTGGACTGACTATTTGGAGTTCAAGTTGATGACGTCATGACTGGTGACGTTTGTTCAAGACGAAATCGATCGCTACGTAATGACTATATAGGGCCAACCCCTTTTTTTTTTTTTGGCAAAATACTATAGGATACGCATCAGAAAAATATGCGTATTTTTTTTTGCAGAATAGTGCATTGGTTACGTGAATAAGGACAAATTTTTAAATATTTGGGAAATAGTATATGAATATTTTAAAAAATAAAGAACAAGAGAGATTTTTGAAAGTCATTATTTGTATTGAATGTAAATAGATTTTATTGACTATTTGAATATTATTGAAAGTAAATAGATTGAAGTATTATGTTAGCACATATGTTATATATTAGGTTTCGATATATTGTCACATTGAAAAATTATTCTTAAAGATTAACGACTTCTGTAGAGGAAAAGGGAAAGGATTTTTCTTCTGAGTGAATTACTAACCTGATGAAGTCTTCTGTAAAAGAAGACAAAATATTGTTGAATAAACAAGAATTGGTAGATGTTGTGTTTTATGTTTTTTAACGATTCGTAAAATCGACAGCTTGCATGATGAAAAGAAACGTCCATCTTTTTCTTATTAATCTCGTGTTTGCCATTGATCAGGCGTGATTGTATTGCGTTTCCGAAGCTTTTCCTACGCCTCGTTTCCAGAGCCAAATTTTTGTCGAGGAATGAGCCTTATATGTGTTCCAATATTTTGGTTCAGATGCTCGAGCAAACCAAGTACCTCTGATTTTCTTTAGAGGAATCACAGACTTCAGCAATGGGTCTAAGAACATTTTCCGGTCGTGAATGGATATCAGCAAATGCTGTGGACGAGCGTAAGGAGAACAAACTAATTTCTGGCTCTGGAATGACTCCGTATTGTTGTAATCAGCGCTACTTAAATGTGCACTTATATATTGTATTCACTTAAACCTTTTTACGAATACACATTTCTTTCATTTAAATCTTTTTACGCATACACATTTCTTTCCCTCAAGTTGCCAAAACTGATCTGAACTCAATTTAGCTAAAATTGGACTTAAGCATTTCTGGCACTAAGCTCTTCAATTTGAAAGAAAAATAATCTTAGAAAAGAAATTGAAACAATGTATAACAAGCTTTATATAAATAGAGTCTATCTATATATTGGTGTTTAAATCAATTTCATACGCTGAAATCATTTATTAAAAGTTTTTGATTAAAATTTTACAACTAAAATGAAATTTAAGATAAAGCTTAGGAAAAAGTAATTATTTTGAGAGTAGGATTTTACTGCATAAACGAATGCTATTTTCCCAAATTAACTTTTTAGAAGTAAATGACATTTCATAATTTTAGAATTATCCTCTCCTACATATTAACATTGATAATAACGCAATATTTCCATTGCAATTGCCAAAAGCTTAGGGTTCTATTCTTGTTAACAATCTAGATTATTTTAAATTCTAATTTAATTCATTGATTAAATTTTGAATTTAATAGATAATTTAAGTTTAACATTTTTAGTGAAAATTTTTATTTTAAATATTTTTATACTTTCTTTTAGAATAATTAGAAATAATAGAAAATTGGTTGAGGTATTCTTTGATCAGATATATTACATTTTATTGAAGCAAATTATTTACTAACTATCAGCAAAGCCTGTCGGACGACAGGCATAAAAAAATCTGAAAAATCATTTTATTATCAATTATCAAATATAAAGTAAATGTAATCTAAATACTGTGCTAACTTAAGAACGAAGCTTCTACGGCAAAAATTGTTTTGAGTTTCGAAATCAGCGTAAACAACTGAGTAAGTATGCCAAATTTCATTTAAATGGATGCAGTGGGGTAACAAATTATTTGGTTTTGAACGTATGTTTTATTAGAATTTCAGTTGTCGAGGTCAGTTCCCAAGAATAAAATTTCATGGAAACAACATGGAATGACAAAATGAACTAATATTTTCATTCAATTTCAGTACTTTTGATTCAATGGTACCATTGAGAACAGTTGGATCTATCTTAATAGCTTAATTATATCGAGTTACAGACAGACAGACAGACAGACGAACTCAGCCAATTTATATGTCAAATATATATATTTGATTCGATTGATGATTTGATTTGAAAAAAAAAAAATTTAATGTTTATCAGACCTATTTAGGTGTACTTCTTACCTGTACACCTGTAATATAGGTTCTGAGAGTTTAATCTAAAGGATCATTTTCCATCCAAAAAGAAAAACGAAATATCTACCATATCTAAAGTTTAATTTATCTAAAGAATAATTATTAATTTTGACTCATAATGCCGAAAGGCATTTAAAACTCACCTTTGTATGGTTTAAATACTGCGCTAACTTGTGAACGAAGCTTCTACGGCAAAAATGGTTTTGAGTTTCAAATTCAGCGTAAAAAACTGAGTAAGTAAGCCTAATTTCATTAAAATCGCTGCAGTTATAATAAAATTATTTGGTTTTGAACAGATGTTTTGTTAGAATTTCAGCTAAAATTTCATGGAAACAACATGGAATGACAAAATGAACTAATATTTCATCCAAATTGAGTACCCTTGATTCAATGGTACCATTGAGAACCTTGGATCTACCTTAACAGCTTAATTATATCGAGTTACAGACAGACAGACAGAGAAAATTAGCAAATTATATAAGTTGATACAAACATAAATTATATAAAATCTGAAAGATATTAGTTGGTTTTTCAGTTAATTTTAAAAATAGAACTTAATATAATTAAAAAAAAACCTATATATTTTAGCATTATTATTGAATCAAATTGTTGGATGTACATTTTCATTCTTCCGTTGTCATGGGTTACTTTGATGATATTTTTAATATTTACTCATCACTGATCATTAAGCCTTTCTTGTTTCTCTGAAACTCATTATCATTTCAAGGATTTTTTTTTCTTTTCATTTGAAAGTTATTTTCAAATTCTGTTATGCTAATTTGGAACATTAGGAAAAAAAAAAAATAAGAATAAATATACTCTACCTCTACAGTACTTTAGCAAAATAAAAACTGAATTGAAAAATAAAATAGTCTAATTTTTGAGAAGGGAAAGAAATGAAGAATGCATTTAAACAAATGAATAAAACCAAGAAATTACAAAAATTGATATCCTTGGATACGACAACATGAAAGGATTCAAAACAAATCATCCTAATAAATCATGTTAGCAATATAGAAAACATGTAGGGGCGTCCAATAATTACGTGAGCTCAATATGGGGGCGGGGGGTCCGGCAAAATCTAACCAAATTTCATTTAATGGGAGGGTGGGTGTCAATGAAAATCTCACGTCAACTTTTTAATTCAGAGAATATATATATTATAATAGATTATAACTTTAATTTAAAAAATATAGAGGAAATCTCATGAGGGGAAGGGCAGGTGGGAGGGTGGGAGGGTCCCAGTGTCCCAGGGTTTCACCACATCTTACCAAATCTCATCAAGGGGGAGGGAGGTGCAATTTTTTTAAAAAACACCTCACTTAATTAATGGACGCCCCTAGCTTAAAATCTTAAGATATGTTTTAAAATGGAAAAATAAAAATTGGCAGAAACTTTGGTTTCAAAAGCGAATTTATTTTGAATTCCACCATCCTCTATTTAACTATTGACAATAATTTAATCATCGAATTTAAATAAAAAACACATAAAATAACGATGTAAATTTAAATAATTCTAATTCTATCATATAATTTAACATTAATTTCAGCATATTTTAAGAATGAAGTGTTTCATATTCCACTAAACATCCAGGCATCTATGCACAGTGTTTGAGCATAGAGGGATTGAGATTGTTCTTTTCTGAAAATTGAAGATTTTTTGAGATCAATGTAAACCTGGTCTTTATTTTAGATTCAGTCATAATAATATAGTTGGAAAAAAAACAACAACACGAAGCGGAGCGAACACGAAGCAGCTTTGTGCAAACTTATATGTGCAACTTTGCTGTTTGAGCGCTTTTCAAGCTGCATGAGCAGAGTTGTATCCGGAGTTGTATCCAGCAAAAGCTGTCAAGACGAGAGGATGCAACTCCAAAAGCTGCATGTACAGCGCCCAATCATAGCGCAGCGTTGGAACACGTCACGTATGACGTCACGCCCATGGGAAAACATGGTGCCCAAACAAATTGTCGTCGCTTCAGATTGACGGACAGCGAATACAGAAAGAATACCAGAGATTTCTGAAATTTATTCACGTAGAAATAAAGTTTGTAAGTAAATGCATTAATTTAATGCGGTAGAATTTTACACAGGATTTGATAAACCTCGATATTTGCAATTTTTCACTACAACAAACAAAACAACAATTGCAAACAATAGAAGTTTAAGCAAATGGTAAACTAAAATAACTTAATAAACAAAACTGTAAAATTGCAGATCTTACAGGAATAAAATAGCTCATCAGAGATTAGATTAATTTATGAGTAATTATCCATTAACTGGATTCGAAAGTTAACACTCCATCTTTATTCTTAACTTGTTCCAAAATCCATTGTAATCATACATCAAACAATTGGTACTTATTTAGTGCTATTCTTCTCGTCCATATTAATGGAACACTGAATCGAATTTCTTCTTAAAAAAATCGTACTTCAATGTTCTTCCAGTAGATTGCAGCCTTTATTAGCAAAGGAGATAAATGGACTCAACATACAAAAACACGGACCGTAGCTCCGTAGTAGCTTCAGCCAATCGTTTCACAGGTCAATGCAGTAATCCTGAAGTGGGAAAACCACGATCAGACCACATGAAAGAATCTTCAAAAAAATAAACAAAATAAAACAAAAACCTGAACGAAACGGAGAAGAAAATAATAAATCCCTCCCAAAAAGGAAACAAAGTAATATATTAAAAAGTATATAAAAGTAAAATAAAAATTAAAATATAGAAAATTAAATAAAATCTGTAAAAAATAAAATGAAAAGGAGTTGGAGATGGGAGGATTAAATCTGTCTATCCCGTGGACGTTCTGGGAAGCTGTAATGATATACGGTCTTCAGAGATTCCTTATCTTTACAGCCTTCATCAATCCATACAATAATGACAAACTCCATGAAACGTCGTACCTATGTGGCCTCGGCGCTGACAAGGATTTCTGGTTGATCAAAGTGCAAGCTGCGGCTGGTAACCCTTACATGTGTGACAGTTCCGTATGCCTCATTTTTACGATTAAGAGCTTTTCGATGGTCCGCCATTAAAGAGGGATTTTGCTAAGTTTTTTTGGACAAAAAAAAGGAAAATACTGCAAATATTGCAATAAGCGATTTGTAATGCTATCGTTCGAAATAAACCACTTTTAACCTGGCAGCAATATAAGCGAAATGCAATGAGAAATCTAAATTTATTTAAAAACATAGGCAGCATTTGCTTGAATATTGAAGAAACAATTGTTACGTTATTAAGTGTTTCTGTTTTACCGCAAATGTAATAAACTTGAAAAATGGTACACAAATATCTACAAATACAAATACATTTTCTTAATAAGGGAAATAATTTGGAAACAATATATAGTTATGCAAATTAATAAAAATTAATTCTTTCAAATGAACTTAGACTTTCAGAAGTGGCTAACGAAAAGTAAAACTGAAATCGAAACTGAAACTTTTCTATTCCTTGTTCAGAGTTGAATTCCTCGCAGCTACAGTAGTTCGACGTAGAGGACTCATTTTCGAAAAACCTCTGCCTCATACATTGAACTGCCATACTTCCGTGTTCCTCATAAACTGTAGTCGACAGTAGTCACCAGAGGAACTACAGTATTTCGAATGCGACTACAATTACAGAAATGCAATGGCAGACAGCGATGTAGCAATCAGCTGCGATTTCTTCCAAAGTTAAACGAAAACATATATGACGAAGATATTTCATTTCAACTTAACAAACGACGCCGACACAAAAAGTTAAAATTTTTAAAAAAGTCTTTAAAACTTTAAAATTACATCAGGACCTGTTTTGTTCTACTTTAACTTGGCCTCTTCAACTATGTTACAATTAAAATTACATGTTCTTAAATACAATATATTTTGTGATTGCAATTAGATGTTAATCCGAGGCTGACAGCCGGGAACCACGATAGCAGGTCTTGATCGTGGAACAATGCTGTGGTTGCGCAGATCCTGCTGAACGGTACCGTGCTGAACGATGTCTGACATCTACCGGGTTGAGTATATCTCTGAAATCTGAAATTGAGGATAATTTTTGATTAAAATTATCAATAATAATTTAAATGTTTTCAGATGTAATTAAATTATAAGCGGAAGAAATTTTGAATATTTATTGTGTCAAGTGATTTCAAAGTAAATTTAGAGATAAAAGCGAGAACGAGCCTCATTTCAATGGATTAAAACGACCGGAGTTCGAGATCGGACGGGAGTAGTGAAGACGTATCTCTTGAAATGAATCTTGGATCGAGATGCCGTGATTGACTGACTTCGGACCAGTGAAATCAGACAGTGATGCCTGCATTGCGGAGACCGTGTCACGGGAGTCGAAAAAGTCAAACATCAACGCTAAGGAAGATCTGTTCGAACAAAAGCCCAAATTTTTTTTTTGTCCATCTTAAGATTGACTTGTGTTCAATCCAATTTAAATAAATATTGCAAATTACTCCTGAAATTGGGCATGCCATTGGGAAACCCTTCTTTTGTGCACCAATGTACCTGTACAGGAAGCATTAAAGGTTATAGAAATGAAATGTGAGAAACATTTAAAAAAAAGCCCAAATACAAGACTGAGCTATTAAAGCATTCGAAGACAAACTATAGAGTTGTTGTGAGTACTTTCATAGTTATTTCAACAGATTCAAATACGGAAGAATGAACGGCAAAACAAATCGACTGTTAGAAAGTTACAATTAAGATGGCAGCATCACATGAGGAGTGAGCAAATTAATTTCTAGAGTTTCGAAATTACTGAATCAAATAGGTGGTGCAGTTTCTGATCAAGATTATTCTGGATGCTGTTGCCTGGATTACCAACGGAATTTGATTCAACTGCTGAAGGTTACTTTTAGCCGAGAATACACCTCAATTCACGTTTGAGATAATTGTAGACAGAATTCTGCATGAATTAGACAGAAAGGAAAAGGATTCTATTTCTAAAGTCGACACTGTAGAAATCAGTACAGACCAATTTAGGGCAAACAGAACTCATGAGCATTAACAAGAAAAGCGAAAATGTTACGTTTGCAACAAACAGGAACACATCGCCCGAAATTGTCGCTTCAAAGATAAAAGAAACACAGAGGATAGGAACAAGTCATTGCAGAAAAGTAAAAGATATAAACGGAAAAGCTTACCTACTTGTAAATCGAATATGTACACTGGAGTGTAACTGAAACAACTGCTTGTTGGCAAACATCAGTAAAGATATAATTAGCCTACTAAAATTGCACTTACTTTGCTTGAATTAAGAG
>JAFIDM010009631.1:31366417-31379794 GCA_023159025.1 Thereuonema tuberculata
GTAAATTACCTAATGATTTATTGACACCAAAAAAGGGGAAAAAAAAATTTCGCCTGTTTATTTTTGGATAACATTCACTCCGTGACACTGATCAAGGCAACGAATATGTTAATGAAGACTTAAGTAAATTTCTTAAGGATAACGAAATTAGATATCGGTTTTCTTCAAACTCTCCTCAGAACAATGGAATTGTGGAACTTTACAACCGAACATTGTTGGACTGCGCCCGGACTCTACTAATAGCTTCTAAGTTACCATTCAATTTTTAGATATTTGCAATTGAGATTGTCAACTGTCTTCTAAATCGCACGCCCCATGGAAGCATTCAAAATCAAATTCCATTGAAACTTTGGAATGGAAGTAAATACGATCCAAATGTAAAGCAAATCAGAAAATTTGGTAGTGTAATATATATCCGAATACCTAAAGCCAGGAGAGCTCACAAGTTCCATGATAGAGCCTATCGTGGAATATTAATTAAATATTCTCCCAAAGTGAGAGGATATAAAATATGGATACCAGAGAAGCGGAAAATAAATGAAACCGGAAATGTCTATATAAATGAAAGATTGCTAGGTGTGGACTTATTAAAGGTAAAGGAAGTTAAATCAGAAGATTATGCCAGAGTATTACCAAATCAGGATGTAGTAAATAATAAAGGAACAACGTCTGACAATTCAGAAGAAGAATGTGATGAAGAGGTTCTATCTGACGAAGATCCAGACAAACAAGTTGATATTACAAACGACGAAGAAAATCGTAGGATACTATGTTCTGGAACGATCTCAAAATGAAAAAGTACTAGTGTGAAAACATTCTACATCCATATAAATGAACCTAAAACTATCAAGAGGCTCTTGCTAGTGAGGAAAGTGATAAATGGAAACTCGTAATTGAAGATGAGTTGAAAAGTGTCATTCACATGACACCTGGAAGAAAGTGCGTATTCCGAAATAAGCAACACTAAATGGATTTTTCGAGTAAAATATCACTAGGATGGGAGAGTAAATAGTAAGCTCGTTTAGTAGTAATAACTTTATTACGAAAGATTAGTGCTTCATAGTTACTAATATGTGGAGTGAATTTAAATGAAATTAGTGCAACTTTTGTGATTGATAAGTGATAATAGAAACAGTGCGTTTAAATGATGAATTCGAATGCAGAATTATGAGCAAAAATTATGAAGTCGATAATTTTATTTGATGGAATAACCAACGTAGTGCAATGATAAAACTTTGTTAAAACAATATAATTTTGAAGTGCAGCTTGCCTAAGAACACTTAAACTGAACAATGAACTTTTGTGAACATTCTTTTTGTTGATGTAACAACATATAACCAACTCTGTTAAATATAATAACGACACATCTATCTTTATCTGGTGATATTAATAAAAGGTGTATAGTACATTGTTATATTTTATCAGATTAAATATATATGTTACACCGAATCCGTGAAATTGCCTATTGCGTGAAATCGGTAAAAAATTGCCGAATTCATGAAAAGTGCAAGCCCATTGCTTTATTCATCCAATGGGCAAGTTAGCTGCCGAATGCGTGCATTGGGCATAAATGTTCTCGCTTTTTTCATGTATTGAGCAAAGTAGACAGTGGCGCTCCAGTGGTGTTTTTTGCAACTAACCGTTTACTTGAACAAACTAGACAGTTTTGCTCCAGTGATGTTTTTTGCAACAACCGTTTACAAACGGTTTGTTTTGACGTTTACATTTACATATTATAATGATGTACAAATTTTATTAAAAGGTATTTTCTCGATTTGCATCATGCGTAATCATCCTATGGTAATAGTCGATTTTCAATATGTTATGTTCGCATGTGCACCGGCGCACTGCACTGCGCACGTGCAAGTGACTATTTGTTTAGTTGCTTCGCTTGTTTGTTTCAGCACAATATTCTATATAATATGAACCATACAATTAAATTCTATAATTTAATTTCAAACAGGGTACCACGTGTTTGCAATGGAAAAGACGATTTAGAAATTTCGGTTCACTTCGCCGATTGAAGTGAAACTTATATAAATCTTTAAAATAGGATTAAATAGATATGTGGAACAATAATTTTGTGACAGTAAATAAATTACTTAATTAATTAATTAAAAAGCATTAAAAATAATTTGTGGTCAAAAAAAATTAAAATAATAATTTAAGTATTCCATATCCTGCCAAATGCACGCATTCGGCAGCTAACTTGCCCATTTCATGAATAAAGAAACGGGCTTGCGCTTTTCATGAATTCGGCAATTTTTTGCCGATTTCACGCAATAGGCAATTTTATGGATTCGGTGTAACATATAGACTATATAAAAAAAAGAGTAATATCTAGGATTAAATATGGTCTAGTCCATTTACTTCATTAACTTCTATGAAAATAAACTTCAAAATAGTCTTGTGAGATAAAACAAAGTAAATTATATTTTCCAGTTAATTGCTGAATCTACACAATTGTTAACATAAATCGTATTTCTTAGAACAGTCTAGTTGATATGTTAGATCTAGTATTTATCTAACTCTGGTAACTTGCATTAAAGTCTTATTATCTTCATTTGACTAATTCATAATTCGCATCAACACAAAAAGTCTGTATAGAACACTGGTAAATATTACTGTGTCTTTAAATCTTCTTTCGATTATCAAACTAATTAAAGTTCCTTTTTAATCGTTGACTTCGTATCCTAGTCTTGTCTTTAACTATCAGTATGTTATCTTGTGTGGTTTGTTGATTTAGTCTTTGTATAAGTAAATAAGCAAAAGTTCACTTACTATATATCTTCTTATCCAAGAAATACAACTTATCAGCAGGAAATATATTCTCCTAATTTGACTTTGTCTTTACAGAACATATATGCTGCAGTCGGCACTTCATAGAATTCACAATGGCGGTCGATGTTCTAAAGTCTCCAAACATACCTGCTTCTAGATTAACTCTAATGGATATCTATAACGAGAAACTTGGAAATATCTGCATCAGTTTCAAATTCTGTCTAGAATCTTGAAAACTAATATTTCACTATATCACAAAGATTAAGTTTGCTTAATTTTACCCTTTGAACCTAGCAAACGACGATTCCCATCTTGCATATCTAAGCCGCTTCGCCAAAATATATCTATTATCTTTCAGAGTCTAAGTCCAACGAAATCCACATGAATTCTCCTTCGTTATTTTTCCGTATTACCACAGCAACACAACAAACAGGAAGCACATCATCACATCATATTCTTTCCCAACACTCTGTTATTATTCACGGACAATAATGATAGATGTGATGCTATGGCATTTTTGTAGTGTTTACATATATTGTTACTTAACACAGTTTTTTTCTTTTGAGCTTTAGGATGGCATGCAAGTTAGTTCAATATTGATTCCTTTTCCAACTAATATTCTATCACTAACTTAACTCTTTGAGTCGTTAGTTACTGCACTTGTAGTTTTAAATAAAGCTTTCAAATAGAAAAAAATTAAACCCCGTCTCAGAAATTGAAAAAAAGGAGGGTTTAGTATTAAGATTGATTGGGTTAATGTTGTATTGAAGTAGTTTTACTAAATCCATTTTCTGCTATGGCGTGAACGGAAATGGATTCGTTGTAAGAATTAGGCATTGTCAGGATGTACAATAACTCCTTACATTTGCGAAGACAGTGATTTGACTCTTTGCATAAAATAGATGGAATTATAAAATTAATTGAATGGTTAGTATGGTGGACGTATGCAGCGGAAGTATAATTCAGATCTTTAATTATGACCGCGTTTATATGCTGTGACAGTCGTTTATGTAACTTCTGTCTTGATTCTCCTTTGTTCGTACGAGGATTGTTATCACATTGAATAGAATATATGTTGCCCGTGGAGAGTAAAGGGGAAAGGAAGAACTTCTAGCCTGGAGTAATCGTTGAATAGTGTTAGAACACAGAGATGTATCATTAATATTGAAAGGTTGAAGTTTATGCTTGATTGCTACAAATAGGTGTGTATGGTAAGGAATGGAAGTATAGTAAATTGATTCAGGGGCTACCAATACATCATTAACGTAATGCTTACGTACAGCATTTCGCAAATGAGTGCAAATGAAAGTATCTGGATTATCATTTTTACTGAGAATGTTTCGAATTGTTTCGATTTCATTATTAAAACTATCGATAGTATTGCAGATGTTGAATGCTCTTGGTAACTGCCACATATATATGTATTATTGATCTTAAATGAAACTGGACAGTGGGAAAGATAATTGAGGGTCAAACCTTGGTTTGTTGGTCTACGATAGACCGATGTAAAGATGGAATTGTGTTTACAGTTAATTAAAATATCGAGATAAGAAATTGAATTATCGGTTTCTTTTTCAATTTTATATTAAATATCATCATGGATATGGCGGTTAAGATTCAAGTAAAATTATTGATATTAATTTTCTGAACTTTAGGCAATTTACAACTGGCAAATCAAATAATGAATAGTGAATTGTTTGTGGGAAAACTACACACTCTTCTCACAGCAAAATTGTGAGAAGACTGACAACAATGAAACAAAGGATCGGCATATGGCCATTGAGGACGTTAAAGACTGCTTTGTCAACGAAACAATATTGTGATGCAAAATACGGCAGATGATTGAGCATAGTGCTCCAGGAGTTTTTATTGTAAAAAGAAAATATCAACGACCAAAAGATAGCAAAAAAATACTGAGCATCAAAATCTCGACTAAGGGCAGAATGAACTCAGTGAATGATAAAGTGATATTTATGATTAATAGTAAAGTGTACGGATATATATTAATCATTATTGGAAAATATGATTAATATTTTCTTCTAGATAAAAAGAAAACAATTCCAGTGTATGAATAGGGCCAGAGATTTGATTGCTTTAAAGTATCGGTAAAAGGCATAAAAAAATACATACCAACACACATATTATTATGGGCCCAGGATCACCTTCCAACTGCGCCGAAATGGGAATTACCAGTTGCTCGCACAGATAATACAGCTCTGAAGATTAATTGCGAGATTATTGTCATATTCATAAAGAAATAAAGAAATGAAGATTGCTTGTTTCGTTCTAAAATTCAGTGGCACTATCGATGCGAAGGGGAAAATGTACATTCGCTCTTCGTTACAAAAGAACGGTCTATGGGACGTGGCGAATATGGGACTGCTGAGCGAGTTAAAAGACATGGATGATAAACCAATTAAGTACAAACTTTTAAACAAACCCAAAAGGCGGTTGGTATCATACACGAGTCTATCGAGGAAAGTATCGCATGCTTTTACAAGAAATTTGCGATTCACACAAACTACTGAAGGAGATTGACGTGAAGTTCAAAGTTATTGATCATCTAAAGGTTACAGACCTTAAAAGAGATTTATTCTCCATGAGCAAGTTAAAGGATGACGAGAACTTGCCTGACATAATACTGAAAATAAAACTTCTAGTAGGTGAAATTATAGAGAAAGGAGGATCAATGCCCGATCACGAAGTAAGTTGATTAAAATTGTCAGGTCTACCAAAAGACTATGACGCTTGTGCACATAATATTATGATGACGCAGAAGGTCAATAGCTATAACTCAGAAATGGTGATCGACTGTGTCTGCAGGAGTATAAAAGCAGACATAGTAATATAAAGTCAGACAACGCTGAAGCTGATAATAAAAGTTAGAAAACTGTAGTCAATTCTCAACCTAAGAAAACTCCTGATCGAAGCATGGAGTTAAGACAGTGTTGTAACTGTGGAAAAATGGGCCATATCGCCAGATTCTGTCGTAAGAAGGTCAAGCACAACAACAAGGATGCAGAAAACATTTCAACTAAGGATATCGAGAAGAAGAACTTCTCCGGTATTGCCATAATGTACGAAGACGAAGTTAAACCTAACAGTAAATCATCATTGTACTTGGACAGCGCTAGTAGCCATAATATCTGTAATGATAAGAATTCGTGTAATAGCTATCAGGAACTCCGAAAACTCACACAAGTCTACGAACCTTCAGAGGAACTGGTCCAGGCCCATGGGATTGGCACAGTAGACCTGAATATCAAGATGTTCCAGAGTGAACAGCAAGTTGTGAGGTTAACTAATACGTACTTTGTATTTAGACTATCGGCCAACTTAATATCTGCGGATGTACCTAGCATATCAAGAATGACGAGTATATTGTTAAAGATCCGAAGGATCAAGGAATTATAGTAGGCAAAAGAATGAATGGGAGTAGATTGTACTCGCATAAATAATCAACTGAAGTATTATTTCAGCGAGCACAGACATGATAGATATCGTTTATGGCATGCAAGACTTGGCCATATATCGTCTACAAAAATGAAAATGATCCAGTCCAAAAATTTACTTAGAGGGATAGAAAATATCAAGATTTCTATGGACGTGAAAGATGAGTTCTGCGAGAGTTGTCAAAATGGTAAAATGACTAATATTAGTCATAGGAGATTAAAGGAAATAAGGTCAACCAAACCATTGGAGTTCGTGTATGCAGACCTTGCGGACCAATGCAATCATACAATAGGAAAAAGGAGTACATATCTTCACCAAGCGTAGTTTCATCGATGTAATAGAAAGTAAGGACGCCGTGATTGATCACATTAAAACATTTATAACCTATGCAGAGCGATCTTGCGGAAATCGAGTTAAGCATATCTTGTCTGATCAAGGGACAGAATATATCAACAAGGGTGTGATGGACCTTTTAAAGGAAAAAAGGATTAAGTTCCAACATTCTTCGGCATGTCAGCCCCAACAGAACGGCATCGCCGAAAGGTTTAATAGATTCCTACTAGCCATAGCAAGAACTATGCTGGTTGATGCCCAGTAACGTTTTGGACGTAATGCCGTAAAGTGCGCAAATTACATCTTAAACCGCATACCACATCAGAGTATCAAATTCGATATTCCTCTAACCCGATGATACCAGAACAATGTATCTCCATGCATACTACATTTGAGAAAATTTCGCAGCATTGCTTACATGAAGATGCCAAAGGTACAAGTCTGAAGTAAATTTGATTCAAATGTTCAAAAAGGAATATTTCTGGGATATTCTCATTCGATAAGGGTTACGTAATTTTTAATACAGAAGATAGAAAGGTAATCGAGACGAGAGATGCATATATCAATGAGAATAGATGTGGCAGTGAACTTCTTTACGCAAACCGAAGTGAAGAAAATTATGAATACGATCTTGGGCCTACTAGTAGAAAAATCGAAGACACTGATACCAGTTCTTCTGAGGACAATGAAATACAAGATGAAACCTCAAGAGAAGAAGATTCATTCAATGAAAATACTTCCGACAAGTCAAGAGATGGATCTGAATGTTCTGAGTTAGAACCGACAGATGAAGAAGCGGAAGTTGAAAAGAGTTACATGAAATTGAGGAGTCGTTAGGTCAAGTTGAATCCCAAGGTTAGAGTCAATACTAATATACGTGAAGTTATCCCAGCAAACTATACCGAGGCGACTACAGGTTATAACGGTTCAAAATGGAAGGAAGGGATCATAGAAGTATTGAAAAACCTTGAAGATCACCATACACGGGTGGAGACGGAGATCCCGGATTATTCTAGACCGTTATCCTCCCAATGGAGCTTTAGGATCAAAAGACACGTCAAAGGAAATATTACAAAATACAAAGGTCGGTTATTAATAAATGGCTATATGCAAAGAAGGGGAGTGAACTTCAATAAAACCTACTCACCTATTCTGAGTCTAATAACTATTAGAATGCTGTTAGCTATAGCTGTACAGAGAAAATACGAAATCGACCAGTGCAATGTGAAAGGAGCCTACTTAAAGGGGTAATAAATCATGAGGTTTACATTGAGATTCCCGAGTCTAACAACTGAGTCTAACAACTATTGGAATGCTGTTAGCTTTAGCTGTACAGAGAAATTACGAAATCCACCAGTGCAATGTGAAAGGAGCCGACTTAAACGGGGTAATAGATCATGACGTTTACATTGAGATCCCCGAGGGAATAGAAGTGAAGGATAAATCATGTGACGGATTAAAGTTGTTAAAATCAATCTACGGCTTGAAACAAGCAGGTCGTAATTCGTACGATACACTTCGAGATAATTTATTGAAGAATGGATTTAAAGGCACAAAGTCAGAGCCATGAATTTTTACATACGAAGCAGATGATAAAGACCAATATATACTACTTTTCTATGTCGATGACATTTTGATTATAGGTCGAAGTGAGAAGATAATCTGCAACATTAAAAGTATGCTGGATCGATTATTCGGCATAAAAGACTTGGATCTTATAAGTAGATATTTAGGTATGAATATTGTATACGGTAAGGATCGTCGAAAATTATCCATTTCACAAAGACAATTTATCCGCCACCTATTAGTAAAACGTAAAATGGAAAACTCAAAACCCATGAGTATATCATTAGTTGAGGCATCTTATAAGGATCGTCATAAGAAAGATAAAAGTGAGACAATAGGAAAGCAAGATCGCCTGACATACAGAAGTATTATAGATAGTCTTAACTACATAAGTAACGGTAGTAGACCTGACATCACTTATTCTGTCAACAGATATTCAGTAGCTGTAAGTTCTCCGACAGAACTTCATATGAAAAATGTCAAGCGTATATTACGGTATCTTCATGGCAACAAAGATATGAAGATGATACTTTCAAGAAGAGAAAATGTACTAGTTGCTTACTCCGATGCAAGTTTTAGTGAGTGGTCGAACGGAAAATCCACATCAGGAAACACAATATTCATAGGCAGTAACCTAATATCGTGGAAGAGTAAGAAACAAAGTTTAGTTGCCCAATATATGCAAGAGACTGAGCTGGTATCTTGTAGTGAATGTGCTCGTGAAGTAGTAAGTTATAAGAGAACATTGGCTGAATTACAATTTCGAGACCTATCAAGCCAAACAAGTATACTTTACTGTGACAATCAACCCACGATTCGGATGATTGACAACAAGTTCGAGACCACGAGAAGCAAGCACAATGACCTGAAATACTACCTCATTAAGGATTATGTAGAAAAGAGAGCGATTTTACTTAAATATGTAAACAGTCAGCATAGCCCTGCCGATTTAATGACAAATACAGTGAGCAAGTCAAGATTTCAGGATTTAATGGGGCATTTAAAGGTTATACGTTTTGATTAAGGTAACTTGAAATACATATATATATATATATATATATATATATATATATATATATATATATATATAAAAATGAATGTATCTTTCTTTCTTTCTTTGTTTCTTTGTTTCTTTGTCCTTTATATACTCCTGGACCAAACATTGCAGAATTAATCTTTAGGACTCTACGGAAAAGATAGGCTACCTTAGAACCCGGACCCCCCCCCCCCCAAAGGGGTTGAAAAGGGGTAAAAGCCCTGAAAAACCCAATATCCACCTGGTGGTGAAAATAAGAACTACACAAATATCGTGTAAAGTGAAAAATTCGCTCTCCTATGGGGGGCAGGGACACCACCCTTGGGTGGGAGGAAGCCAACACAAAGGCTGAAGTGTCCCTCCCCGACCGACACCGGAACCTTATATTTAGGGCCCCTTCTCGGGCCCCCAAGTCAAATGCAAATAAAGAAAAATTCGCTCTCCTGTGGGGGGCAGGGACACCACACTTGGGTGGGAGGAAGCCAACACGAAGGCTGAAGTGTCCCACCCCGACCGACACCGGGACCTTATATGTAAGGCCCCTTCTCGGGCCCCCAAGTCAAATGCAAATAAGGAAAAATTCGCTCTCCTATGGGGGGCAGGAACACCCCACTTGGGTGGGGGGATGGCGATCACATGGGCCTCAGTGTCCCACCCCGGATCGACACCGGGACCTTATATATATATATATATATATATATATACATATATGTATATACTAATGTGTATGTGTGAAGAAAGAAGGAGGACTCAACTTTTGATTTACGAGCTGAAAATTGAAAGGGAACTTTCAATTGTGGTTAAGATTCAAGTAAAACTATTGATGTAAATTTTTCTGAACTTTAGGCAATTTACAACTGGCAAATCAAATAATGAATCGTGAATTGTTTGTGGGAAAACAATACACTCTTCTCATATCAAATTATGAGAAGACTGACAACAATGAAAGAGACGATCAGCATATGACCATTGAGGAGTTAAAAACTGTTTTGGTCATGAAACAATAGTGAGATGCAAAAGTACGATAGAGGAGTGATTATGTGTTCTAGAAGTATTTTTTGTAAAAAGAAGAACAACGAAAAAGTTTGCGAAGAAGACTGAGCATCAAAAATCTCAATTATGGAACAATATCCAAGTTTAAGTAATAGAATAAAGTCAGTGAATGCATAAATGATATTTATGATTAACAGTAAAGTGTACGGATATACATTAATCATATTTCCATGTTTTCTTCTAGATAGAAAGGAAACGATTCCTGTATATGAACAGGAACAGAGATTTGATTGCCTCCATATTGGAGATACTTCGTTGTGTTCGAAAGGAGATCTGATGTTCGTCTTAATTATTAGATTGTGCAGATTTCCATAATAAGACTCAAGACATGTTGGGTAAACTTGAGTTGACGGTACTGCCAATAGGACGCTTTGTTGGCATTCACTGTGGAGGTGCGTTTTTTTTTATTTTGATAGGCTTATATTACGTCATGGTGTTTATTGTCATCCTGCCCGTGCTGGTGATACCACGAGTGTTCCTTTTTTCTGAATTCAAGATGGCGCACCAAGGTTCTAGGACTGTTGAATTGTCAGGTATTTCATTTTTTTTTTTAATTAGAAATGAATTCTAAAACACATTACAGGATGAACGATACCAGCATTTTACCGTCAATCATAGTATCCATTTCAAAGATCCTGTCACTGGAGCCAATACGAATACAATTGAAACTATCTGCACCTCCATGAGAAGATAGTTCAGAGCGCACAGATCTCGCTCTGAACTGTCCTTTGACGCCTGAACACTTGACTAAAAACGGTAAAAACATTTAAAAAATTACAATTTATTAAAAAAATTAAAATATTTAAAAGTTTAAAAATTTCAATTACATGACCTGGTATCCTTCCCGACAGGGAAATTTTTCAAATGTGATCAACATTAACAACGGCTGGTTCAAAAAGGTTTAATTGTCCAAAGGGGAGGAGTGATTAGTCAATGTGATTCCAGAAAAGGATGATGGGAAGATCTTGAATAGTCCTGACGGCATTTAGTGAAGACAGGGTTGGTTGTGATGAAGAATGTTGTCTTGGTGGCACTTGAATGAAACAGGATTGTAAACATCAGCACGTGGAATTGTTTATCTTGTTGAAGATCGATCAGGATTTGTGATGAAAGACAGGATTTCTTATTCTTATGAAGTCTTCAAGTAATATCTGAAAAACTAAAGAAAACTTAAAGACTGATAAGAGTTCTTATCTTATGAAATTCATATTTAATAAAAATTATGAATTAAGATAGTAAAGATTTCATTACTTCTTTTATCCCATTGTTCTTTTGAAAAATTAATATTTTTTTTTTGCCCATTCTAATCTCTTCATTCTTTGTTTTGGAGATAGAAGTAGCTTTTTCCTTGGAATTCTGGACTTTAAGGGGAAGTCTTTGAGTCTGCATCGAATACTCATTGCATTCACATGCAACCCACATTCTGATAATTCATTTTTAATTGAATTATATGATTTTCTTAACAAAAGAAAATGAGAAACAAGAACAGCACAAGCTTAAACAAATTGCCTTTCTGATTCGATTATCGGAAAGGAATCGGGAACGGTCGTGTCGTCCTACAGAGAAAATTATAAGTTAGTAAATCAAGCTTAAAGCCTGTACACCTGTGTATCCTGAGAATGTTTAATCCCAAAATTTTTTACACAAACACGACCTCGGTTTCAGTTACTTAAACACTGTAACTATTTTCAAGTGATTACACAAATAGAAGTGGTCGGTTTTTATTATAAATATAAACCAATGAGAAAGCAATGGAATGTCAGCACCAGTCCCCGTAGACTGGTTGCTGACATGTCATGGAATCTTGCGGGAAAAGTTCAAACTAAGGATGTAAACAACTCCATGTGTTGACTGGCGATCCTTTACATTTCGCATTCTTGATCGTAACATGAAAAGGATGGTAATACAATATTGGATTCTGAAAATATATATAAATTAAAATTAGAAAATATATATACAATTAAAGTTTATATTTCTTAAATAAAAATATTATTTTTCTTTTTCCTTTCTGGGAATTTATTTTTCTCTCATTGTTACTGTGTTGTATCGTGGAGTTGTTTACATCCTTAGTTCGAACTTTTCCCTCAAGGTTCCTCAAGCTTCCATGACCTGTATGCTAATAGTCTACGGGGACGGCGCAAACATCCCTTTGTTTTTTCATTGGTTTATATTTGTAATAAAAACCGACTACTTCTGTTTGTATAATCACTTGAAAAAAGTTATGGTGTGTAAGTAACTGAAACTGAGGTCGTGTTTGTGTCAAAACTTTTGGATTAAACATTCTTAAGATATTGTAGTGTTTTTTATAGTTATTTTTATAGTTTTTATCACAGTCATCCTTTGTATTTTAGTTATTCAGTATTTCAAGTATTCTAGTCATCATTATTCAATTTTCTGTATTTATCTGTTAATCTGTTTATTTTTAAATTCTTGACGGTTTTGGCGTCCTCTTTAATTCACTTTATTTAAAACACAACGGTTTAAAAACCCGTTGTGATCACATGTCATTTAAATCAGCCAATCAATTGTAAACGCCACAACCAATCAAATCTTTGTACATAGTCTGTAAATATCAATGTAACCTGCAAATCAACAGTTCTTACTGTTCTCAGAGTTCCGTTCAGACCCAACAAGTCTTTATTCACTATGAACCAGATACCACGGAAAACACCCCACAATTTACAGGTGTACAGGCTTTAAGTTTGATTTAGTAACAATGGGATAAAATAAAGTAAAGTTTGGAGCGATGAGACCAGAATATCCATATTTGGCAGAGATGGAATAAAATATATAAGGAGGAGAATTGGAGAAGATTTGTTTTCTGAGTGCACTGTACCTACTATGAAGCATGCCGTTAGTGTCATGACCTGGGGTTGCATGACAGTTAAAGGTATAGACAGAATTTTTCTAATTAATGGCACTTTCAATGCGAAAATACATCGAATAATACTTGAGCCTTCGGAACGTGACTTTTTTCACGATAAAGAGACCTATCTATTTCAGCAGAACTCAGCTCCTTGCTATGTTGCTGCTGATTGTAAAAAGTTGTTTGAGGAAAACACCTTTCACTTCTAGAATGGCCCTGACTAAAACCCTATAGAGAATTTGTGGAGAATATTAAAGAAACATGTCAGTCAGAAGCAAACTAGGAATAA
>JAFIDM010009631.1:31392687-31421879 GCA_023159025.1 Thereuonema tuberculata
TTATAGTTCTAATTGTCAGTTTCGAATTACAAATAAACTGACGGATGTGAAATAAATTAACAATCTTGAGATTCAAAAAAAAGATTGAATACATTCCTTATTGATGGGGGAAAGGAAAGGAGATATAAGTCAAAAAACAATTTGAAAAGAGTTGTAGTCCCTATGGCCTAATGGATAAGGCATCAGACTTTAGATCAAAAGGTTGCAGGTTCGATTCCTGTCGCGGATGTTTCATTGTAAAAATTATTTCTATTTTCTATTCTCTCGGAAAATTGCGCCGGACAGACAGAAAGACAGACAGACAAATAAAAGATTTTAGTAATATAGATTTGGAAATACCCAAGAAACTTATCGTATGAAAGTGTGTTTTTATCATTCGTTTACAAAACATATTATCATTTAAATAACCAAGTGTACCTTACAACTAGAATAGAAATGACCCTGGCCGATCTTTTTGAACTTGCACGTAATCGTTCTTCCTATAGATCGTTCATTCATCAGGTCGCCAAGGCTCGGAATGGAGTGAAAGGCCGTGATTGATTGACCGGATGTAATTTGTTAATTAATGCAATTAAGCTTCTGATTTATGTTTATTGATTTTATAATAATTTTTTTAAATTTTTTTCCACACTAACAACCCACAGATATAAACAAAACTGAAATCGGTTACAAAGATTGGTTAAAACTCCCATTGAAGGTAATATGCTACTCTGACAAATGATTAAAATGTATATAAATTGCAGTGAGATTGAAAGTACTATTTTCAGCATATATGACTACTCCAACTGATTTTGAGAGTACTGTACAAACTTAACAAGTACCGTAGTTTCCGAAAGTACTTAAACTATACTTTCCTCCTTTTATTAAAGTATAATTTAGGGCTTTCTACTGTAAGGTACAATCGCCAAATATCGTCCCCTGACCTAATATCGCCTCCCATGATATCGAAGCGTATAAACATAGCGATTTCATGCCGTGATATTACTTCACTTGCGTTAATAGTTATTGTTCACTCGCGAACGTAATTTCTAAACAATGTCAATGATTTTTTTCCGCAACCATTTAAGAATCTATATAATTTATTGTACATACAATATATTCATAAACTTTTAGCTTGTTTCAAATGAAGTGAAGATGTTCATGGATTAATTTCAACTCAGCAAGTTTTCAAACTCGTAGTTATCAAGACGCGTCATTGTTCATCACGACATTAGTCTAATATCGTCGCGGTGGCGATATTAGGACATGTTACTTTGATTGGTAGATTATTATACTCATGCTTACGAAAGCGTTGTTGGATTCTACTGTATAATACTTTTCGTCATTTTTGTTGTATTTTAGATGAGTCGTCGTAAATCTTGGGACCACTAGTCCACGAAAAAAGCTGCTGATGCTGATCAATAAAAGGAAATAGGGTAGAAATTAGCAGAAAAATGAAATAATTTGCCATTTTAAACCTTAAAGATTCTTCGGATAGTTCAGAGAAAACTGTTGACAAACACATCAGTAACAGTTTAGACAAAAATTCAACGCTAACACCGAAATTGGAGAATTCTTTAGTTGAATATTTCCCATCATTGGAAAAAAATTCTTTTAATGACTCTTGCAGTAACTCAGTATCATGGCTTGATAATTGGCTTTTCGTAACAACTTAAAACATGATCTAAAATGGCTGAAGTTGTTGATTAAAAAAGGTCCCAATAAATCTACTCCTGTCCTTGAAACTTTGTTGAAAAGTAACTGCGATGAAGAACACGATGCTGAGTGCCCATACTATAAGGGTAAATGTTTCAAAGACCAATGTGGCAAAAAGTGGATAAAATTGAAAAAAACATCCAAAGTTGCACAAGGGAACACGAGGGTTGGAGCAAAGTGACAGGAAATAATTATATCTGCACGTTTTGTTTAGATGAATCGATCCTTTTTTCTTTCCATTTTCCTAATATCCTCCCCGGGGACAATAATAGGCACCAAAAATTGGAATGTCAGATTTTATGTTGTTTCAAAGATTTTGCTTTTATTTCTGTTGAGTTTATGTGAAGTTGATTTTCTAATGAAAATATAATAAAGCGATATTTTTCTGAATAACTGTCATGATTCTTTTGTTTTCTATCCAAAAAATAAAATATACTTTAATATAAAAACCAAGGGGGGACGATATTTGGTGATTGTACCCAATGTTATGTTATGCTATGCTATATTATGTACTACACTGCGACCGGAGGTATATTGTACTATCCCACGGAAAGAACAAAAGATGTGATTGTACTTTACTATCATTAAAGTGAAAAGCTGAATTCCAGGTAGTGTATATTTGCTGAAGACAATTATATACTTGAAATAAAGTAAATCAAAATGCACCAGGATATTGGAATTCTACCCTGAGCTATCATCAACGGGAATCTTAGATTACAGTCTCAAATGAACAATGTTTTTTTTTGTTTTTGTTTTTTATTTTATTTTTGTGTTTTGTGATTGGAGAACCACTTTCGCTAGATTAGGTGGGTTCCTTAACCTTTGATGCCTTCTGAGCTGAGGGTGTGTCTGGCTGATGACGCCTAATAAGGCAGAAACGGTCGTCTCAGATTCCCGTCGGTGAGAACTCAGGTTGCAAATCCTTTAGTGATTTATGCTTTTTAATTGAATATGTTCATGTTAATATTGTTTTTATTGAATTATTTATTTCAATTAATTACATAATAATTATCATATATAGTAAATTTTATAATAAATATCATGTAACGGCTCGAGTTTGTTACATCTTCCCATCTCCTAACCCTCTCATTTTTCCTTTATATTTCATTAGGTTTTAGAAATATCTCCTTATTTCTTTATTCTCTCCAACCCTTACCCCAACGCCTTGTCTTCCGTGCAGTTCCCCTCACTTCCTGCCAGCAAGGGTCAAGTCGGAGGTCAGGAGGGGAGGGCTTCGCTGCTGCAGTAGGTACGTTTCTGTTCACTGGCCGAGGGATATTACTGCCGGGGGATATTTCTCCCTTCTTGGACGAAGTCAGTCAACAACATGGACAGGAGACAGTATCTATCAATTGTAGCTCTGCTCATTCTGAGAAATCTAGAATTTGAAGAAGAAATTCTTCATCGATTAAGAAGAAAATAGAAGAAAAATTCAAGACATGTTTAGAAGAAGAGGTGTAGAAGGAAATTACAGTAATTTAATTACGCGTCATCTCCTAGATGAAGATAGTAAATTTATTTTCTTTTTTCGTATCTCCCGGAGTATGTTTGATTTCATCATTACAATAATTTCTGAATTTCCAGTTCAGTGCGAGCAGAGCCGTCGCATGGGCGAAGCGACCGGGGCGATCGCCCTAAGCGCCGCGGCCAGGGAGCACCGTGGCAACCGCAAAACTAAAAAAAATTGGAAATTCCTTTTTTTTTTTTTAATTGTTGAATCGGAAATTCCTGAGCGCCGCGGCCAGGGGGGGCGCCGCGGCAACGGCAAAACTAAAAAAATTTAGAAATTCCTTTTTTTTTTTTGGTTGTTGAATTGGAAATTCCTGGGCGCCGCGGCAACGGCAAAAATAAAAAAAATAAATTGGAAATTCCTTTTTTTTTTTTTGGTTGGATTTTTGGGATTGGGGGGGGGGGGCGCAAATATCAAGTGTAGGGCGCCTGACGAAATCTTGCCCCGGGCGCCAACAAACCACGCGACGGCCCTGAGTGCAAGATATTTGTAAGTACGGCCTTTCTCTGATTTCTATTCATCTTTTTAATCATCTTAAGAAAGTTTTTTACATTCCAAACAACGGAAATCCAAATACACATCAATAGTACCGCAAATCTTCGCTAATTCTCTACACATTTACCCCCCTGAGCTAATGTTGTTTAATCCCTGGCACGGATTCTTGTAAAGATTTCAACACAAACCAACGATTTCATAAAATCAAGGTATTTAGTAAAACGAGAAAAAAAAACAAAAACATAATCAAAAGAACATTTCTGATTAATAATTTCAGAATTATATTGATTTAGAAACAGCATTTTTTCCAAGGAAAAATTTGAATACTTTTTTCATATTCACAGCTAGACACAGTACAGCTAGACAAGGATTAATTTTTAACTCCGAATGTAATGCCATGGGAATAGTAAAAAAAATAAATTAAATAACATTCAAATTAATATAAAGTTTAAGAGTTTACCATAATTGTCATTAATCGCATAAAAAAAAAAGATGTTAACAGATAATTGAGATAACATCATATTGCAACAAATATAATAACATTATTACTGTAAAGTTTTATGAATTTTACTGTAAAGTTTTATGAATTTTACTGTAAAGTTACTGACTTTGAGATGTGAAAGTAAACTATTATTACTTTAGAATAATATCTATAAAGTTATTTTAACTTGAAATCTGAAGATTTTGAAGTTTATAGTTCAAAGTATAAAGATTAAAAAAAGAAAATTAAAAAAACTAAATTTTGATTTATATTACATTTGCGATTTATAAATGATTATTTTTTGTTCCTATAATTTAGGAACAAATATTAATGCTGATATTATTCCTTTGTCAGGGTCGAAAAAAAGCTAAATCCGGAGGAATGTTGATAAATCCGCTGAGAGGGAAGGGGAAAGACAGTTAAAATTTTCCAAACCACAGTTGTAGCAATCCGAACGTCGCAAACATTAAAGAGATGGACAAAAAAATTCGTAAATTACGAAAGGATTTTTTGAACATAAATAAATAAATAAATAAATAAATATTATTTTGATTTAATATAATGCATTAAAATAAAAAGGTGACATATGTGAAAACCTTATTAAATTTTCTCATATACATCATTTAACATTTATTTTTAAATGTTAAACTGTGAAATGCATTTGTTTTGATTTTAGATTTTTTAAACTACATTTAATATGAAAAAGCAAATTTTCGAAAAGATTGTTATTTAAGGCTTGAGAAAGAAAAGACGTGTAATCTTTTCGAAAATTTGCTTTTTCATATTAAATGTAGTTTTTACATTTATTATTAAAGAAATATCATATTCATTAACTGGACGTATTTTTTTTAACTTTGAAATATTAAAAATGCATTTGTTTTCACCCATAAACTCTTTCTTCTGATCACTTGCTGCATGCAGCAGGATTCTTGATTGCTATTTTTTCCTTCCTTTTCGACTGCAGCCCTTCTGCTGCTCTGACATCATCTGCAGCAGCAGTGAACGGAAACGCTTGAATTGAAAATAGAAGGGACCTAAGAGTCGCAGTCAAGGTTGTCGCCCCGGGCGGCAATCGCTGCTCTGCAGCGAGTGAGCGGAGCAGTTGCCTCACAGATGTTTATCCATCTGACATCCGAGTGAACAGGACTCTGAGAGGATAGTGAAAGACACACGGAAGGAAGGAGCGAACGCGAAGGGCAGGCAACCAGCCAACCTGCTGCCCTTCGAAATGGCTCACGACAGAAACTCGCAGCCAAAAGATACAACCAGACTCAGCTACAGTTCCAAAGCCCGGGGATTCGTTGCGTCTAAGAACGTTCTTCGATCTCCAGGTAGGCAAGGGTGAAAGCGTCCCGCAGCTGGCAGACGCTCACAGGTCAGCTAAACTTCGTACCCCGCACAAAACCGTTGCATCAGATGAACGTTCTTCGGATCCCGGACCTAACGGAGTGAAGAATAGCTTCACAGTGGACCCGACGCCTCCGCCTGGACTGCCTGCATCCCTCCAAAATACTCTTCGGACAAAATCAAGAGTAAAGACTGAACTATAACATTCATCTCCACTTCCGAGAATCGCCCTGAACTGCAAGAACTGTTATAAACTATTTCAACACGTGAGAACTCAATTGTGCTAAGTGACTTACGTCTAGCTTAGGATATTTTAAGTGTTTATTTGCTATCCAGTGTATCATCAATTGCGTTTGAAAACCCCGGGGGTAATGTATATAGCCATGTATTCATGTATCTTCATATGTAATCATTCCTCCTTATGCTACTCCTTCTAAGAATATATATAGTTTCCCTTTTATTATAAAGTCTGTTATTTTCATTTACTAGTTACCCCGGCTTTTTTTATTTATATTTACTCATTGAGCTGACTTTGGTTCTTTTATTGACTCTTGCACTGATTAAAGTAGGGCTGGGAGCCTCGGGCAAGGGTAGACAACGGGCGAGTGGGGGCCTCTCTGTTTACAAACAAACCTCTCCTTTGTTGCTTCACAGGGAAGCGCCGACCCCATTCTTGTATAACCCTTCTCGTGATTAAAACTGTTCCTCTGACGTGTCCGGGCCCAGCTGCTTCTTAGGAATAAACTATTTCATTGCGCTAAACATCCTTAATCCCTTCGCCACGTGTGCGCCACCAAACCACGATAAGAGCGTTACAATCATAAGCAATCAAAACATATGCAACTACATTAGATGATGATGCCGCATATTAGACAATGTGACAGGTCACTCGGAAACACCTACTTATTTTCTAATTCTTCCGGAAGTTCCTGAAACCTTTAATATCCTTTTAAATAATTTTCATATCTTTTCTTTTTATTTTAGCTTAAACTATTGGAAAAAACTATAAAATGCAAACTCTTTTAAAAGTATTGCTATTGTTTAAATTTTCCAAAAGTTAGTAAGGAATTAATTACAGAAAACATGGAATGAACTACAGTGTTACCTCCTTTAACGGACACCCTGAATAGCGGACACCTCTAATTAGCGGATATTATTGCGAGTCCCAGTCCCTTAAAATAGGACATTCCATGTTATCCACTCCGAATAGCGGACACTCTGAATAGCGGACAGTTATTTTAACTGTAAAAAAATTTTTTTTTTTTCGATTAACATTTCGACAAGCAATCATGGTTGTATTTACATTGGTGTCCCATATATTGATACATTGTATCGATGCCCCCCCCTCCCCCTCCAATACATTGTATCTGTGTCCCATGACTCAATGCACGAATCTGAGGCCCTTTTTTTCTTTGCAGTTGCTTTGTAAATGTCAATACCTCATAAAGCTATCCTATAAACGTGTTGATTAAATTTAGTACTAATTAAAATGGCATCAAAAAGGAAGAGATTGGCACTGAAAGAAAAAATTGATGTTCTTGAAGTTGCTGAAAAAGAAAAGCTGAGTGTGCGTTGTCTTCCTGAACGTTTTAAAGTTGGAAAAACTCAGATAAGGGAACTTTTGAAGGACAAAGATGAGATTAGAAAAATGTGGATGGTGAATTCAAACGAAAATTCGAAGAATTTGAAGTTTCGTAAAACTGAAACAAGCAAAATTGACGAAGTGGTCATAAAATGGTTCCGGTCTGCTCATGCAGAGAACATTCCTATAAGCGGTGTTTTGCTTTAAGAAAAAGCCAGAGAATTCGGTCAAATTTTAGGATTTGACGTTTAAGGCATCAAATGGATGGTTAGAAATTAATTTTCTATACATAAAATAATGAGAAAATTAATTAAGTGTAAGACAAACAGATTAGCACACATTTAAAAAGGAATATAGTAAATAATTTGCATATTCTCTCATATCACAAAGGTAATTGTAGAAATTTAATTAAGATTGTACGTAATTTTTCATTAAATGACATGTTTTAAGCTAAAAAATGAAAAAAAGACAGTCCTCCCCAATAACGAACACCTACCCAATAACGGACGAAACTTTCGGTCCCATGACTGTCCGTTATTCGGAGGTAACACTGTATTATGTATAAAATTTCATATACAGTTGAGTCTCGATATATCGAAGTTGAAGGGACGCTAAAAAAAAATTCGATATAGCGAGTTTTCGAGATAACAAGGTCATAACCAAACATAAACTTTCACGTAAAAACACAAGATACGGAATAATATTCTAAAACTTAGAGTCTTGATAGATGAGAATAAGTAAAAATATATAATGTTAGTTGACAATAACTCTAAATATGTCATGATAGTTGACAATAAGTTTAAATATAGCAACGATAATTTTAATTTTTTAAAGTAGTCGAAAATAATTACATTAAATTGAAAAGAATTAGTAAACGCAATGAACTTATATTGCTAGAATTTCTTAAAAAAGTCCAGTATCGTGGCCTGGCGATATCCCAAGCTACAAACCAAGATCCTTATTCCCATGATCATGATCAGCGATCAAGTGTGCAAATAATCTCTGGGTTACAAGACTTACTACGTATAGGAAATACTTAATTGCCTTGTGTTCCTAATCCAAGGATAAGAATATTTTTTTGATACAACACACACACTCCCACTCACACACACACATAAACTGACTGATTTCATGAGCCTTCTGTACTGGGAAGTAGCTAAAACTCCATCTCTTTCTATCTTGTTTATTGAGCAGTATAATTTGACAAGCTTTTTTAGTTAGAGTGCGAAAGTTTGAATATATAGAACTCACTCTTTTGTATAATTTATGATATTTAATAGCTTTTTTATTTGAAAATAGAATAAGTAATGCTTCAAAAGAAATTGAAGAATTCTATTTACTATTTGAGTTATTTTAGTTGATCAATGTAATTAGTATTATATTATCATTATTATATCGTTTTAACATTCACTGTAAGTAAAATGTATTTATTATCTGTTTCTAGCAATTTCTAAAACTTCATTTTAGACGCAGATCGTCACATACTCTACTGGGGTCACCTGATGGACTTATTACATTATTTATTAGAAATAAGAATAAGATAGGAAGGAAAATTTCATTATTACATTCCGGTTATTAGTTATAAATTTATAAGGAATTTTATGTCTAATAAATAATATAATTAAGAGAAAATGATAAAATCCTCCCTAGATTTAAAACTAACAACCTAAATCTAATAACGAGATTTAGATTCCTATCTTTTCCTTTAAGTAAAACAGAAGCATCCTTGAAAGAAAGACAGAATGCAACATGTCAAGCAATCATCGAAGCATTTGTATTGAAATTCTTACATGCATAGATGTGTCCATATAAACGAAGTTTTTCTGAAACACTTTTGTTATAAACAAGGTACCTTGCAGATTATTCCATACGAATCCCGCTTCAGAGGACCTCTGTTACAATTAAAATAAAGTTTATGCTTTGAACTAAATGTTGGAACTATGTCTGTGTTTCGGAATATTCTCTTTATATAGTGTTCTAGTTGTGGGATGAAAGATAATACAATATAACTATTTTTACTTTTTATGAAGTTGTTATTAGATTGAGGGTTGTAAATGTCTGAAAGAAAATTTTTAAAAGATTTTTTAATATAATGAGAAGAATAATCATTGTTAAGAACAATATTATTTACTATTTTTATTTCACTATTAAAATCAGCAAGAATAGAGGAATACATGAATGCTGTAGTAAATATCATTTTTATGATATTAAATTTAAAGTTTAAAGGAGTGGCTGAATAATAATTTAAAGTTCTGCTTGAGGCTGGCGCTTTCCTATAAAATGATGTGTTAGAGAAGAACCCGCTCTTCTTATCAATAAGACCAGAAAAGGAATGGTTGTTCAGCGTCTTCCTTTTCTATAGTAAACTGCAATTCCGTCAAGTAACTTTTGAATTTATACATACATTCTCAGGGATGTCATGATGCACAATAAAAAGGATAACATCAATATATATTTTGTAAAACAAACTGCGAAGTGTAGTAGATTCTCCTTTATATTCAATGAATTATATGACTATATCAGCGCCACAGCCGGAAACGGTCATTCCCATAAATAAACCTCGAGTTTGTTTTTAAACTTTATCTCGAAACATAAATAATTGATTATTTATAATAACTGAAAATAAATCCTTAATTAAATGACTACTTTGTTAAATTAAATGACTTAGTACTTAATTAAATGACTAAACTTTTGATCCAAGTAGTCAACAGTTTCAAATATAATATCTTGAGTTAGGGAAGTGAAAAGATCTGTAACATCAAGAGAAAACCTAATGCTATCACTACTAATCTAAAGAGCTCTTAAATCTCTTACAAGTTGTTGTCCACTTTTTACGTATCCTGTACTTAACTTAATAAAGTGTTTAAGGCTATTGTAAATGAATAATGAACATTTTTCCAAAGGGGAATTGCGACAATAAATAATTGATCTAGCTTTGTAATGACCATTCTCAAGTTTCGGTTTATGTTTTGGTAACATTTTTAATGAAGATAAATTGCTTACTTCGACTCTGAACTCTTTGTGATTGTGTTTAATTAACTTACATTTTCTTTTTTTTATTAATGAGTTTATATCAGAAGAAGTTCTTTTTATAATCACAGTCTCATTTAAATTGTTGGTTACTAGTTGGTAAGTGTCCATTTTATCTAATAAATGATAATTAACTAATTTAATATAGTCATTCTTTTTATAAACGATAGTGACGTCACCTTTATCTGCTTTTGTAACATAAATGGAATCGTCTTTTCTGAGTTGAGAATACGCATGTTTTTCAAGGGGATGAAGGTTACTGTGTATTTGATTTTTGTTAATAATAATATGAGTGAAACTTAAACGCATCTTGTCTTTTTCTTCGTTAGACTTGGAAATTAGCTACAAGATCAAGGTAATCTATTTTTCCATTAGATAAACTCGCCAGGACGCTTAATTGTTCATTATTAAGACGAATAAATAAGACCAATATGAGAAGCATTAATGACCTAGTTATTATTATAGCATTTAATTTGTGGCCACTTTTTCAAACTTAAATTTGTGAGCATTCAGATATGTTTAATTTTACAACAATGAAATTGATTAAAATATTTCTTAGCACCCAAGTTTAAAACCGAAAAATAGTCATTATATTGTAAACATTGATACAGAAATTGAGATAAATGCTGTAATTCTCTAACCAAACTACGGAATTTTGAATGTAGTATTTCTAATTGTAATGATAACAAATTTAATTGTTATAAAGACTATTTATGTTATTTTGTTGAAAGGGAGATTGAAAATTTAGAGATCTCGGGATTAAACCATTCTTTCTACACTTTAAAGTGACAATTAATTGTCATCGGATGGAAGCAATCTTCCGACTGATAGAGAAGAATTTATTAATATTAGAAATTGTATTTTAATTATAAGTCCTATACTAGTCCCGATGGTCAAGAAACGACGGGAGCCTTACCTCCCGCGCATCCTTGGACCTGTATGGCCTGTTTGGGGATTGCTTTAACTTTTAATTGTAACTCCTAATATAGGAGAAAAAAGATATGATAAGTAATAGTGGTGGTCTTTTATAATGTTGGTACTCGGTCTGGCTCGGGTTTGGTAAAAGAGAAGCCTGAAAATTAGGAATTAGGAAAGAAAAAAAAAATTCTAACGTCTCGATGATTGCTTGGTGATTTCTGTAAGCTTTGTCTTTCTTTCAAGGATGCTTCTGTTTTAGGTAAAGATAAAGATAGGGAGAAAAGAAAAATATTTGAATCTTTTTTTATTCAATTAACTGACTCATACAACACCCGTTTATTAGTCATTAGCATTAAGACGTATCTCCTGAATATTCCCTTACAGAACATCCTGAAAAGATGTTGCAGAAAACAATGAGCGAAAATCCAAGACCTAGACAATAAAAACAAAATAATGGATCGCATGCTTCTGCTGATACCCTACGCCGATGAAAGAAGTCCACACAATCTGATGACAACTATAATCAGATGACATGATTCGCCGCAACCATACGCAGCCACGGACTTACCGGCAACCAGAGATTCATTAGATCCCCACAGCGTTCATTGGTTCACTCTATGTCTGAATAATTATTTTTTCTATTCTGACTATATAAGCGTTTTATTCGTTTAAGATTGTTTTCCGCTGAAGATGAGGAGCTCGTAGTCCTTGAAATTGTCCGGTGTGTATTTTTTTGAAAATCTGAATTATATATTTAAATGTTTGGGTGTTTCGGTGTTCTCTTTTTTTAAAAATTGTTAAGTTACCTTTGAAATCTAACTTCATTTCTGAATTTATTACCTAAGGATATATTAATTAAAAATAAATTCAAAATAGTAAGGATAATGAATGTTAATTTATTCGTTTTACAACTCTGAAGTCAAACTGACAAACGTCACTCGACACAAAACATCTTTTCAATAAGGAAGCTCACCAGTATCATTTTAATAATAAAATCTTATTTAAAATAACTCCTAATAATATCACTTATTGAATTTAAAAGCACAGTTGATTGGTCATTTGTTTTTACATGATCCACGATGTTAGGCAAGGTGCCTTTCCACGACCGGTATAAATGGTATAAATGGTTTCGATATTTTCTTTGCTTTTATTCTATTCTACTCAAGTTTTTTCTTGCATTGCAGTTAGATTTGATTCCTTTATGGATTTAAAAACTTATGGCTTACTTTGGTTACCTCTTGCACAATCGACTCGAACTACCATGGTTTTCATTGACTGCTTTCTTCTCTTCAGGAGGCGTATCACTTATTGTTCTCTTTTAACATTAGAGAAAGGAACCTGAACTTTGTCACTTGATGTAACTTTCTTTAAATTCTAAATTTTTAGTTTTTGTTTTGTTTGACTGTTGAAAAAGCTTTCATTTTAATTCCATCAGTAGGAATTGTTTATCTCTAATCATGAAATAACCAAAGTTAAATAACTACACTTTTATAACATTAAAACAATAGAATAACCATAATACAATGTTAAACAGCGATAACATATATGAAGTATTAAATTTCTTTTCAGGTATTATTTATTCTATTGATATAAAAACCTTTAGATCGAATTTTACCTTAAGAATCAATGTTATGTCTACTTTCGTTGTATCCTGAGCTTCATGAAATCAGTAGCTCAGGTGTTTGCATGTAGTGTTGGCAGACTGATTAAGTATTAAATACCCATAGACAATTAGATATCCAATACCCAAATACATAAAGTAGATGATAGATAGATCTATGTAGTGATAATAGATATTTTAGATATTAATTTTTAATTTTGTTTCAATAGTATTCATTCTTATGATAATTTTTGATCTAAATAAATAAATAATACCTGAAAAGAAAATGAAAACTTCATATATGTTATCACTGTCCTTTAGTTGACTAACATTGTCTTATGGCTATTCTATCGTTTTAAAAAAATGCTGTTATTTAACTTCTGATATCTTTACAATGAAAGAAAAGTTTTTCCCTTCTTAAAATGAAAGCTTTGTTTAAAAGAGTCCAAGAAACGCACACACTTTATGCATAGCCTATTGCTTATATCAATCGTTCATTTGTCTCCTCGTCTTCGCAAATTAGATTAAAACTGAAATTAGCCAAAATACACAATTAAACGAAAGCGTCGGCCATTTTGGTGGTCAACTGGTGCGTTCGTCTTCTTATCCACGTGTCCTTCTCCGGTGGATTTGGCATCAACTCTTACGTCGGCAGCTCAACTGTTCACCGTAAACCATCAACTCGACGCTGTTAAATCAAACCGGCATAAGTGCAAACATTGAGTTTTTGAGTTGTTGGTGTCCAAAAATTTCTTTTTTTTTTTTCGTCTATTTTTATGTCGAACCGGCATATCGTATAGTTGAATAAAAATCCGTCAGATGGCGTTGGGCCGGTATGCATTTACACGCGAATAGCCCATTTTGAAAACTTTAAAGCACTCTTGTGAAAATTATGCATTTTGCAGATATGCCGGTTTGATTTCACAGCGACGAACTACAATTAACGAATCCGAAGACAATCTTAGTCTGTCTGTATTCGATCCATCACTTCTCATTAAAAGTCGTAAATCCTCTAATTAAAAGATTAATCGAAATTTATTAATCTTTTGTTTAATCTTTTAATTATGATATGTTTAAGAGTATTTTCCACTTAATGTTATATCACACACGTATTTTTATCCTCTTGAATATTTGAAGCTATTTAAAGTTATTTCATTAATTAATGCTGATTAATTAAAAGGGAACAGAAATGGAATTTGTAGTCTTTGAATGTGAAGTTTTAAGAAGATTCCTACAGCGTTTCAGAATTTATTAGGAGAAGAAACACACACACACAAATATAAAATCCGATTTCAGGTGTTCCATTTATCTACGAAATTAGGTTTAAAATAATAAGAAGGAATTTTAAATCACAGGAAGCAAAGTCACTCCTTCAATTCTTAACATTGAGTTTTAATAAGACAAAAGTTGTTTTTTTTATCCTGAGATACTCTAATATTACTAAACATTCAATTCAGATTGTTAAATTGAACTCTATATTGATTTCAGTTTCACGGACCCCGCAGTTTTGTATAGTTCTTAAACGACATAATAGCGATGATACAATGTTAATTCTCTAAGTACCTGAAACAGTAGCAATATAATAAATCTTTAATTTCTGAACTCCTAAATTTTTTTACCACTTAATGTGTTTATATATTTTTTTATTAGTTTTTATTTAATTGCGCATAGAAAATGAGACTTTCGGAGGTCAAAACATGAATTTCTTTCTTCTTTTTTTTAATGTGTATTTTTTTGTTTTTGTTTTAAATTTTGAAAGTACTATTTTAGTTTTGACTCATATTTCCATTCATCTCCGTTGGATGTCCTTGGCTGTCATCTAGTAAACAATGGGTCTCAAACTGTTGATGTTTGAAATTTCTTTTCCTACGTTATTCATTCTAGTTGTTCTATAGAAACCATCAGATTGAAATGATGCTACAAAATTTATCACTTAACTGAAATATTTTGTCAAAACATAATATTCAATCTCATAATCAACTGACTGAGTTTCCTGACTGTCATTAAATCAGTCTATTGGTATATTGGTTGTGGGTGTTTTTTATAATTTTTGAAGGACGAAAAAAATTCTCATAGAAACCATTGGAATCTAAACCTCTAAATCTCAACAATGGATATTAATCTTATTATTTAATTCAGTTTTGATAATATTAAAATTAATACACTTCAAAAAACTTTAATAAGCAATTAGAATCAATCAAACATCGAAAACAGTTTTACTGTTTGTGATGTTATCATTTATTTTAAATCAATAATTAAAAAATAAACTTTAAGGAAGAACATTTTAAGGAAAATAGTAAGTATTGTACTGGAAGCGGAAATCAAAAAGAGCTCATCATATAAGTCAATAATGGAACTTACACTCAGGTTAAATGTAACTGCCGAATATTAAAGGCTTTAGCTACACGAGGGTTGAAAAACAACGTCAGTTTAGTCCCCAAACATTCTTATAGGAGTAAGATATAGGAAAGTGCACACTCGAGGACTGAGCGTTGCCTACAATAGTAGACCAGCACTAAGATCTATCAGAGGGACCCACGTCGTATCTTAACCATGGTAGAGAGATGGATAGATGTGTTGGTGGGTTGATTATTACCATATTTAGAATCAAAGCAATTAATATAAAGAGCAGATGTTTGAATTCCAATAGCCAATTAGCATTTCCAAAAACTCAACTTTTCAGTTTGAATGAATATTAATTGTACTTAATACTAGAGTATGGGAGATATTTCGTTTTAAAAAAATTAATTTTGTTAAGAAAGAAAGAAGCAATTCTTAAAGATGATATTATCTTTTTCTTTCTGAAAAGTTAAAAGCCTAAAATGTCAGAATATTCTGATTAAGAAAACAATTTATTCAATTTATAAGTTTAGTTCTTGTTTTCAAATATTGATTTGTTGAAAATAGCTATGTGCTATACAGGATACATTGATAATAACAATTTCTAATTTTTGATAAATAATTTCTTCTAAATTTTCACAAGGCCTAGTTTATGCCTATATATACATTTTACATAATTTATATAATTTCTATAAAATAATTATAGGGTAAAATTATAAAATTTATCTATTTATTGAAATGTTTCACCTGAATTTCTGAAGGGTAAATGAAAATAATGGCAGGTCATTTAAAAATAGTGAAAGATATGCAGAGTGGATAGAAACTGTGTTGCGGAAATATAATTTAAAAGAGCAATTGCCATAAGAAATACTCACCTAGAATGAATCCGGTTGCTACAACGATCCAAATGGTGTATGATCAATACAACCAATCGAGAAGTAAGCATATTGACTTGAAGTATTACGTCATAAAAGATTATGTAAGAAAGGGCGAAATTAAGATCAAATATATTCCAAGCGAGAGTAACGAAGCTGATTTGCTTACCAAAGAGGTAAATAAAACAAGATGTAAAGAGTTGAGAATGAAATTAAACATTTCAGCCTAGTAAAGAGAGACTTAACTCTTACGTATGTCCTTATGACAATTGGAGGGAAGTATTGTTGCGGAAATATAATTTAAAAGAGCAATTGCCATAAGAAATACTCACCTAGAATGAATCCGGTTGCTACAACAATTGAAAGGCTAAAGCACAAGAGACTCACATTTTTATCCAGTGCCGATTGTTACTGCAACAAGAGAGAAATCACACACTCTTAGGAACTTGAAGCGATTGTTTTGGATTCTGCTTTTACTTGAGAAGCTGTTCCGTTTTCCGCCATGAATAGATGTATTTTGAAGATCGCTTGATTTCCTTGATGTTAGAAGATCAACGATGGATTCTTTCGCATTTAATTCGATAAGGAAGAAAAGGATTTGTACATCGAATTATTGCAAGGAATTTATCAAAGTTTAAAATAGGATTTTAAACTTATAAAGTCGAAAAGAACTAATCTTATGTTTGTGATATCTTTCAGGAGTTTTCATATTGTCGCTAGGCAACAGACATTCGACAATATTAGGTTTATTTAGGACGTTCCAATCCCGAAAGATCTTATCAGATGAAAAATAACGTAAGTCAAATTTATTTTTCATTTTAATACAGCGGAATTATATTCTCGGAAGAATCGAAAGGTCTATTCGTGATTGTATTTAATGGCGTTAGCAAGTAATCAAGTAAAGTAAAGATTTGTCCAAGCTCTTAAAGTAATTTGATTAAAGTTTAATCAAGTAATCGAGAAAGATAAAAGATTAGTTCAAGTGTTTAAAGTGATTTGATAAAAGATTAATCATGCAAATAAAGTAAGGATTAAAGATTTATCAACTGTTCATTGTTAGTGATCTCCAAGGATTTATGAAAGCAATAAGGCATATTATAAGTAAAGGCTTAATCAAGATATTATGGGCCAAGTTTAACGATAAAGATTATTCATTAATAAAAGTGAAGACCTGTTAATCTAAAGTTAAGATTTATAAAAGATCAAGTGAATTCTTTTCAAGGACTCTATGTTAAAGGTTAAAGATTTATTTTAGAAGTTAAAGTAAATCCCAGTCTTATGAAGACACCTAAAGAAAGTTTAAAAGGTTAAATAAAGATTTGCATTTTAGGAGAAAGATTTAATGCAGATGAACTTTTATTAAAGCGGATATTGACATAAGGAACTATTTGTTAATATTCAAGTTATCTTTTATCATACAAGTATTAATAAAAGGAAAAAAGATATCATAAGAAGAATATATATAAATGTAAAGGAACCAATTCTTCGTTTTTATAAATAAATTATTGTTGTCTTAATCTCGAGTATAAAGGTGTTTGTTTACTCTGTTAATAAAGCTAAATATTAAGGTTATTCAATTAGGATACATTCAGGACTCTTTAGAGGAATTAAGAAGATTTTTCCATGGGCTCAACAGGTTCCAGTAATCAGGTAAAGTTCATTCACCCTGATCAAGAACAAAGGTTAGGCTCCTGAATACACTGAAGGCCAGATCAATTGAATAACATATAACTGTCTGCATCATAAAAGGTTACGAACCTTAAGTAAAAAAAAAAAAAAAAAAAAAAAAATTCCCCACACAAACTGTATATAAGAAAGTTGGCTACGAAGCCTTTCGAGTCAGAAAGGGAGAATTTCTAGTGTTTGTATTTAGCAGATAGCATAATTTAAAAGCACTTATTAAATGTTAGGTTTATCTATTTCAAAAAAAAAATAATTAAATAAAAAGTAAATTAATATAGAAATTTGAACAATAAACATTTCGAAATATGGCTTTAAGTTTTTTCAGGACCTTCCTTGTATGGTGAATACAATTCTGAAAGACCCATAATCTTAAATACAGAGTGCAGGATATTGTGAATGTAATCTCATCTATTACCCAGAGATTGTCACCCAACCTGTTATTTTGGATCTAATATGTTTGTAGTTAGAATTCTAGATTACTACTCAGTATAAATATATATAAACTAGAGGTGTAATTTATCTTTAACAAAAAACATTCAAGGAATTCATGTTAAAAAAGTTTAGCATTTACAAAATATTATTCCTTCATAACTGATTTCTTCAACAAAATTAAATAATAATTTAAATTAAAATGTTATCTTTCATAAACGATATAAATGACATCACGAAAGATATTTTGGGTTTTTTTTTTACACTTATTCAAAACCCGGAATAGGAAAATGTATTGTCGTTCAAATGAGAAAACCACATCTTCAAGTGATACTTTTAGCATTTTTTTCTAGCAATGAACAGTTGAAAATAACTAAATAACTATGCGGTGTTTAATTTCTTCGTGATAAAATTTTGAAAAATGAAAAGATAAAAGATAATAAATAAGAATATATTTCAGTAATAAGATATTTTTAAATTTAGTAAATGTAAATTGATTTCACCATATTATGTATAAACAGTAAATAGAGAAAATCCCGCAAATTACCATTTGTACCTATATGTTTATTAATAAGAGTTGGTCAAGTGTTCGACAGAAGTTCTTGTTCCTACTACAACACCTACACATCATTCGTTTTTCCTACAACTGAGTGTTTTAGGATTCTTATTCAATGGCTGCTTGATTATTTTGACTACTCTCTTTTTAGATTGATTACAACACCTGTATGATATTTGTTTCTGCTACAACTGAGTGTTTTATGATTCTTTTTCAACGGGTGTTCGATTAATTTGTCTATTCTGTTTAGAGATTGATAGAGGAAGATACACACACACATAAAACGGTGATTGATGAACTTAATTATCAGTAAAGTTAATTTATTAAATTATCACACTTGATCGCTGATCGTGGGAATGACGATCTTGGTTTGTAGTTAGGGAAGCATGGTACAAAAATTGCAGGGGTAGCCATTGCTCATAACGCTGGCCATTCCATGTTGGTCAATGGCTCATTCCAGATCGTTCACCATATTCTCAGATGGCACCGAATGAAGGCAGGGAATGAACACTAGGATATTGTTCCTTTAAATTCCTATAAGCTTCAAAAAGGAAATTAAAGCCTCCCCTCCCATTTAATACAAAGTCAAGAGGTAGCGTATGTCGCATTTTATATACAGTTTGTTTCATTAAATAATAATATAAGGTACCCTGCCCAAATAACGCCACCTTACCATTTAAATTACTGTAAGTCTGGAAATAATGTGTATCGAAACACGAAAATTACGACCAAGAAAGTTTAATCTTCTGTTTGAAGCTTACCATAATGAAACATATGATAACTTTTACTGGAGAAGTATGAGAACTCAAATAAAAAACATTTGCAAACTGGCGTTTTAGGAACACCTGTTCCAATTAACGCCACCTACTTTCTAGTAACTTAACTTATTTAAAATTAAGAATTATTCCATCATTGTAAACATTATTTGTACAAAATTACAGTAAAAAGCAACTAAATTTGACTTTCTGTAAAAAATAATAAAAAATCACTTGAAATTAACGCAGTCTTTCTAATCTGTAGCTAAGACAAAAGAGGAAATGTAAAAATTAATTAATTTCGGCATTTTCCGATTATAAAAGCAAAATAATAAATAAGATAAAAATCTATATTTTCATGAAATATATTAGTAACTTTTAAATGTCGTACGAAACCTAAAATCGTATATGTAGACCATTAATACCACCATGGCATTAAAGCGCTGCTGAGCAGATGGATCACATGATACACCTGTTTGTCTACAATTTCCGAATTTTAAAAATAAAGTTAACTTATCTACATAGAAGAATCATCAAGAATCAAGAAAATATATCGTTTTATATAGTTAATCTTTGCCGAACATTAAAAAACCTATATTTTATCTTACATTGATATAGTAGCAGCCTTTTAGAACCAGTCCTAGACACGAAAAGGAGTAAATGTAATTTCACTCGAAAATGTTGGCGGTCTGCTAGTAACTCACTTCAGCACTAGATGGCTTGTTCATGCAAACTACTTTAGTGCACTACCGCATTCTCTTATATTTATGAAGAATTAGATAGGTGGCGTTAAAGGTATACATGGAGTTATATGGCTGAGGTACCTTATGAAATTTTATACATATTATTTCATTCCAAGTTTTCTGGAATTAATTCCATTGTAGCTTTTTGAAAATTTGAATAAAAGGAAGACATCTAAACGATTTTTCCTTATATATAGTTTTTCCATACTTTAAACTGCAATAAAAAGAAAACAAATGAAAATTATTTAAAAGGATATTAAAGGTTTCAGGAAGAATTAGAAAATAACTGGGTGTTTTCGAGTGACCTGTCACATTGTCTAATAGACGGGATCATCATCTAATGTCGCAGCATTTGTTATGATTGATTATGATATTTACTACAAAAACTGGAATTAGATAAAACAAATAAAATAATTCAATAAAAATAAAGTTAAAATGCAAATGTTAAATTAAAAAACAAATCACTAAAGTATTTCCACCCTCTCAGTGCAAACTGGCGACTGGAATCTGAGACGACCGTTTCTGCCTTATTATGCGATCCTCAGCCAGATTTACCCTCAGCCAGATTTATCCTTAGCGAGTGCGTGCGAAGGTTAAGGATCCCACCTAATTTATCGAAAGTGGTTCTCCAATCATAAAACCCAACAATAAAATGAAAAACAGAAAAAAAACCTGTTTATTTGAAACTGTAATCTAAGAGTCCAGTTGATGATAGCTCAAGGTGGAATTCCAATATCGTAGTGTATTTTGATTTAAGTTATTTTACATATATAATTGTCTTCAGTAAATTAAAGCTTCAGCAACACAAATGGTCTTCAGCAAATACACACTACCTGGAATTCAGCTTTTCAGTTTAAAGATAATAAGGTACAATCACCAAATATCGTCCCCCTTTTGTTTTATACGTTAAAGTATAGTTTATTTCTGAATAGAGAATAAAAAAATCATGATAGTTTATCAGAAAATTATCGCTTTTATATATTTTCATTAGAAAATCAACATCACATAAACTCAACAGACATGAAAGCACAATCTTTCAAAAAACATAAAAACTGACTTTGCAAAATGGAAAGAAAAAAGTAACTAATCATCTAAACAAAACGTGCAGATATAATTATTTCCTGTCATGTTGCTCCAATCCGCGTGTTCCACTTGCAACTTTTGATTTCTTTTTCATCTTATCCACTTTTTACCACTTTCGAATATTTACCTTTAAAGTTTGGGCACTCAGCATCATGTTCTTCTCCACGGTCACTTTTAAAGAAAGTTTCAGGGGCAGGGGTAGATGTATTAGGAACTCTTTTGAAAAATAACTTTAGCCATTTCAGATCAATATTTTTTTCATCTGTGAGAAAGGATGTTTTAAGTTATTACGAACAGCCAATTATCAAGCCATTCTACTCAGTGACTGCATGGGTCATTTAAAGATTTGTTTTTCTAATAATAAGCAGTATTCAACTAAAGAATTCTCCAATTTCAGTGTTAGCGCTGATTTTTTATCTAAACCGTTACTGATGTATTTGTCAACTGTTTTCTCTGAATTATCGAAAGAATCTTTCAGGATTGAACTGGCAAAATAATTGATTTTTCGGCTAATTTGTATCCCATTTCCTTTTATTCATCAACATCAGCAGCTTTTTTGGTGGACTCTTGGTCCCAAGATTTACGACGACTCATCTAAAATACAACAAAAATGACGAAAAGTACTATACAGTAGAATCCAACAACGCTTTCATAAGAATGAGTGAAATAATCTATCAATCAAGTAAAATGTCCAAATATCGCTCCAGGAACGACATTAAACAAATGTCATATTGGACAATGACACGTCTTGATAACTACGAGTTTGAAAACTTGCGGAGTTGAAATTAATAGGTTGACATCTCGACTTTAATTAAAACAAGCTAAAAGTTTATTAATATATTCTATGTACAATAAATGGGGATGTTTAAGGTCCTTGGGTTCGAGGCTGAAAAAGTCACGTGATGTTGGTGTCACTTCTAAAAACATGCCGAAGATTACTGAAGCCCCTCTGTATATTAAAGGTTTCTCAACTTTAAATATCGGCATACAATTAAGGAGGCGTATGGAAGTAATGTAGATACGTTATTTCTAGATGAAAGGAATAAGTATATTTAAAGAGAAATTTGTTTCTGATGTTAATGTTCATGACGATGGCGAGATACCTTTCTACAAAATCGTTGGTCGTGTGAAAGCAGAAATGAAAAAAACAAAAGTAAATGAAATAACATTAACAGAAATAAAGAAACTCAGTTTTTGAAATAAAGCTGCAAAAAAAAAAAAAAAAAAAGCATTGAAATTGAAAAAATGTAAATTGAGTTTCAGAAATTTTCTGTCGAATCACTTTCAAGGTCATTGTGAAGAAAACCAACTGATTATATAAATAATAAATTTATAAATAAATAAATAAATAAATATTTAAGCTTTATTTATGTTGAAATTTCAAAATTAATTAATTATGCAATTTTTGAAGTAATTTGCAGGTATAATAATGGTTTATAGACGCTTCATTAGAACTTATAAAACAGGATGTAATTTTAACATAATTTTAATACATCAGAAGGGAAATAATAATTTATTAAAACCCTTTGCTTTTAATTTTCTCATTACTGCAGTAAATGAAGATAAACTTTTTTCTATCGCATTATAAGCATTACCGGTCCCGCCATTGGGAATATGTTCTTAAATTGGAATTATTAAATAATACGAATTACAATGATAAATATTACATGAATTGTTTGAGCATTTACGAATTTTTTCTTCCTACGTTCTGATATTTAAAAAAAAAATTATTTCAGTAAACGATATGACTTGAAATCGACATTGAAAATAAAAACATAATATATAAAAGAAATTACTATATGGAACAGTTTTAGCAATTTAAAAAAAAAAAACTCACTATTAATATTAATAAATTGCATTTAAAAAAAAAAAACATCTATGACCGAAATAAAAAAAAAATTTAAAAGAGGGAAGCTTATTTTTAATCATATTAATGAAAATAGAAACGAATTTGGTTTAAGTAATACATCAATGAATTCGATTTGTAGAATTATAATGTATAGAAATTCCATAGATAATAATAATAGCATAAATACAGGGTGAGCAAAATGAAAAGTAAGTAAGGGAATTCCTAAAGTAATATAATTTTATTAACCTCGAATAAGTAAACTGGTGCTTGAAAGGGATCAGCTGATGTTAGAGCAAACTGTGCGTTCAAATCATTTCTTTTAGCTTTAGAACTCAGGTTTAGTAACATTAAATCAGTTACTTTTATCTTTACTTAGGAAATCATGAAATTACATCTTATTTTTAATCAAACAGCAAAGTTATTTCGGAGGAATTTGAAAATACAGTGGAACCCCGCCATTCGTCCACCTCGTACAACTCATTATTCGTCCAACTTTTTCAAGGAAAATTGAACTCGCCATTCGTACCCTTGCTCGCGATTCGGACAGCGGGACCTTGTTAATGGCTACGCCACGCGGTCGCTTCAGTTCAGTCTCATGCTAGCTTCCGTACGCTACGAATCATCCACGCAAGCTTCATGAAACTTTTTGCTATTTTCTGTTATTTTTTGTTATTGTTATTAAAATTAGTGCAGCCACGGGTCCAAAAAAAGATTACCGATTCAACCAAGCCTAAAAGGAAAGCAGTGAGAACGACAATTGAATTGAAAAAAGAACTCATTTCGAAGTTTGAAAGTGGAACTCGTGCCTCTGACCTGGCAACTCAGTATGGCATGGCGAAATCAACCATATCGTCTATACTTAAAAAGAAAGACATAATAAGAGAGCAGGCCCGGATTTCCGCCTAGGCCTAGAAGACCCGAGCCTAGAGGCCCAGCCAGCCGAGGGGCCCCGCCGTATTGGATTTTTTTGGGTTGTTGAAAGGGAGATTCCGTATTTTTTTTTTTGGTTGTAGAATTTCGGGATGGGGGGAAGGGCAAATATCAAGTGTCTAGGGGCCCTGGGAGTTTCAGTCCGGGGCTGGGTGGGGGAGCCCAATGTAAGTGGGGCCTCGGGGCCCTGGGTCTTTCAATCCGGGCTTGCAAGAGAGGCCTATGTATTTATTGTTTTTATGTATTTTACGCTTAAAATATTATTACAAAGGTTTAAATAAGCAATCATGTCTGGGTTCTGGAACGGATTAATCCAATTTACATTATATCTTATGTGAAAAAATGATTCGCCATTCGTACAAATCACCATTCGGACAGGATTGTGTACGAATAGCGGGGTTCCACTGAATAGCAAACGATATCACGAAGTTTTTACTAGAAGGCATTGGAGGGTTAACCAAAATCACGTGACAGTGACGTCACGTTAAACATCCCCATTACATAGATTCTTAAATATTTGCGGAAAATCTCAACCATGACATTTTTTAGAAAATCACGTTCGCGAGTGAACATTAACTATTAACGCAAGTGATCTAATATCACGCGATGAAATCGTGTAGTTTGAACGCTTCAATATCATGGGGGCGATATTAGGACGATTTTAGGCGATTGTACCTTACCGAGTATATAGAATATAGTAGAAACCCTAAATTATACTTTACTAAAGGGAGGAAAGTATAGTTAAGTTCTTTCGGAAACTATTTGTTAAGTTTTGTACAGTACTCTGAGAATCATTTGCATTCGTTACATATGCTGACAATAGTACTATCAATCGCACTGCAATTCATGTTCATTTTAATGATTTGTCGGAGTAACATTTCGCCTTCAAGAGGAGTTTTAACCAATATTTGTAACCGATTTCAATTTGTTCATATCTGTGGGTTGTTAGTGTAGGAATTATTAAATTTTTTTTAAAAAATCAATAAATATAAATCAGATGTATTAACTCACAAATTACAGCCTGTGCACCTGATTTTTTTAACCAGGTGTACCAGCTGTAATTTGTGAGTTAATACTATGTTCAGTACACGTGAAAGAATAGTTACCTAGATGCTTAATTGTCTTTGGTAAATATAGATATTTTACTCAACTTTTTACTTTAGGACATTTTGAAGGAAAGGTTACATAGTTACATTCAGTACCATTACGAGAAATGCAGAAAGTTTATAGTTTCGACATTGCGCAAGTCATGAAGTACGAATTGAGAATTCTACGATTGAACTGTCTTATTATATTTTTTTTAAACTATTAAAATCCGAAATGTTTATATGTTTTGTAAACGAATGATAAAAACACACCTTCATTCAAGAACTTTCTGAGGTATTTCCAAATAGTTGTTGAAAATAACTAAGTAACAAGAGCGTGATTCCAAATTATATAATTAAAAGTTAATGCTCCAATGTTTCAAATTTTTCAAATTCTTTTAAAACATGTTGCTGCGATTAAGTGCAGAACGCATAGAAATAAGTAGAGATGCAACAAGAATATTAGGGGATGCAAATGTAAAAATCATGAAATGATTTATTTTACAAATCATTAAAAAATATTTCCTTGCAATGAATATTTACAAGTGACATATATATATACATATATAAATCCAATAGACAAAACTTGAATCGCCATCTTTTCAAGTTTCGTGAAGCAAATATTTCATTCAATGATTTGCAATTTAAAATTCAGAATGTAAAGAATATAAGAATAAAATTAACTTACATCACTAAACATATAAAATTTGCCGGACAGCTTTCTGAAATTTAAAAACCAAATTAATTTCAAAAAGCTGTTTCTGTGTAAGTATTAAGATTCGAATATACAAACACGTCATCAGCGGCACCTGGTGTTGAATTTTGAAACTAAGCTAAAAAAATTTTTAGAAATAACATAAAAGCGCTTTATTATAAGAAAATTGCTCTCTTTTTTAATATTTTTTTAGGTTTTTTAAATTTATTTTATTTTTTTAAATTATCTTTTAAATTATATGCTTTTTTTGCCTATATGTATAAAAATCTCTCACATATATATACATATAAAAATTATTTGTTTTATACACATACAAGAAAAATATTCATTTTACATACATACATAAAAAATTATTCATTTTACATACATATATAGAAAAATTATCCATTTCCCATACATACACAGAAAATTTCTTAAAACATACTACAAAATATTAAGAGCAAAAGATGACAGTTATCAATTCAAACTTAAAACTTCCTCAAATAGAGGATTTAATTCTAAGTTGTCATGAGATAACTTGAATGATCAAAATATAACAAGTCCTGTTTAGAAGATTAATGATTAAATAAAATATTGAATATATTTAATTTTATATTTTTTGTAGATTTGAAATTTAAATTTCTTTTGAAATCGAATAATATAAGTATTTAAAATTTTGTTAGGAAAATTATTATTTTTAAATTCATTAATGAGATAATTCAAATTATTCAAAAAATCATCTATTTTAGAGTTAATGGTAAGATATCTTCTTAACTCTTGTAAAAAGATATTTTGAAATAAATTAAAACTAACATTACTTGTAAATTTGTGAAATCTGTTTATTTTAAAAGGAAACAAAAATGTTTTATTAAATAATTGTATATGAGGCATTTGTTGATTGAAATATATTCTCAAATCCAAAAAATCCACAAATTCAGCATGAATATTGGTTTGCTGTAAGTTAATAATATTATTATAAATTTTATCTTCTATATAATTAATATTAAATTTAGTATTAAAAATAATTAAATCGTCTATATATCTAAAAATTTTAAATTGGAAAGGGAATTCAATACAAAATTGATATTCAAAGGCCAATAGAAATAAGTTAGCAAGAATGCTACTGTAGTTTACACCCATTCCAATACCTTTAATTTGGGAATATATTTCATTATTAAATTCAATATAATTATTGTATAAATTAAATTGAAGAAAATTAATAAATGTTTTAATAGGAATTTTAAATAGATTAGTAATATTAAATTCTGAAATTAAAAATTTTATTTGCTGTAATAATGAATCCAATGATATATTTGTAAATAAATTTTCAAAGTCTGCAGTAATTATATTAAAAATTTTGTTATTATTCACATAATTAATAACTTCATCATGGTTAATAATGAGCCAATAAAAATCCGGATTAATTTTACTTTTAATAATTTCATGTAATTTATTTAAAAAAATTTGTAAAATAATATTAGATTGCTTTAATATCGAATTTGTTGTGCTGCATATCATTCTAAATTTACCTGTTTTGTGAATTTTGGATTTAAAAATAAATAATTGAGATTTTTATTGATATTGATTTTCTTATATTTAAGTGTTTTAAATTGTGATTGGAATTTAGAAAAACTTTTATCTAAATTGTTTAAAATAAATTCTTTAGTTTTAGTAATTTTTAAAAAAACGGTTTGATCATTCAATAATTCCTTAATTTTTTGAAAATAAAATTGTTTTCAAATGATAGCTAAATTGTTGTGTGCCTTGTCTATAGTTGTAAAAATATATTTATCTTGATATGTTGATATAGTTTTTTTAATTTTGTGTAATTTAAATTTATAATCTATAGCATTGGTAACCCTGTCATGTGAATTAAGTTGAATGTTATTGATTTTGGATATAAGATTTTGTTTCCATTCTATAAAATTTTGATAACATAAGTTATATTTATAAATGATTTTTAGTATAAAATTGTTTATGTCTTTTGTAAATATATTAAGTAATTGTTTGTGTGTTTTGTTATTACGAAGTCTATAATTTATACCTAAATTTAAAAAATTTTTTAACTTAATATTGTCTATAAAATTTAAATTACCTGTGACGATATGTGAATTCCATTTGTATTCGTCATCATATAGTTTACAACTACAATTAAAATTTAGATTAGAACTAATATTGGTATTATAATTGCATATGTATTTACGAATTGGTATATTATATTTAAAAATAGGCATTAAGTATATATTCAAAGGAAATTTGGATCTAATAAAGAAATTAAGTATTCTACCAATATTAATGTTATCAAAAATTGTAGATGAATAATGAAATAATATTAATTCTTTATTTTCATTAACATTTGTATTAAAATTTACTTTATTTAATTTTAGACGAAATTTGATAATATCCATGATTAGATGAAGTAAATGTGTATTTTTAATATTTTTAAAGTCATAATGTTGTATTAAATATTTTAGCTTAGATTTATTTAAATGAAATAAAAATTTTTTAACCAAGGAAATCCTATCCATTTCAGAATTTTCAAAATTATTTTCCAAAGTATTAAAAAATTGTTTAAAATCCATTGTATTTTTAAAATTGAATTGAGGAAATTTAGAATATGCTTTAATATGTTGTAGATTTAAATTACCTTTTTTTACATTAAACCAATTGTATATGCAAATATTATCAATATTATTCATAACATTTATTTGAAAATAATTTTCGTTTAGGCCATATGGATAAATAGTATGATATGTAAGCATATAATGAACTTCCTTAATCAATCTTAAATTATCATCTTCAATAATATCTAATATTTGTATAATCACAGACTCTTGAAAATTATGTTTTTGGAAATGTTGAATTTCTATTGAGCTATTATAATTATTTTTTACAAATGATCTGTGATTATTTATTCGAAGATGTAATGCTGTTTTTGTTTGTCCAATGTATTTCAAATTTCAAATCTTACAAATTAAAATATATATGACAAAAGATAATTTGCATAATGGAATATGAGATTCAAAATCTTCAGAACTGGGACAAGTTTTACACCTTTTATCGTTTCACTTCATGGTAAGTTTGGTTTTGTGTTTAAGAAATTTTTGTATATATGGGAAATGGATAATTTTTCTATGTATGTATGTAAAATGAATAATTTTTTATGTATGTATGTAAAATGAATAATTTTTTTTTTTTGTATGTATGTAAAATGAATAATTTTCTTGTATGTGTATAAAACAAATAATTTTTATATGTATATATATGTGAGAGATTTTTATACATATAGGCAAAAAAAGCATATAATTTAAAAGATAATTTAAAAAAATAAAATAAATTTAAAAAACCTAAAAAAATATTAAAAAAGAGAGCAATTTTCTTATAATAAAGCGCTTTTATGTTATTTCTAAAAAATTTTTTAGCTTAGTTTCAAAATTCAACACCAGGTGCCGCTGATGACGTGTATGTATATTCGAATCTTAATACTTACACAGAAACAGCTTTTTGAAATT
>JAFIDM010009631.1:31421979-31447630 GCA_023159025.1 Thereuonema tuberculata
TTAAAGATTCCTAAGCGCTACTACAACCAATGTACATAAAAAAAAAATAAACCAACGAATTTTTGGACCAAGCCAATACTTTCATCATTCAAGAATCAAACTGCCATGACTACCTTGGCTGCAATTAGTAACATACATTTTAGCTCTCAATGCATTAAACACATCTCACTGAAAAAAAGTTGCTAAGCAACAAACTAACGAAAATTGTGGCAAGAACAACGACGAGCTTTCACGAAGAAACACAAATTTTTCAAAGAGAAAGTAATATTTAATAAAATAATAAAAAAAAAGTTGAAATATTTTTTTCCCATTTAAAATTAATTCCGAATGTACGTAATAATCTATATTACTAAAATCTTTTATTTCTCTGTGTGTCTGTCTGTCTGTCCGGCGCACTTTTCTGTGAGAATGAAAAATAGAAAGAAATTTTAGAATTAAATATCCGCGACAGGATTCGAACCTGCAACTTTCTGATCCGAAGTCAGACATCTTATCTATTAGGCCAAGGGAACTACAACTCTGTTCATATTGTTTTTTTTTACTTATCTGTCAAAGCTGAACTAACTTTGACTGAAAAGTAACAATCTATATTACTAAAGTCTTTTATTTCTCTGTCTGTCTGTCTGTCCGGCGCAGTTTTCTGTGAGAATGAAAAAAAGAAAGAATTTTTACAATGAAATATCCGCGACAGGAATTGAACCTGCAACCTTCTGATCCGAAGTCAGACATCTTATCTATTAGGCCATGGGAACTACAACTGTATTCATATTGTTTTTTTGACTTATCTGTCAAAGCTGAACTGACTTTGACTGAAAAGTAACAATTATTATAAAAAAGATAGTCAAAAAAGAAAGAAGCAGTACTTCATTAGGTAGAAGTTTGAGAAATCACTATTTGTAACTCAAAAACCATCATTATTTGTAACTCAAGAACCACTCAAACGTATCAATTGGAAAAAAAAGAGAGTCAAGAAAGAAAGAAGCACTATTTCTATTAGATAGATTACTGTAAAATCACTATTTGTAACTCAAAAAGCTAGAATCACATCAAAGTCAAAAAACTAACGATAAATGTGCGGCTCATCAACCAAGATGAAAGAGAGTGTCGATAACATCAATCGAATGATAAGTCTAAGAATACAAGGAGAGACTACGGACCATACAAGTGCGAATAAAATTGATACTTCTGATAATAATCCACCACACGAACATCTCTATCGGCCCGAGTATCTGAATGCATTGAATCTCAGCGGTATTCCTCAACATCGTTTGTCATTGAAGATTGGATCTCCAATAATATTGTTGCGAAACATCAATCCCAAGTTTGCATACTGCAATGGAACTCAACTTAAATGCAGTTCATTCGATAATGATCTCATAGAAACCGAAATTATAACAGGAACTCACAAAGGAGATTTTGTTTTCATCCATAGGATGTCTACGCAACCATGCGATAATTTACTTCCATTCACTTTCGCAAGAAAACAATTTCCGATCAGATCTTCTTATGCGATGTTTATCAATAAAGCTCAAGGACAAACTCTAAATAAAGTTGCCATATATGTGGAAAATGTTCTCTTCACTCACGTACAACTTTGTCTTTGAGTCACAATTCAACAGAATTTGGTTATCTTCACTCCAAAGAATAGTCACAATCAATTTGTCGCGAAGAATTTCGTATACAAGCTATGATCTTCATTTATCATCTGTATCAACCACCGTTCATCTGAACATCTCTTCTTCAAATATCTAAATCGAACAATCTAATGGCCTAGATTAGTAGATAATTTTCACTATTTGTAACTCAAAAAACCACTGAAAAGTATCAATTGGAATTGGATAAAAAAGAAAAGAAAAAAAAATGAATCACTATTTCTATTAGGTAGTATACTGAAAAATCACTATTTGTTATTCAAAAACAATCACTATTTATAACTCAAAAACCACTGTAAAGTATCAATGGAAATAAAAAAAAGAGACTCAAGAAAGAAAGAAGCACTATTTCTATTAAGTAGAATACTGAAAACTCACTATTTGTGACACAAAAGCCACTGAAAAGTGTATCTACATTACTAAGATCTTTTATTTCTCTGTCTGTCTGGTGCAATTATTATAATTCACAAAAATAGAAATAATTTCTACAAGTTATCTACTGGAATCGAACATGCAACCTTCTCCTCCAAAGTTAGACGTCTTAGGCATTAGACCACAAGGATTACATTCTAATCTCTATAAAAAATAAAAATAGATCATAGATATATGATTCACACGCTGATTCTAAAAGCAGTCGTGGATTGAGAGAATATAGACATCAAAATTTAAAATAAAAATAAAAAAACTGTAATAGTTTTATTTTACTTGATATAATTTGTGTGTGTGTTTTTTTAAATAAATAACCAATTGTTTTCCGTTATATAGGCGAGGCTTCCGGAGCGAAGCGACGGGTAGCCGATTAGTTAAGATTAAAACTATTTAATGCAAACTTGAATCAAATCAATTTGTCTAATGGGAGTTAGCCTAACAAATTCTTGTTATAATTTGCAACATTTTTGACTTTTTTAATTTTTTTTTTGTTAATTACTTTGTTTTTATTTATTACTTTGTTTGTTAATAAAGCCTTCAGTGAAATAAGTTTAATAAAGTTTACATACAGTAGACTCCCGATTATCCGCGGAGTTGGGTGGCGCGGCAATCGCGGATAAGCGAATTCCGCGGATAATCCGAAATTGGACGAATAAGGACGAAAATCAACACAAAATGCTTTTAATAAGTTTTATTTACATTAAAGTGGCAGTACATACATTATAAACAAATACTTTATTTTAATTTACTTTAATTTCTTACTTTTAACAAAAAAAAACATCGGTTAATTTTCTTAGTTTTTTCGTGTCGAACCACGAAAACTCTTACTTCGACGTCGCTAAATCTGCCTGTTTTGTTGTTTACTTTACTCTAGTTTTAAATCTTTTTGTTAATTCCGTAATTTATTGTAAGCAAAAAAAAATTGGTAACCGGAGAGGTCCGCGGATAATCCGCCCGCAGAGAATCGGGAGTTTACTGTATTTCGAAAAATACTTTTCTGAATAACTTTTTTTTATTGTTTCCTTCTATATTTATAAATGAGGAAGTTTATTTGTTTGTTCGCTATTCACTCCTTTGACCGATCTGGACCAAACTTTGCACAATTCCTATTTAGGACCCTGCGCAAGAAACAGGCTACAATGAAAGATTGACACAATTTCCCCTCTTTCTTTACTTAATCCCTTTGACTATTTTGTATAATTTTCAAGTATTGGCTTTTTAACTCACTTCTGTCTATTCAAAGGAAGTGATCACGTGGCGCAATGGTTAAACGCTGACCTTTGAAAACAATAATATCTTTCCTGTGTTTGAGTACAAAAATTTTGAAATAGGTTTGCAAGACTGTTTAAAAAATAGCATTAAAAATGTTGATAAGATACAGATCATTAAGGCTTCATATTTATAATAATACAACAATAAAATTAAAATAATATTATTTAGATTTTTTCCTATTTTCAACTAATCGTTATTTATATTGAATCAGCATTTTTATAAAACAGAAAACAGTCTAAAAATAACATATTTATTTTGTTAAACTATTGCTTTGTTGAAGACGAAAAAAAAGAGTAAAAATGGATAGCATATCTATAAAATAGAGTATCTAATTTACTTCTTGATATTTTAAGAAATAAAGGAAAAATTAAAGTATCAAGTTGTTGTACCAGGGCTTTGGAGCAGATGCTCCGCTCCCTTCTCCACACCATGCACCAAATAAATTCTGTTTTTCGTATAATCAAAGATGAAATAATAAAAAGCGAGTGTATTTTTTTCAATAAACTTTATTAATCATTATACAGTAAGTCATCTTCATTTAATATCAATGTTAAGCGAAGAAGGACATCAACAGAACTTCTTTTCTTGTGGGTGTGACTTTTGGTTCAACGCTCCGTTCTTCTAACAAGGGGAGTCCTTGATCTCGAGCGCTGAGATCCGCAACAAAATCTGCTGACATCCTAAAAACAGTGGATGAGTCATTTCCATGCAAAACTCAGCTGTTGTCTGCTAGCGCCATCCGACGGTGGCATGTTGTACATGCACTCAATCAATCAATCAATCACGGCCTTTCACTCGATTCCGAGCCTGGGCGACCTGATGGATGAACGATCTATAGGAAGAACGATTACGTGCAAGTTCACAAAGATCGGCTAGGTTTATTTCTGTCGTAGTTGCAATAGTGTCAAGCCATCTGGTTGCTGGTCTTCCTCTTCGTCGAGAGCCTTCTATTTTTCCCAACATAATGTCCTTCTCTGAAGATCTATCACGTCTAATAATATGTCCAAAGTAGGCAAGACGTAATTTGGTGATCCTAGAACCGAGTGAGATGTCCGGTTTGATTTTATCCAAAATTGATTTGTTCGTTCTTCGAGCTGTCCATGGTATCGATAACATTCTTCTCCAGCACCACATTTCCAAGGCATCAATCTGTCTTTTGTCTCGTATCTTTGTCGTCCAGCTTTCACATCCGTAGATGAACACAGAAAAGACCAGACTCTGTACAAGTCTTTTCTTGGTTGTTAGAGAAATGTTTTTTGACTTGAAAACTCTATCCAGTGACTTCATCGTTGACTTTGACATAGCTATTCTTCTCCTGATCTCCGGTGATGTAGTTGCCTCGGAGGTGATCATACTGCCGAGTAAGTTGAAGTCCTTTACCACCTCCATTTTAAAACCATCCAAATCCATAATGTTCCCGGGGTTCACGGACGTAGTCAGAATCTTTGTCTTTTTGGTGTTGATCAAGAGTCCCATGTTAGTGCTTTCTCGTTGGACACATCCCGTGAATGAAAGATCTTTCATTCCTTCCAAACTAGTTGGTATTAACGTGGTGTCATCAGCATATCGCAGATTGTTGCTGACTCTTCCTCCAATTTTTATTCCTTCCTTATCAGCAAGTCCAGCTTTATTAAAAATGGCTTATGCATAGAGATTAAACAGGAATGGTGAAAGGATATAGCCTTGTCTAACACATTTTCCAACTTTGAAGCATTCTGTATCGCCGTACTCTGAACGGACTGTTGTTTCTTGATCCTTATGCAAATTCTTTATCAGGCAAATCAGGTGGCCCGGTACACCCATACTCTCCAATGTTTCCCAAAGCTTAGTATGACTTATACAGTCAAAGGCCTTGCCGTAGTCAATAAAACACAAAAAGACGTCCTTTTGAAACTCTAGCCTTCTCCATTATCCATCTCGTGTCTGCTATGATGTTTCGCGTTCCTTTGCCTTTCTGGAAACCTGCTTGTTCTTCAGACAACTGCCTATCTAACTAGAGCTGTAGTCTCCTTTGGATAATTTTAAGCATAATCTTGCTGGCGCGAGATATGAGTGCAATCGTTCGATAGTTTCCACAATCTGTATTATCTCCTTTCTTCAAGATGGGAATAAACACTGATCTCGTTCAATCTTTGGGCAATTTACACATTTTCCAGATCTGTTGGCATAAATATGTAATGACATCAATCGCAGCGTCAGATTGCCTTATCAATTCGATTGGGATATTATCACATCCAGGAGCCTTATTGTTTGGCAGAAGATTTATTGCTGCGACAACTTCATCTTTCAGAATGTTCGGTTCCTTGTCGTAGTCAACATCTATTTTTACCGACTCTGCATCGTCGTTCTTATAGAGCTGTTCTGTGTATTTCTTCCATCTTTTTTTAATCATTTCTGGCTCAGTCAGCCTAATACCACTGGCATCTTTCAACATGGCCACCCTTGGTTGAAATTTGCGCCGAATCTCATTGATCTTTAGGTATGCTTGACTAGTTTTACCATTCATATGTTCACCCTCGATATCTGTACAAATCTTCTGGTAATAAAGTTCCTTGTCGTTGCGCACAGATCTCTTTAGTCTCTTCGTGATGTCAAATGCAGCTTGCTTATTGCCTTTGGCCTTCTCCATCCGCCTCTCCTCTATGATCTTCCAAGTTTCTCCATTTATCCATGGTTGCGCTGATCTTTTTTGTCTTTTATTTACGGACATTTCGGCTTCGTCCGTACTTACGTACTTAATCTCAAGATATTGTCAACCTCTTGATGCATACTTGTTTAGGCAATATAAGCTCTACAAAAGAAGGATCGTTGATTTTGTAAGACTACAATGTAAAAAATCACAAGCAAAATTACAGGATAGTCATTTCACCATCATACTTCATTCTGTGCTACACAATCAACTTTCTGCTCCGAAATACAAGACTTTGTTACAATATGCTTGGCAAAAGGGAGGTTATAACATTGGCATACCAATATCAAAGTGGCTTTTGACATTGGACTGCATGAATACGGAACTGATGTTGAATCTGAAAAAGTGGCTTTAGTAAGACGCGCATATTGTTGTGTTCCACTTAGCTTTGATCACTTCATTTAAATCCTATACCTGCACTTTGAAGACTCTATAGCTGTGCAACACTATCAGGTCAGTAGGATATGTTTGTTGTTGAGATAGCATAAATATTTTAAGTCGGTGAAAATATAGCAATATTGTCACGAAATTGAAATGTGTGTTTTTGGACCAATTATATCGATATTTTGTTTCTTCGTGTTATAAAAAGTTCCTCTCTTGGATCTTCAATAGATGATCATTCAAATATCTCTCGTGGTAAGACAATCAGTCTTGCCACTCCTTCATGTAAACTCCTAGAATTATGTCAGCTGCTTGAAGGGTAGCATTTGGCTTTGCCAGGAGATCTCTCATATTCTTAGTTTCGTGCCATTCGGCTTTATTTAATATCAATTCTCTGGCTCAAGACGCAGCTACTTGTTCACAATAATGCTTAAAAACAAGTGGACGATCAATCATTGCAAACGCTGAATCCCAACCAGTCATAGTATCCAAGGGTTGGGGTAGCCCATGTAATTTTAGTAGAAATACTGCGAATGTTTATGGTTCGTAATTTGACAACGACTTGTAATTTCCATAAAAATTCCTTGGCGAGTTCTTATTTCAATTCACTCCAGATTGCCAAATGAAGAATGTGAAAGCCACATCTCATCATTTGGACTTTTGAATTATCTTCAAGCAGCCATGTTGCAATTTAGGACTGAGGATCCCCAACCAATTGTGCAGGGACATCCATGTCGAGTTCTCGACTATCATGTTTCTCAGTTTCTTTCTTTAGTGAAATAATTTCGGTTTTATTTATATTATCAGAATTAGAAACAGGTTCTCTGTTGCTGAATTATTTTTTTATAGCAAAGGTGATGCTCGCTGCATTGCCAACACACTCAAACTCAAAATTTGATGTAAATATTTAAAAAAATTAAACTTTTGAATTTATACTAATAAAACAATCTGGAGCAGTGGAGCGGTCAAAACCTTGTGCTCCTCACCAGCTCCGGGCAAAAACCCATTGCTCCACTACTCCGTGCTCTAGCTCCGAGCTCCGCTCCTAAGCCCTGGTTTTTGCCATAGGTTTTTATAAGCAGATGTTAGCAACGACTTCGGAAATAGGCAATGACGCTTGCTTCAATTGAAAATGCTTTAAGAGTCCATCCGTTAAGTCATGTAGTCCCAAATCTTGTTACATGGCATCACCGGTTCTTAGGGCCGTTGCTGTACAGGGTGACCGTATCCGCTATTTTATTATTATATTAAGGAGTACGAAACTTCCTGGTCACCCTACAGAATAATCCAGTGTTACAGTATGAGATTTTTTGAAGTTATTTTTATCTTTGAGAAGACAAAAAAAATGTGCTTTCTATCCGAAAGCACTGAAGACTGTTAGAATTCTTACCATAGTGTTTTTTTCCTTGTAGAGAATTTTATTTATTAAAAATCAAAACGAAGCTATCTGGATTTTTATATATTTTCAGTGCTGTATTACCATACCACCAGATCACGATATTTTCTTACCCTTTAATTTTCGAACTAGGTATTTTAATGTTCAATAATTGGAGTTCTGAAGATACTGATTTCTTAGGTATAACTGTACTAACATTTGATAATAATGATTTATATATTCACTTCATATTCTATAGACAAAATTCATTATCAGCAGTTCAAACTTCTGTTCTTTGTTCTTATGTTGTTTCTTGTTGTTTTTTTTTACTTCCGAAAATAATTTAATCGTTTAAGTTCGAAGTAATGCGGTTTGTTAATTATTCCAATAAATAATTAACACTAAAAAGGCTTTTAAATATATTAAGCATAAATACGTTTTTTTTTTTTAAAAAAAAAATTAAAAGCATTTTAAAAAACACAAAAACTGTTTCTTCAAAAAAATTGATGAAATGAAAAATTCGCAAACTCTTTCATTATCTTGACTTTTTTTTAATTTTCTGTACCTTACAGAATTAATTTATGTTGTTTTTCAATATCGTCTGCATTAGATTACATGTCAACTTCTGTTATAGATGTACAGCATCTCTTAAGTCTAAAGTATTTGGGTGCGAATGTATTAAGGTCCATCATGTTTGATGTTTTAAGACCTTAACACGGTTATGAAGTTACTTTATTGCCAATTGTTTGAAAGCCAGGAAAAATTTGAACAGTAGATTTTGTTTTTGTTTGTTTGTTGGTTAGTTTTGTAATGGCGCAAAAGCAGCTGTGGCTAAGCTGTGCCAAGAAAGATAAAAATTAAAAAACTGGAAAATCAAAAGTTAAGTGCCAAGATAAAAAGCACAAATAACAAGGAAAGAACTGATAATTACAAGAGAGGGGCAAAGCCACATTGCAAAATGAAGCGGATAACTGCTGAAACGGGTAAAAGACAATTGTCACTTAAAAGCAAGGAAATATGAAAAAGAAAATGAAATTTAAAAAGAGGATAAAAACACTGACGACAGTGTTGAGAAAAAGCTTAACATGTAATTAAAATATGATGAATAGTTAAAACAACCTTGTTTATTCTATTGCTATTTATTGCTGAATCGTCCACCTTCACTGTGTATCACCTTCTGCAACAGCAGAATTTGTGGTAAAATATTTTTATATTTTAATTGCAGAAAACCTTTTTTTCTGCATTAATTCTTTTTAAACCTTTTTTTCTGCATTAAGCAGTACACTATGATCTCTAACAATTCAGCCTTCCTTTTGATTCCAAAAAGACTTTCTTTCACTTTTGACAATTTTCACTTTTGACAATTTAGGTTTATACTTAAGACATGCCTTCTATTCTGTAAATTTGCCCAATAGTCCAACAAATAGAGGTGTTTTACCTTACTAAAGGTCCGGTAGTTCTAATTTTTTGATATGTTGTCTAAGATAGTTAGTAAGTGTTTAAAATGCAAAACGCACAATTCCTCCCCCGCCGCGCCCGCCGCCATCTTAAAAAAAACAAAAAAAAAATCGGCACTTTGTTTAGATTTTCGCTTATAACGTCTGTTTGGTGCATTTTAGCGACACATAAGTTCTACTCAATGTTGTAGAGAATACAATTTCCTACAATTTAGATTTTAAATTTTGTTTCTAGAACTGATAGTTACGGAGATATACACTTTTTGAAAATTCGAATTTAATTCCCTACAAAACGTATGTATATTTTTATGAACCAACCCTAAGAGTGTTGTGTAACATCAAAAATCAAGAACAACGGAATATTGCTGGTTTTTGCTGTTGTGACGCACGAGTCCATCAAATAGAGACCAAAGAAGGGGGCACCTTACAAAAGGTCCGGTAGCTCTAATTTTTTGATATGTTGTCTAGGATGGTTAGTAAGTGTTTAAAATGCAAAATGCGCAATTCTTCCCCAGTTGCGCCGCTACGCCCGCCGCCCTCTTAAAAAACCAAAAGAAAATTAAAACTTTCTTTAGATTTTGGCTTATAACTTCGTTTTGGTACATTGTAGCTATAAAAGAGTTCTACGCAATGTTGTAGAGAATACAATTTCCTACAATTTAGTTTTTTAAAATTTTGTTTCTAGGAGTGATAGTTACGGAGAAATGTTTGCTTTGAAGAAATAAACAAAACGCACTTTCTGGAAACTTGTCAAACTTCCAACTTTAGGACGCCCGAATTCAGTTATGGCGTACTCTAGAGAAACAAATATCCGAATAAAATGTGGAGGGAATTTAATTACCTAGAAAACGCATGTAAATTTTTTGACCCTACGGAATGTGGGATAAAAAAAAGTCAAAAACAACGGAATATTGCGGTTTTTGTTATTGTGACGCACAGAGTATCTAAAAAAATTCACCAATTACCTTCCAGTGTTGGCTTGAAATTGGAGTGCATACCAACCCTACTTAAGTTTCTGACATGAAACTGAAGATGCTGACAGGTTGATGCTTGCCACAGCTAAATGCCTCTCCCCCACGTACGACGCCATCGTCATTGTCGGTGAAGACATTGACCTACTCGTCCTGCTAACTGGCACAACACCTGCGGTCAGCAATCTCTACCTCAAAAAACCAGCGAGAGGGAATCAGCCAGACGCAATCTACTCCGCCTCCTCCTATAAGTTCAATTGCACAGGCTGTATCTTGCTCCTGCACGCAATATCGTGCTGCGACACCACTTTAGCCATTTTTGGGTTTGGAAAGAATAAATTCTGCCAACTTTTTAGGAAAGACCCATCATTGCTGGAGCAGGCGGAGAGGTTCGGGGACCTTGCTGCCACTCCCCATGAAATTTCAGCAGCAGGGGAGAAAATCTTGGTATGCCTGTATTGTGGCAGTGACGAACAGTCATTGAATAACTTCGCCACAGCAAATTCATGACCAGTGCCACCAAGCTCAATCTGGCTAAACTACCTCCGACCACTGACGCAGCACATTTCCACTTCCTGAGTTCATACCAGCCGGTCAAGGAGTGGATGGGGATTGTCGAAGATCAGATCGAGTGGGGCTGGTGTAGAGGAGCTCGAGGACTGGAACCCATCAGGATGACTAGTGACGCTGCTCCTCCAAACCTGCTTAAGACCATCTCATGCAGATGCACAACTGGCTGTATGGGGGCGTGTGGCTGTAGAAAGGCGGGCCTCAATTGTTCCGCCCTATGCAAATTCTGTGCTGGCCAAGAATGTGACAACAGGAATGAGGTCCTTGTCGACGACGAAGACGACGACGATCGAGTAACTTCGCCATTTAACGAAAATGAAGACCTCCGACTTCATGAACTCACCCCCTATGAAACGAGCGAAGTGGATGTAAATTTGTTTTCTTTGCAGTTTTAGTTCAATTAATATGGGGGGTGTAACAGATCGCCTGCTCGCGGTGCCCCCTGCGTAATCTAAACGATCTGTACCTGTTTTTATCGCCGTTTATTACGTGCTGACTAGGAGATGGTGAATAACGTTACACAACAAAACTGCTCTTTTCAGAGCTCTGACACAGAACTCCGAATCATCTTCTGGAATGCCGGAGGTCTAAATGATGTTAAATTTTTACAATTCAAACGAAATGTTGTGTATTACAACGTGGATCTTTTTTTATTACTGAAACTGGAGCTGCAACTGAAAATCCAGATTTCTACCAAATAAATGGTTACACAATTACAACTCTAAGACGATCTAGACAAGTTGCCTCTGGTATCTTTCTTGGTACTAAGAATTTAAATACTGTGAAACCTCAGATTTTACATGAAATGGAAGATACTGATAAATTGGAAGCGGTTATTGTTGACATCTGGAAAAACCGCCAACGTTTTAGCGTTGTCGGTTTATATAATCCACCAGGAAATATACCCTCATATGCTTGTATTGAAAGAACTATTCAACCCAATAGTATTATTATAGGGGATTTTAATAGCCAATCCCCTTGATGGGATTACTCAAATATAACTGCTACTGGAAGATGCCTTGAAGAAATGATTGATAACAATCTTTTGGAGGTAGTGAATACACTACCTACTTTTCTTTCCTCTAAATGCCACCTTTCTAGACCAGACCTTGTACTTACACATCCTCATATCTTTGCCAAAACTTTAGTCACCTTGTTAGATGACGCTGGAGGATGTGGACATAGAGCCTTATATATCAAAACAATGACCTCTAAAACAATTTATAGAAATTCAAATGCTCCAAGGTGGAATTTAAAGAAAGCAGACTGGCCCAGATATAGAAATCTTACAGATGCCCTACTTACACAGGATATTATTTCCGACTCTCCGGAGACAACTGTTAAAGCCTTAAATAATGTTATCCTTAAATGTGCCCTTGAATGTATACCTCGCGGCCAAGTAAAACAATATAAACCCTTTTGGAATCCTACTTTAAATGAACTTAAAAAGAATCGGGATAAGGCCAGAAGTAAAGTGGAAAAAACTAGATCGATGACCGATGTGATATCGTTGAGGAAATGCCAAGCAAAATTGCACCATGAGATTAAAAGTTCTAAGCGATACGCTTTTAAAAACTTTATTAATAATATCGATTTTAGGAAAGATGGAACCAAAGTTCATCGGTACATATCTCGGTTAAATAGCGATAACACCCGGAGAATTCTACAACCTCTTACCTACGATAATAGAATTATAAATAACGCAAAGGATATGGCTGATGTCCTATGTAAATACTATGCTAACATTAGCCGCACGCTGTGTAGTAGATCTATAGCTAGGATCTTGAATAAACGACCAGATCCATTGTGCCACGATCAACAGAATCATGAACTCCTTGACCTTGATTTCACCTTGGCTGAATTAGATTCTGCTCTCTCGTTGACTAAAACTAAAAAGGCAGCAGGAGTGGATGGGATATTACCAGAGTTTCTAAGCAATCTTGGAAATGATGCGAAGAAAATTCTACTCTCGACGATTAATCTCACATGGAGGAAACACGTTCCTCAACAGTGGAGGAAGGCCGAAATTATTCGAATCCTTAAGACGGCAAAACCTACAAACCTCGTTGATAGTTATAGACCAATTTCCATTACTAGTTCATGCTGCAAAGTTGCAGAGAAGATGGTAATTAGACGCCTTAACCTCTTTGTTGAATCCCGAGGTATCCTTGACCATGCCCAGGCTGGCTCTAGGAAACATAGAGGCACTATAGACCACGTTATGAATTTTTCCCAACATGTAAAACATGGTTTTCATAGGAAGATGTCGACACTGGCAGTCATGGTCGATTTCAAGGGCGCTTATAACACAGTGTGGCGACCCATGCGTTTACATAAGATGGGCCAATACGGGATTTCCGGTAACCTTTTTAACTGGATTAAGTCTTTTCTCTCCCACAGAGAAATCCGCGTTAAATTTGCAAATAGCACTTCGAATTTTCTTATTCAGAGACAAGGCCTCGCACAAGGAGCAGTTATCTCTTGTATGCTTTTTAATTTAATGATAAATGATATCATTGAAACTATGCGTACCATTCCAGGTGTACAGGCCCTGCTTTTTGCTGACGATCTTCTTATATGGGCAACTAGTAGTGATTTTAATGCTTTGGAGAAATGTATGAACGAAGCTCTGCTAAAACTTCAGCAGTGGGCTGATTATAATGCCATGACTGTTAGTACTTCAAAAACAACCTTTCAATTGTTCACACTCTCTACCAAACCTTCACGGATGAATTTAATCTTCAATAATACAGCCCTAGTGAGTAGCGATATCTCCCGTTATCTAGGAGTTTCATTAGATCGATGTCTGTCTTGGAAACCCCATATTCAGTATTGTACTGAGAAAGCTTTAAAAAGAACAAGAATCCTTAAAAGATTGACAGCTACAACTTGGGGAGCAAATCAAGATGTACTTGGAATTACTTATAAGATGTATATTAGACCGATTCTTGAGTTTGGAAGTGAAGTTACTATTACAGCTAGCAAATGTACTACTGATATACTTAATCGTGTACAAAATATTGTCTTAAGCACGATAACTGGGGCAGCAAAATCCACCCCAATTGCTGCAATGGAGGCTCAGTCACAAATTGTACCATTGGAGATACACAGAGGAGGATCTGCATTGTGTTTTTGGGAACGCACTAGACGTATTAATAAATACTGGGAAGGTTATCTTAGAGGTCCTGACCGCCTTAAGACTCAACAAACACCCATATCCTGTTATCAGGAACTCTACGTTTAGCATGGCATTACTCCAGGAGAACCAGCTCCTTTGTGTGCTTACCAGGATTACTTCCAACCTTTACCTGAAGCAGATTATAGCTTGATTAACCATATCTTGCCCAAACATGTGTCGTTGGAACCAGAATTAAGAAATGCAGCCCTTCATACGATCAATGAGAAATACCCTAGACCCGATTGGTTACGTATTTACACGGATGGCTCCTCCATACCAGGAACCGGTGAAACAGGAGCTGGTTATTATTGCCAGGATTTTCAGGGCTTCTTCGCTGTGGGAGCCCCACTTAGCAACTATGATGGAGAGGTAGCTGCTATGTATGCTGCTATAGCTGAATTTGAGAGCTGTGGTACTCTCTCGAAGGTGGTTCTTCTGGTTGATTCCCAGGCAGCCATCCGAAATCTTTCTAGTAATTCCCAAACGGATTGGGCAAGAACTATTGACTGTAGGAAAAAATTGAACTTTCTTCTAGGTCTAGGGTGGAAAATTAAATTCCAATGGATCCCGAGCCATGTTGATATTAGCGGTAATGATATAGCTGACAAATTGCCAAAAAAGGGGACAACCCTTCCTCAACCTAGACTTCCGATTACCCTCCACTCTGCTAGATCTCAAATAAAAGTTGCACTACAGAGATGGAATTGTCAAAGACTTAGGAGGATATCTTTGGGTAAACAAGGGAAAGCCTTGTTACCGGAGGTCCCCTTGACCACAATCTTCCGCGGGCGGTAAGTGTGGCGACCTTCCGGATGAGAACAGGACATGATTATCTTGCTGCACATCTCCATCGGATTCGTGTCCTATCGTCACCAGAGTGTCTGCTGTGTGGCTATGAAATTATGAATGCTGAACATCTGCAAACATGCCCTGCTCTGGTTCATAACCAAAATTATTGCGATAATCTTTTTAAAGAGGCCCATCTTTACTGGTCAGCGCGTCACCAAATGGCTCAACAGCCAAGGGTGGGCGTTGGCTAAGAAGAAGAAGTTCAATTAATATCGATTTTGGTATGATTATTAATGCCTTTTCTTCTTACTTTGTTTACATACATGCATCTCTAAAAAATGTATCTGCTGTGTTGGTGGGATATTTTAAATTGAACAAACGCTCTCATCAGTAGATATTCCAGTGAAACAGTACCTGCCTCATGAGCATTGCGCTGTAACATGTCAGAAACTCAAGTAGGGTTGGTATACACTCCAATTTCAAGCCAACACTGGAAGGTAATTGGTGATTTTTTTTTAGATACTCTGTGCGTCACAATAACAAAAATCCCAATATTCCGTTTTTGTTTTTTTTTTTACCCCACTCTCCGTAGGGTCAAAAAATTCACATGCGTTTTGTAGGAAATTAAATTCCCTACACATTTTATTCTGATACTTATTTCCCTAGAATTGGCCATAACTGAATTACAGCGTCCTAAAGTTGAAAGTTTGACAAGTTTCCAGAAAGTGCGTTTTTGTTTATTTCTTCAAAACAAATATATCTCCGTAACTATCACTTCTAGAAACAAAATTTAAAAACTAAATTGTAGGAAATTGTATTCTCTACAACATTGCGTAGAACTCTTTTGTAGCTTCAATGCACCAAAACGAAGTTATAAGCGAAAATCTAAAGAAAGTACCAATTTTTTTTGGTTTTTTAGAGGGCGGCGTGCGCGGCGGGGGAGGAAATGCGCATTTTAAACACTTACTAACCATCCTGGACAACATATCAAAAAATTAGAGCTACCGGACCTTTTGTAAGGTGCCCCCTTCTTTGGTCTCTTATTAGATGGACTAGTGCGTCACAATAGCAAAAACCAGTAATATTCCGTTGTTCTTGATTTTTGAATTTACACAACACTCGTAGGGTTGGTTCATAAAAATATACATACGTTTTGTAGGGAATTAAATTCCCTACGAATTTTATTCTGATACTTGTTTCCCTAGAATAGGCCATAACTGAATTACAGCGTCCTGAAGTTCGAAGTTTGACAAATTTCGTGTTTTTTTGTTTTTCAAAAAGTGCATATCTCCTTAACTATCAGTCCTAGAAACAAAATTTAAAAACTAAATTGTAGGAAATTGTATTCTCTACAACATTGAGTGTAACTTATGTGTCGCTAAAATGCACCAAACAGACGTTGTAAGCGAAAATCTAAACAAAGTGCCGATTTTTTTTTGGTTTATTTAGGATGGCGGCGGGCGAGGAATTGTGCATTTTGCATTTCAAACACTTACTTACCATCCTAGACAACGTATCAAAAAATTAGAACTACCGGACCTTTTGTAAGGTAACCCCCATTTTTGGGTCTCTATTCGTTGGACTACAAATGTAAATAGCATATATGGAAAAATATTTTTATATTTCAATTTTTAAACTAACAGAAATAATATTATTTCTGTATTAAGCAGTACACTAAGATCTCTACCAGTTCAGTCTTCCTTTTGTATTCCAAAAAAAAATTTTCCGCTTCTGACAAGTTAAGATACATACTTATAACATACCTGGCATTCTGTAAATTCTGGACAACAATGCCCTGCAGAATGTAAATAGCATGCTATTGCTCTAAATGTGTGCCCGATTGGCAATTGGTAAAACACTTGACTGCTCGCTGAAGTAGTAGGATTTATTACCCACGGAGGATGGGGATTTTTTTTTAAAGATTTTGCTCCTCCACACGGTCCTAGAATTCCACCCAACCCTCTTTTAAAATGGATTTAGATTTCTTTCACGGCTGTTTAATGCAGGCAGATGTGCGATTGATCACCCAATTACAACTGTGACTCGTTGGTCATGAACCCATATCCTTCTCGACCCCAAAGACCACGTAGATCTATAATGGAATATTTTAACTCGACTGCGCTACATTTCATTAAATTTTCCTTATTGCAGGCTCTTTAAGCCTAGCCAGAAATTATCAAAATACATGTAGTATTGCTCACTAAAGAGATTGTAAGAAATTACTTTACTTATAACAATATCTGTTCAGATGTGTTTTTATTGTTATTACAAAGTAATTATAAATGTGCTAAAATAAAATTTTAATTAAAATTACGCGAGTTGACGTATCAAACAAACCAAATTACAAATTTAAACAAATATGACAACATAATATTGTAGATGACTGCCATAGAAAACTATAATTTTGAACTCACAAGAAGCAATAACAATTCTTTTCCAGATAAAAGCTTTAAGTAGATGAAGCCACATGGTCTTTTTATCTAGGATGACACCTTGGATTTGGACATCTTTCATGGTTGGCCCTGGTAGGCAATGGCCACGTATACTACTCTGTTGGCGATGGGACGGGCTGGAACTGGCATATTTCTATGACATCTGGGACCTTGTCTTGGCTGTTTCAATGCGGGCTGCTCTTTCTCTTATGCACCCTGGCGACATCCATACAACATCTTATATTCTCCTAGCGGAGTCTTCTTGATCTGTTTCTTGCGCATCGCCTTTGTCAAGGATCCTCGGATGGCACAGTTCAATTCTACATCCTCCAGGAAAACATCACAGTTCTCTCTGATGTAGCAGAAGATGCATTTAATCTTAGCCCCGTTGCCACAATTTACGTTACGAATTGCCTTCAAAACCAGAGGATACATGGTGTCCTTCACTACTTCGGGGCATTCTTCCTCTGGTCCTCCATAAGGATACATATGTGCTCCACCTTCGTTTGCTCTCATTCTGAATTTTGCTGAATTTGAAAATATCAATATAGACCTGTTATAGAGAAATTTTTAGATGAGAACAACAGAATTTTACTATTTTTCTAAGTTCATAAAATTACAATCTAGTTTCAAAAGTAGCTTTAAATTGTGTTTTAATTTTTATGAATATCTGAGCAGAACTCGAATTTGTTTTTAAATTGTAATAGAAAAACTGTTCAATGATAAATGATATGATCGTAAATACTTTTGCCATTACAAAAAAATGTAACGTATAGTAAACTAGTATATTAATCTACTGGATTAAAGAAGATATACAGGGCGATTCAAAATTCCCTGTACAAACCTTAAAGGTAGATCAAACCGTAACTCACAGTGGAACGCATATCCGGAAGCGACACAGGAATGTGTATGAGAACACTGTTTGGAAGCACATTTAGTTGGGCAGTGTGAATCATCGTCATTTGAGAGGTTGACTTTGTACGATTAGGATGTATCGCTTCACTAATGCTCAGTGGGTAGATATGCGCCTAGCCTATGGGGCAGCGAACGAAAACGGACGAGTCACTGTACGATTGTATCGCCTGCGGTTCCCGACAGACATATGCCCAATCATCAAACGTTTGCGCCAGAGATTGATTGAAAGTGGATCATTCGACGGAAACAAGACATGATTGTGTACACCCTACTGTCATATTAGAAACATAGAGCTAATAAACATAGTCTACCGTATTTGATTCATTTCTCAACCTTAGTGTACCTTCTAGCACATTTGGGAGGTGCTTGCATACATACGTTCCACTATGAATACGATTTGTTTTTGTATTCCTGATCTGACTTCAAAGTGTGTAGAGGGAATTTTGAATCGCCTTTTTAGTGTTTCTACCAGCCCTTAAAGTTTGTCTTATCAATTTAGTATCACCCCGTATGTTCATCGAAATAAGAATTGTAGCTTTATATTTATAAAAGTAACCGGAGACACTTGATTTTTCAACAAAAACGATAAAAAAAAATTATATATGTAACAATACGGATAAGCGATCAGATAGTACTTACGTGTACAGTTTTAATGGTGAATAGAAGTATTTCTTTGTAGAATACTACACACATATTTTACTAATACATATGTACTCACTTTGAAATGTTTATTTTTTTTTATCATAAGACAATTTATAAAATTCACTTATTCATTAAATTAAATTATTCATTAATTGTGTAATTAAAACAACAAATGTTTGATTTTTTTATGCAATTAAAAGATTCTGAAAAAAATAATATAATAAATGTGTTGCCAATGTGGGCAAGCTTGTTTCAAGTTTTCGAATAAAAATCCAATACGTTTCGTAGGGTCTACCCAGCCCTCTGGAATACGGGTACCGTTTTTTTTTTTCTGGGAGTTAAAGACAGGTCGACGTCGGACTGTTCATCCGAACTCAACTTACCGCCCGCTACCCCAAGAGACAAGTAGATCTTTAGTGGAAACTATTTTTTAACTATACTCGAGTGCAAGGAAATCGAATCAAACTGAAACGCAATGGTGAACCTTAAATTTTCACAAATTTTCAATCGTTTCAAAAATACAGGTAATAAAATAGCAAAGAATAAGAAATTCATGTTCATATGAAATCGAAAGTGTGATAATAAGGGAACCAGTTTTTGAGATATGCCGGTAATTGGTGGAAAGGTGTGAAGTTCACGTGCGTGGCAATACGTAAACCGTAAACAGTTAAATTGTTGTGTACGCGAGATTTACATATCCTTTCATGAATGTGAATTATTCCATTGGAATCTTATTGTCATTATTATTCCACAAAGATGGATACAACAACCGAGGATGTGGCGCAAGCAATTGTCTTACTACAGTAGGGTCACACTCAACGATATATCGCAGCTGTATCGCGAGTTTATCGGAATTCCAGGAGACTGGTGCCTTTCATCGGAGACCAGGTTCTGGTGGACATCGAGCTACAACTGCAAGAGATGACCGATTTATTATTAGCACTGCAGTATGCAATCGTAATTTGACTGGCGTTGAGGTCCAACAAGATCTGCACCGTTTACGTGAGATAGCTGTCATTGGCTGGAGAGTCAGAAAAATACTACGGGAAGGAAATTTGGCCCCACATAGTCTGCAACCGGATCACTTCTGACCACAGTTCATCGGCAAACCCTTCTTCAATTTGGTCGCGATCCTGTTGATTGGACTGTAGCGCAAAGGGAAGGCCTGATAAACGTTTTGCGCAATGCTGCTTCCAGGAAAATGTCAGTTATGGAGAAGGCTTCTGCATGCTATGGGGAGACATTTCACTTGCCGCCAAAACTGACGTGGTGTTTATCGACCCTGGACCCACAGGAGGAGGTTGACGGCTCACCGGTACATAACCGAAGTGCTACAACAATACGAATTACCGTACGTTGGATTAAACAGAGAAAACTTCATTTTCATGCACGACAGCGCGAGGACACACGCCGCTGTTGCTGTTCAGGATTATCTGAATGCAGTTGACATTGAGTGTATGAGGTGGCTTGCACGTAGTCCTCATCTGAAGCTGATCGAATATCATCGAGACTTCCTTTAGCGAAGGGTATGTTGTAGAAATCCAGCTTAAGAAACAATCGAGGAGTTGAAGAAGGCGTTAGATGAGCAATGGATCAATATTGCGCAACATGACGCGATGAATGTGATCCGATCAATGAGAGGCCGAATGGAAGCTTTTATCAGAGCTCGAAGTGGCAACACCATGTATTGACTTGCAATAAAAGCTAAATTGAGCTCAATTTTTGGTCTTGTCTTTATAATGAAATGAACGCTTTTGGTACTACACCTTTCCTATATTACTGTTATCCCAACATTGTTTACAAAATGCATTCATCCGGAAAGTTCTCATGTGGCACGTGAATGGGAATGGCATATTTCTTGTTATTTTATTTAAGTCTTTGTGTCTTCGATCACATCTGCTTATCGGGAAAAAAATGGACAGGTCTTGTAATATACCCTTGGTGGAAATCCTAGTGGAAATTTAGCTTTGTAGTTTTTACTGTGCATGCGAGATCTCACTATTCCACATGAAGGTTTTTTTTATCAAAACTATCTGTATGTATTCTCATAACATTAAAATGGGCTCCACCCGTCCCCTATATCTTACAAAAATGATCCCGAAATCCTTCGCCTAGAAGCCTAGACGATTTTTTTTTCACTTTATTACATTTCTTATTATCTTTCAACTCTAAGTATGAGTACTAGTTTTTTTGTTTTCCATCTGTCCACAGTCCTCGAATGCTTCCCTCCTACCCAGCAATGGAAAAAAAGAGTTTACTTCTAGTAATATCTCTATAAAACAGGTCAATATTACAAATGCTTTTTAATTTATTTCATAATCCAGACAACGATATTCATTTTTTGTATTTTCAGTTACTTTTTTTCTTAGGTTTTCATTCAAATAACTGCAGTAAGTACTGGGAGAATTAATGTTATTGAGGAACTTTGAAAAGCCACACTCAGATTCTAAATAATCTTACATCGCATCTTTGCGAAGATCAAAACCACAATAGTGGCGTCTTGAAAATTATATCACGGAAACTCACTCGATTAAAAAAATTAAATTTTTTTCTGCAGTAAGCTTCAACTAACAATCTCCTCTTAGAATTGTTGGGCTTTCCTTGTGAAAGCATTCATGTTTCTTTTCCTATTTATTGGCTTCCATTACATGGTTGCACATGGTTTACTAGCTATCAATGTTCTGATTATTAATAAGTTTACATTTTTTTTATTTTATTTATTTATTTGGGGAAGTGGAAAAGGATAATTTTATGAAGCCTATACCACTGAAAGATAAGTTTTTCTACTTTCACCAACTTATACCGTAATTTATCTTTTATGAATTGAGAAAAGGTCAAACTTAAACCACTACAACATTGAAGTTTTAAAAAATTCCAATCAATATTTGAATTTCAAATGGAGTGTACTATTTCTTTTTAAATCATAATTAATAGCAATGAACTGATGATGGATCGGAATTTAATAGTACTGTATGGGATGAAACATGATTTATTTCTAATTATTATTTATTTGTAGAACGATACATTGTATCAAAATCCTTAGTCGTAAATATTTCATACAAAATATTCCCTCCTTTGACTGAAAATGGTAATTTGATTACTTGTTATTTTTCATTTGTAGGTGAATATTTTTTTTAGGGTAACTCATTTCAGACAGATAAACTTCTGTTTTTAATCGATTTTATCCCTAAAATAGCTGAGATCTGAATCCTAACATCCAACTCGTCTTATTTTCGTAATAATATTATCGTTTTTGTTGAACGTATAATTTCAATGTCATTTTAAAATAACGAGTTATTTGGACCTTAATCATACGTACCACGTGGTAAATATATCTACTAAATACAGTCGGACCTCTATTAAATAAACCTCTATTTTGCGAATTTCTCTATTTTGCGAACTTTTCTTTGGAAACAAGAACATTTTGCTAATTTCTTCGTAAAATAACCTCCAAATAGCGAAGTGCATTTTCTCTTTAACGAACTTTTTCGTGGTATCTGTTTTTTTTTCTCCTTGAAATGTTTTTATTATTAATATTCCCCTAGAGGAAATGAAAGAAAGGAAATGTACAGCTGAGGGAAAAAGAAGAAACTAAGGATGATGTACTGATTGACGATTATCTTTCACTTGATTTTGAAGTTGAAACCTCGGAAACACTAACTGAATCGGATATTTTAGACAGTATCAAAAAATAAAAACAATACAGCTATGAATTGCGATGAAGATGAAGATGATGAAAATGAAATGATCATGATGGAGAAATCAGAAAACCTTCCTACGATGAAATACTAAAATCATTTGAAACAGTCCGACGCGGATTACAATTTGAAGAAAATACGCCTGAAGGGTTTTTTGGTGCATTGCAAAGATGCGAGATATACTATAAGCGAAAACACTCCCAAAAAAAAACAAAAAAAAAACCTCAGACAAAATTAACAGACTTTATTAGTAAAATTTAAGTACGCATGTGGTAATGTAAGCTTTATGTCATTAAAATTATTACTTTTTTAATAATATTTGTTGTTTATATATTTTAAATCTGTTTTATGTCGTTTAAAGTAATTTTAAAAGGTGAATCTCTAATTAACGAATTTTCCATATAACGAACTTTTTTTCGGGATTTAGCGACTTCGTTAAATAGAGGTCCGACTGTACTTATATTGTGCAGATTATATCGAATTATTAAATCAAAATTGCATTCGCTCAGACTACAGTTGGCCAAACCAGAGGATGAGTTTGACCTTGAAAGAGACCCATGATCTCAATCATTCCAGGACTAAGAGAGAGAAGATTAAAAATGGCGACTCTCCGACACAGAAAACCGTTGGAAGCAAAACAACGGAAGTTGTTGCTAACGTTACTTCTTATTTCGAAAAGGCCTTATCACAAGCTTACTTATGGCACATCAGAGAAATTGTTTTCGATCCCAGTGCCGTGAGTAAAAGAATCCCATCTTCGTCTTCGTGTTGACGATCTCAGGGATGCAATGTCGTCAAAAAACCAATTGGGAAAGGTAAGAGACAGATTGTGAACGACTGAAACGAACGAATGAATAAAAATAAATTTTTGAAAATATATTTGATGAAAAATCAGAATAGTTCAAGAAAATAAATATCGTCTTTTTTTCGTAACCTTCAAACTCCATAAATGTTCACTTTCCCGCCATAAATACAGACATATACAATCGATTCAAATTCTACTATTGCGACATCTGGTGGCCACGGTCGTTCTTTGGTTTGGCGGACTTTAAAAGATTTGTCCGGAATATATTAAGAGCTTTGGTTAAAAATTCTCACTTATGTGAGGAAATATATAAGTTCATTTCTAGCATTATTCTAGCCTAGTTTTAGAATTACAATATCTAATTCTATAAACATTTTTCAACTTTTACAGGGTACAGGGCATTTTTCTTATATACCTCTTTAAGAAATCCTCATTATTATCTCAAATCGATCTTATATAGTTGTTTTAATTGTACACTTGTAATTCCATCTAACATTTATATAAACATTAAAATTCACGTAAAAAAAAACATTTAAATTCTACAAATAATAAAAGTATTTCAATTCCTTGGAATTCAAGTTATTGATAAAAGATCTACGAAAATACATTCAGAATTTGCTGATAAGTTTTCTTTATTATTAGAATAATACAACAGTATTATGAATTCCATTTGAAATTCAAGCAGTTCCTAAATAAAATGAAATTTCAAAGAATTTTGCAATTTCGAAATTTCGTTTTATAGATAAATAAAACTGAATCAAATTTTAATCTTCAAACACAAACTCTCCAAAAACAATCTCCAATAACTTAACACGCAATATTTTATCCCTAGCACTAAAGGACTTTATCCAGTGAAATACAACAAAAAATGAAAAGGAAAAGACAGACCGTCTTCTTCCCATAGAATCTAAACGAAAATAAAATTTAATTTGATTTAATTTAATTTAATTTGAATCAAATCTTGCATGTAATTCAATCTAACCCTAACTCGGCTATCTGATTACTCAACGGAAATTTAAAATCTTACCAATTTGGAATCAAAATCCGGAAAAATTATACATCCGAAGCTCTAGAAAATTTTCAACAAAAACTCCCATTTAATTATTCTCCATTTTGCTATTTTTTTTTGATAATTTCTTTTGAAATAGTATATTGAAATTTACCCAAGATGTTGCTAAAAGACCCTGTTGTGTTAGAAGCTACATTCTTTGGAATGCATTTCCTTAAATACTGGAGTACAACAAAAGTGCAGTGCGCATATCGTTTTGTATTTATTGTTGTTATTTCATTGCAACAGATACTGATGTTTATTCTTACTGTTTGTGACATCGTTGGCATTCGTTGTCACTGAACAGTAAACATATTCACAGAATTGCCTTTGTTAACGTAGTAACGGCAACAAAACTAAACTGATGGCAACTATTACTTATGGTTTTGTAGTCATTCTTGCAGAAAAAAAAATTGTGATGCAACAATTTTTGTGAAGGCATATATCCTTAGAAATACCTTCGCCGTTGAAGTATGATTCTTGTTATGTAAGAACCTTCCAACATAGGTAGGGAAGGGAGTCCCTAGGAAATCTAGAACTGGCAGGGCTCAACTCGTTTTTTTCTCTAAATATAACAGGAAGAGGGGATCAAAATTATTATTATTAATAATAATGCCAATGACACTTTCTCTTTGCAACTGTGATATTCTAACCACAATGGGATTTCATCCACATACCGCGTGATCCAGAAATAACTAAAAAATTCAAAATACGATAATTTGTGGAATACTGATAGTAGAAAAATGCGGTTTTCACAGAAATGCTCGGAATGATACGGGATTTTGTATCAAAACAACGAAACTTTTTTGCATGATTAGTTACATTTCCGACCAAAAGATGGTGGCACAGTTATATATTAGAAAATCTGTGCTTAAAGTAACGTTACATTTCTTTCGTCTCATCTGCATATATCACATCTGTCTATTTATATAAAAATAAAAGTCCTGACTCACTGACTCATCAATGCCCTTCCCAAACCCTTGGACCTAGAAAGTTGAAATGTTACACAAAGGTTCCCTTTATGATGTAGACAAGAAAAAAGTCCGGGTTTGTTTTGAAATTCCCACTGGATGGTGAATAAAGAGGATTTATATTTCGCTTTAAAATTACCTTTTCGTCATATAGGTGTGTAGCGCCAACCCGCAATACATCTGAGTTATCCGGAGAAGGCCACAACGGGCTGGGAACGCATATATTTTCTGATCTCGATATTAATTTCCTAAATATATAAAGTTGTTTTTTGATGCTAAATATGCAATGTTCCGGAGCGAAACGACGGTACCCGGCTAGTTTATATATATTGTAACGGTACCACGTGATAATTTTAGTCCTTCAGGGGTTGTTCGGG
>JAFIDM010009631.1:31452630-31494984 GCA_023159025.1 Thereuonema tuberculata
TATTTTAATAGTTATAATAAATCGACATATGAGTATTGTCACAATATATATATATATATATATATATACTTCTGTTTTTATGAATCAAGTAGTTAGATTTGTTACTTGTTAAACTGTCTATGTGAAAGTTATTTTTTACCAAGCAACAATTGTACAATAAATTTCTTTTTAAGGCTCACGTAAAGAGAAAATATTCACCAGGCAAAAAAATACAGAAAACAAGAAGCTGCAAAGAACTTAAAACCTGTTTTCCTTAAACTGTAATTTTTTAAAATTTCTGTATATTTTTTTAAAGACATGAAAACGAAAAGTCTATATTTTTTTTCATATAAATAGCATAAAGTTTTCATTTCCTGAAATAAATGAATTAAATTATTTCCATAAATTGTCTAAATCGGTTTAATGTTAATCCTATCAAACCACGCAGAATGGATTAAGGATTTAATATTCATTGTTTTAAGACTATGAGATACTAACTGAAATAGGATTGAAATCCATTGTTTCGGTTCCCAGGTATCGCTATGGGAATTTTTGTTGTCTTCCCGCGCTGAATTCTCGACAAGAACCCATTTGGAGAAAAATTAAATACAAAAATTACATTGTCCCTATCCTCGATTTTGCATACCAAGTTTTAAGCAAATTTATCCAGTGGTTCAAAAATTATTAGAGCGGGATACACCCATAGCCTGGTTTTATGAGCTTCACTTTGCTATATGAAAGTAAGCTAAAAATCAGATGAATGTAAGTTATTTTCATCTGTAAGGAATCACATGCCATGACTGTCATGGCCGCAATTAGTAACGTATTAAGGCAGTCACTTAGCCTTCAACAGTTGTATCACTAGACGTGTTGCTAAGCAACGAAGAGAAAAGTTGTTAAGAACATCAGCTCCAAGAAGACACACAAATAGTCATAAAAGAAGGTACTATAATAATAAAATTAAAAAAAATTGATTAAAAATTATTTTTCTATTTAAAAAGAAGGCAAAAGAGCCGTTTTTTAACTTATTTAAGAAAAATTGAATGTTTCAATCAGACTTAATAGAAGACGATAAGAATTTGTAAAAGGTTAAATTTTGTCTTTTTCTTCCTTTTTTTTTTATTAATTACTCACTACAAAGGATTAAATTAAAGATTTTTTTTAGATTAGAAATAATGTAGTGTTAAATAATATTATTATGAAAGCTTAAATATTTCTGAAATAACTATTTAGAATGACATTTTTAAAATAACATTTGTGAAGAGTTCATTGATTAAATTAAATCGAAAAATCATTCTATTTCTCAATGTTTTAAGACTAACAGACTGGTTTTAAGACTGGTTACATTACTCAATGGAATAGTGCTATTTATGCTGCTTATCTCTCGCTCCAGTATTTTTTCATTCTTTCACTCTGTTTTTTCCTTTTCTCATCAGTCCATGAAGCTCCCGTTTTTCTTTTGTCTCTTTCCCGGAACCCCTTAAAGTCTTTGATATTTTTTCTAAATCTGCCCCTATCCACAAATGTCTTCCTCCGTCAAACCGATCTTCACCAGGTCCACTGTAATCTCCCAATCCAAGTAAGCTGTGTCTTGGGGTTCCTATCGAAATAATCAAATATTCGTCTGGTCAGTCTTCCGTTCTCCATTCTTTTGAGATGCCCATAGTAGGTTAGTCTTCTTTTCCGTATAGTGTCCGTGCTTTTTCTATTTTTTCATGTCTCTTTGTTAGTTTCTAATTTCCATTTATCGTTTTCATATCTCGGACCTAATATCTTTCAAATTATTATTCTCTCCCTCTTTTCCAATTCTTCCAGCTGATTGTTTGTTTTCATATCTAGGCACTCCGACACAAAGTCCTTCCGGTTTAATCACCGTTTGGTAGTGTCTCAGGTTGGCATTTATGGATAGTCTTGTCTTTATTATGATGTGTTACCCATATAACCTTTTTTGATATCATTTGCCAGCAACTCCACTGATGAGAAAACTACTGCTTGTTTAGAGCACAGTTACTGTTTAAGGAGCAACAGTTCCCTATGTTTTGTTACCTTTTTGTTTCAAAGCCAGTCTTGTTTCTCGGGATATTTTAATTGGTTCGATGTGATAGGCCTTAAACACATTCTTAAACTTGAAGTTCTGTCTTCATTCAGTTTCATGTTATCCTGATAATCTTTTTTGCAAATCTTCAATAGATAATAAGAAGGTGTTTTGGTTAATATCTATCTTCCTCTGCTTAAGAGCTGCTCACTTTGGATGCTTAATATACCCAAAGCAAACCATTTTTCCTTGGTTTCACAGAAACTCCTGCAGTTATTTTTTTTTCATTCTATTCTTTGTTCTTGAATTTGTTTGGCACCTTTCATTGCTGCAGTAATCGGCTGTGGTTCCCAAAATATAATAAGATTTATATAAATTAAGATTATTTCACAGTACTCTTCTTTTATGATGAATTTGATATTAGCAGTTAGCCAGATCAGGATATGACTGTTTGGCTTACGGCAAAGATACTTAAGACAATGTTGGTACTGGCCTGTTTAAAATGAATGTAAATTTTTGAAAATCATAATATGCAGGTTGAACTGTTAAACATGAAGACTTCCATATCTGGTTTTCATCGTAAAAACCTCTATTTTTTTATTGTTAAATTACTCTTAATTACATTACACTTAATGAAATTTTTATAACAATATGAAAATGTATTTGAAATTTAACTAAGAATTAATTCTTTCAGGATACTACTTTCTTTTCCAAGATTAAAATAAAAAAGGGTAGTTATTTACATTATTTTATTTTCAGACAAGTCCTAAGGTTTCTGCAAGTGCCTCTAAGATAATGTCTTCTGCTCAACATAACACTAAAGTACATGTAGCGTCAACTGGAACAAACTTTTTGCCTCCTTCAAATTCAAAAACTGTTACAGCAAGTATAACTACAAGCCAGATAACTCAGCGTCGTGGTAATTCTGCATTACTAACCTGCAATCAGGCAATATCAAGACCATCTTCTACTGAAACTGTCCCTGGTCCACAGCTTTCCACTACAGCACCTTTTTTTGTACTTCCACAGTCTCATGCTGACTCTCGTCCTTTTTCTACTGGATCTGCCCAGTCTCTGCCGAGTCCCAAGGCAGTGATTGCAAATGTAAATGCTGCTCAGTTTGTGAGTGTTTCACAGGTAAAATATTGACATTTTAGTATTCTTTTACATTCTTTTTCTTCTTTTTTTTTCCTCAGTTTTTTCCCTCAAACATTGCATTTATTTGTAAACTATATTTATGTATCTTTTTCTTTTATTTACAATTATTTTTCCAATAATGCTTCACTGAAACATTGCTAATAATAAATAGCAGTATGAGTGTCATAAATTATATCTCTTAAGTTTACACAAGATGTGGCATTTCAATCTGAAACGTGAATTCTTTCAAATGCAACAAACATGAAATCCAAAACTTCTCGATTCAGCGAAACAATAGAAAGATGGAAAAAAAGACTTACACTACAATGTAGTGGTTGGGCTTGAATTAAAGAAAAAAAACAATTTAACAAACTTACCTCTCACAACACTAGAATTGATACCACCCACTCCCAAACATTCCCATTCACGAAACACAACATGCACCACCCCAAGTCCGCTATGGAAAGGATGACTCTTCTCTGCAAGGAGGGAGGCTGAGGACTCATCAACCTCATCACCCTACATGCAAAACAAGTTTACACACTTAGGGAACACTTCCACCAAAAAGCACAACACTCCTCACTCCACTCAGCCATTGTCGAGGCTGACACACACCTCACACCCCTGTACCTCGAAAACCCTTCTCCAACACTCACCACCCCTAACACCCATACTCAGCAGCTGCATGAATCACGGGCTCGTAAGGAACTCCATGGCAGACATCACCACGAACTCACCCAGCCTCATGTCGACATGGAAGCATCGAACAGATGGCTGACAAGTGGCTACCTGTTTGGGGAGACCGAAGGGTTCATGATCGCGATACAGGATCAAGTCATCCCCACACGCAACTACAAGAAACACATCCTACACGATGCAAACACACATGACGACAAATGCAGGAAATACCACACTATGCATGAGACGATCGACCACGTAATATCAGGCTGCCCCCTTCTCTCCCAAACAGATTACTTCCACCGACACAATCAGGTAGCGTCGATTGTTCATCAACAGTTAGCACACAAACACTCATTTATCAAGAACACGGTCCCGTACTACAAGTATATACCACAAAGCGTATTAGAGTCATCCCCACATAAGTTGTACTGGGATCGCCCCATTAACAGATACAAAACCATACATCACAACAGACCTGACATCACACTTGTTGATAAGGTCAACAAACAGACCTATCTCATTGATATTGCAGTGCCTATCAGCAAGAACAAGCAGAAAACTCACGCAGACAAGATCAGTAAATACACCGATCTAGCACATGAGCTCCAGAAGCAGTGAAGGCTGGATCGAGTACGTGTTGTACCCATCGTCTTGTCCACCACTGGTCTAGTACCTCGCACATTGCACCACAGTCTCAGCGCACTAGGACTTCACGAAAACACTTATGCACAACAGCAAAAGGCTGTGGTACTAGGGAAACCCAAGGTTTAAAACATACAAACATAATAATAATAATAATAATCATCATAATAATAATAATAATTACTATTATAATTTTCAGGAGAAGCTTTTGTGAAAATCAATCCCCAACCATGTAAAAGGTGATCAATATGAGGTTTTCCTTAAATTTATCTAGTAGCTAGTCAGCCATCGTATAACGAGTCAGCGTTCAAGGAAGTACAGACCATGGCGATTGAAAAGCCAGTTGGTACGAAGATGAGATTGGACGACCTCGCAGTGACATGCGTTATACAAGAATGGCATGAACCTTACGATCCAATCAGAACTAAGGTAAGATATTTTATGTGTGTGTGTGTGTGTGGTTTTTTTTTTGCTATACTATGTACTTTATTTTTTTGTTCATTTGACAATTTACTTTTTGAAGGATGGACGTTTGGATGTTTGTTTGAAGTAAGTTCTATTGTTTCTATCAATTTTTGCATTCGATCCTAACAAATATTTAGTAAGGCTTTAAGGAGAACATAACGCTATATAACAATGTTTCTAATGCAGTCCTCCCCCTCTTCCCCAAGACTTTTGAAAGGGTCCTACAGCTCTGCCGATATAAGTATGGCTTATTATAAATTGGAATAGAACTACATATTTCGTAAATGGATAAATAACGAGTGCTTGTTTGATTATAATACAGTAGTTAAAAATACAGCGGCCAAGTTGATAAAATTATAATAATAATTTCATAAAAATGATAAAACTTTCTCCGCTCTTAATTCTTTTGCAAATGCATGCAAAAAGGAAACATATATTCCAACCCCGTATGGACCCCATGGATCCCGTGGTATCTTCATAGGGCTTTTAAGTAGAAGTCTTAATAAATCAAATTCATAATGTTCTAGTTTTAATTTAAATTGAAATAACCTGATCTTCGTTGTTTTACAAAAACACCTATTTTATATATAGCATTACAAATGTTATGATGGGATAATCAGTGATCATATGATGTTACAATGAATGAATTTAAATCAAACGGATAAAGAATCAAATAAATTGAGAAGACTAAAAACCTTAATGGCTAAAATTTGACTTTAAGATTAATTGAATATTTTTTTAAACGTTAACACGCTTAATAGAAAATATACAGAAATTTAAAATATTACTTTACAATATACTGATATCCAATTATCGAAATTTCTGAATTATAATTATAATAATCCTAAATATCATTTCCCATGTCCACTGCTTCAATATCTCAGCCAAACACTATTGATATATGATATCAATTATTTCAATCTAAATATAGTTTCTCAGTAAACTACTGAATTGTCATTTCGTAAAAATATAAAAAAAAGGTATTTTCAAATGGTATGATTTTTTTTTTCTAATTGAATTAATCGCAAAGTAAAGAAAAAATATATTATGTCCATTTGGATTAAGATATCATTTCTTCAAAGCGTAGTTGCTTTTTATGCCACCAGGAGCGCATAAGTAATGCGAATGTGGCGTTTTCGGAAATAGAAAATGAAACCAAAGTATCGCCGACATGCGCTTTATCATCTTAGCTGCGCTTTTAACCTCGAAAAGCATCGGATCAATTGTGGGAATCAGCAGTGTTCAAATACGGGTTTACTATTCAGAGAACTTAAAATGTTCCAGATTCGGAATGCCAAGGGTTTAATTAACATTCAATTGATTTTGCAAATATGGTAACTAAAACACTACTGTGTTTTTAAACAAATAGATTGTATTAAAAATAAAAATATTCCAGATATTAACAATCATTTCGTTAAGATTTAAAATTTATAATTATATTTTATTATATAATTTGAAATTATGAACTTTTATAGATAAGTGATACTTACTTCAGGGGATTAAGATTAAGTTCGAGAAATTATCGGGCATCGACGTTTCCTAGAATCAAAGTCTAACCTGATTGGTTCCCCAGCACAGCCCGACCGAGATGAGATTGATTTTGGCTCCGGGAATCCGATGCTCAGGTATATTTACCTCTATTTTTATGAATCAAGTGGTTGGATTTGTTACTTGTTAAGCTGTCTATGCGTATGGTATTTTTTTACCACGCAACAATTGTACAATTAATTTCTTGTTGAAGCTCACTTAAAGATAAAATATTCACCATGCAAAAAAATACAGAAAACAAGAAGCTGCAAAGAACTTAAAACCTACTTTCCTTAAACTGTTATTCTTAAAATTTCTGTCTATTTTTTTAAAGACGTAAAAACGAAGTCTATATTTATATTCAAATTATTATATCAATGAATACAAATAGCATAAAGTTTTCATTTCCTGAAATAAATGAAATAAATTATTTCCTTAAATTGTCTAAATCGGTTTAACGTTAATCCTATCAAACCCCGCAGAATGAATTAAGGATTTAATATTCATTGTTTTAAGACTATGAGATACTAACAGAAATAGGAATGAAATCCATTGTTTTGGTTCCCAGGTCTCCCTATGGCAATTTTTGTTGTCTTTCCGCGTGGAATTCTCGACAAGAACCCATATGGAGAAAAATTAAATACAAAAATTAGGCCTACATTGTCCCTATCCTCGATTTTGCATACCAAGTTTTAAGCAAATTCATCCAGTGGTTCAAAAATTATTAGGGCGGCACACACAAATAGACTGAATTTATGAGCTTCACTTTGCTATTCGAAAGTAAGCTAAAAATCAGATGAACGTGTTATTTTCATCTGTAAGGAATCACATGCCATGACTGTCATGGCCGCAATTAGTAACGTATATAGGCAGTTACTTATTAAACAAAACTAATTAAGATCATACTCCAAAGCATTTTTTAAATAGCTGTACTCTATTTTGTACAGATATGTCACCACTGTTATAATACGGACATTTCTGTACAAAATGCTTTGCAGTATGATCTTAAATAGTTTTGTTTAATAATAGACAAGTCGGATTGTTATGGGGTATTTAATATTGGAATATTCATTTATAATATATGGTTTTAAAGTTTACAATGGATTAGTTTGATCAGTCACATTTTAACATTGTTATTAATGGATTATTGTTGATGTTCTTACTCACATTTGTAATTTTATTGCTTATGGATTTTACGGAATCCGTTTTTATGTTTTGGTTTCGTTGTAATCTGAAGATGGGAATAGATCCCCGAAACATGTCTTATGTAAAGCGTATTAGAATCTCTTTTGTGTTTGGATTACGGTGTGTATGGTCCTTATTTTATTATATTACACACAATGAACATTCCTACGTGTAGTTTTCTTTGCTCAATAAAGAGATAGTAATAAATTATTGTAATAAATTATTGTACTTCCATTAATATTTGAGATGTGTTTGTATTTCTATTATAAATTTATTATAAATATGCTAAAAGAAAACTTTATTTAATTCTTTTCTAGATGAAAGCTTTACCCGGATGGAGATGAAGTAACATGGTCTTTTTATCTAGGATGACACCTTGGATTAGGACATCTTTCTTGGAGGGCCCTGGTAGGCAAAGGCCTTACTACTCTGTTGGCAATGGGGCAGGTTGCAACTGGCATATTTCATTGACATCTCGGACCTTATCTTGGCTGTTTCAAGGCGGGCTCCTCTTCCTCTGCTGTACACTTACCCTTGTGACATCCATACACCATCTTGTATTCTCCTAGAGGAATCTTCTTGATTTCTATCTTGCACATGCCCTTTGTTAAGGGTTCGCGGATAGCACAGTTCAATCCAGAAAAACATCACAGTTCTGTCTGATGTAGCAGAAGATCATTTAATCTTAGCCCCGTTGCCACAATTTATGTTTCGAATTAAATCCTATAAATCACTACATCCTATAAATCACTACTTTGGGGCATTTTTCATCTTTGAATACTTGTGCTCCATAAGGATATATATGCGCTTTAATTTCGTTGGCTCTCATTCTGAATTGTACTGAATTTGAAAATATCAATATAGACCTGTTAAAAGAGAAATTTTTACCTGAAAACAACAGAATATGCACTTTGTAAATCTATGTTTCAAAAGTAGCTTTAAATTGCACTCAGGAGAACTCGAATTTTTTTTTAAATCGTAATAGAAAAACTGTTAAATGATTAATGATGTCATCGTAAATACTTTTACCATTAAAAAAATATAACATATATAAATATTTTCAACTAATCGAAATTTACATTGAATCAGCATTTTTATAAAACAGAAAACCATCTAAAAATAACGTATTTATTTTGCTAAAGTATTGCTTTGTTAAAGACAAATAAAAAAGTAAAAATCTATAGCATAACTAAAAAATAGCTTATCTAATTTAGTTCTTGATATTTAAGAAATAAAGGAAAAATTAGAGTAAGAAGTTGTTTTACCAGGGCTTTGGAGCAGATGAAATTTGTAATTGCTCCTCTCCTTTCTCCGCTCCGTGCTCCAAATAAATTCTGTTTTTCGTATAATCAAAGATGAAATATTAAAAACAAGTGTATTTTTTTTAATAAACTTTATTAATCATTATACAGTAAGTCGTCCTCATTTCATATCAATGTTAAGGAGGACATCAACAGAACTTCTTTTCTTGTGGGTGTGGCTTTTGGTTCAACGCTCCGTTCATCTAACAAGGGAAGTCCGTGACATCGAACGCTAAGATCCGCACCAAAATGTGCTGAGAATAGAAATCGCTCATCCTTACAAAAAAGTGGTATGAGTAATTTCCATGCAAAACTTCGCTGTTGTCTGCTAGCGCCATTCGACGGTGGCATGTTATACACACTAACACGTACTTAATCTCAAAATATTACCAACCTCTTGATGTTTACTTCTTTAGGCAATATAAGCTCTACATGAGAAGGATTATTGATTTTGTAAGACATCAGTGTGAAAAACCACAAGAAAAGTTACAGAATCGTCGTTTCACCATCAGACTTCACTGTTTGCTATACAATAAACTTTCTGCACCGAAGTACAAGCCTATGCTACAATTGACAAAAGGTAGGTTATGACCTTGACATACCAATATCATCGTTTGAAAATGTAATTAATGTGGCTTTTGATATTGGACTGCTTGAATGCGGAAGTATGTTGAATGTGAAAAAGTGGCTTTAGTCAGATGTGCATATTGTTCTGTTCCACTTAGCTTTGCCCACTTCTGCACTTTGAGGACTTAATAGCTGTGCAACACAGCTGTGTAACACTATCAGGTTAGTAGGAGCGTTGTTGTTCAGATTGCGTAATTATTTTAAACAGATGAAAATATAGCAATATAGTCACGAAATTGAAATGTGTGTTTTTGGTCCTATTATATCGATATTTTGTTTCTTCGAGATACCAAAGTTCCTTTCTCGGATCTTCAATAGATGATCATTCAAATGTCTCTTGTGGTAAGACGTGTTTTTGCCACTCCTTCATGTAAACTCCCGAAGTTATGTCAGCAGCTGGAAGGATAACATTTGGCTTTGCCAGGAGATCTCTTGTATTCTTAGTTTCGTGCCATTCGGTTTTATTTAATATCAATTCTCTGGCTCCACACGCAGCTACTTGTTCACAATAATGCTTAAAAACAAGTAGACTATCAATTATTGCAAACGATGAACCCCAGCCAGTCACAGTATCCAAGGGTTGGGTTAGCCCATGTAATTTTATTAGAAATACTGCGAATGTTTAGGGTTCGAAATTTGACAACGACCTTGCGTAATTCCCATAAAAATTCATTTCCGAGTTCTTATTTCAATTTACTCCGGATTGACAAATGAAGAATGAGAAAGCCACTCCTCATCACTTTTGTCAAGCATCCATGTTGGCAATGTGAGACTAGTATCCTTAACCCATTGTGCAGGGACATCCATGTCGAGTTCTCGGCCATCATGTTTCTCAGTTTCTTTCTTCAGTGAAACAATTTCGGTTTCATTTATATTATCAGAATTAGAAACGGTTTCTCTGTTGCTGAATTATTTTTATAGCAAACGTCATGTTCGCTGCATTATCAACACACACACACACTCAAAATTTGATGTAAATATTTAAAAAAAATTAAACTTTTGAATTTATACTAATAAAACTGTCTGCGCTGCGGCTCCTCACCAGCTCCGGACAGAAACCCATTGCCCAACTGCTCCGTGCTCTAGCTGCAGGATCCGTTCCAAAGCCCTGGTTTTTACCATAGATTTTTATAGTAAGATATTAGCAACGACTTCGGAATCAGGCAATGACGCTTGCTTTAATTGAAAATGCTTTCAGAGTCGATCTGTTTACGTCATGTAGTCCCAAATCTTGTTACATGGCATCACCGGTTCCTAGGGCCATTGCTGTACAGGGTAACCGTATACGCTATTTTATTATTATATTAAAGAGTACGGGAACTTCCTGGTCACCCTATAAAATAATGTACAGTGTTACAGTAGGAGATTTTTTGAAGTTATTTTTATCTTTGAGAAGACAAAAAAAAATGTGCTTTTTATCCGAAATCACTGAAGATTGTTAGAAGTCTTACCATAGTATTTTTTTTTCCTTACTTGTAGATAATTTTAAATTATCAAAACGAAGCTAACGCGTTTTTTGTATATCTTGAAATAATTTGTATGTTTGGTAATAATGATTTATTTATATATTGACTTCATATTCTATAGACAGAATTCATTTTCAGCAGTTCATATTCTGTTCTTTGTTCTTACGTCGTTTCTTGTTGTTTTTTACTTCCCAAACTATTTAATCCGTTTTAAGTACGAACTAATGCGGTTTGAAAACGTATATCCAATAAATAATTAACATTAATAATGCTTTTGAATATATCGAGCATAATCATGTCTATTTCTTTAAAAAAAAAAATCAAAAGAATTTTCGACTGATTGCTAAAACGAAATCCGGTTGAAATTATATCACTAATGTTAATTCCACATTTTCTTTCCCAGTTTCTTCAAAAAAATTGAAGGAATGAAAACATATTTATTTAAAATTCGCCAACTCGAATTTCATTTTCTTGACTTTTTTTATCTTCTGTACCTAACAGAATAAATGTGTTTTTCTTCAAATTCATCTACTTTAGATTACATGTCAACTTCTGTTATAGCTGAACAGCATCTCTTAAGTCTAAAGTATTTAGGTGCCAATAGATTAAGATCCATCATATCTGAAGTTTGAAGACCTTAACAAGGTTATGAAGTTCCTTTGTTGCCAATTGTTTGAAAGCCAGGAAAAAATCTTTTAATTTGAATAGCAAATTTTGTGGTAAAATCAACTTTATAATTGGCCAAGCTCGTCTGTTTGTCTGTCTGTCCGTCTGTCTGTAACTCGATATAATTAAGCTATTAAGATAGATCCAAGGTTCTCAATGGTACCAATGAATCAAGGGTACTTAAATTGGATAAAATATTAGTTCATTTTGTCATTCCATGTTGTTTCCATGAAATTTTACTTGAAATTCTAACAAAACATTCGTTCAAAACCAAATAATTTTGTAATCACTGCACCGATTTTAATGAACTTTGGCATACTTACTCAGTTTTTTACGCTGATTTTGAAACTCAAAACCATTTTGGACGTAGAAGCTTCGTTCACAAGTTAAGCGCAGTATTTAGATTATACAAAGGTGAGTTTTAAATGCCTTTCGGTGTTATGAGTCAAAAATAATAATTATTCTTTAGATAAATTAAACTTTAGATATGGTTGGTATTTCGTTTCCCTTTTTGGGTGGAAAATGATCTAAAATAATCTAAACTCTCAGAACCTATATTACAGGTTTACAGGTAAGAATTACACCTAAATAGGTCTGATAAACATCAATCGAATCAATCGAAACAAATATATATATAAATTGGCTAAGTTCGTCAGTCTGTCTGTGTCTGTAACTCGATATAATTAAGCTATTAAGATAGATCCAACGGTTCTCAATGGTACCATTGAACCAAAAGTACTCAAATTGGATGAAAATATTAGTTCATTGTGTCATTCCATGTTGTTTCCATGAAAATTTATTCTTGGGAACCGACCTCGACAACTGAATATCTAACAAAAACATACGTTCAAAACCAAATAATTTTGTTAACACTGCATCCATTTTAATGAAATTTGGCATAGTTACTCAGTTGTTTACGCTGATTTGAAAACTTAAAACCATTTTTGCCGTAGAAGCTTTGTTCACAAGTTAGCACAGTATTTATATTTCATTTACTTTATATTTGATAGTTAATAATAAAATGATTTTTCAGATTTTTTTATGCCTGTCGTCCGACAGGCTTTGCTGCTAGTTATAATATAAAAAAGCAAAATTTCACTATTATTTCATAAAAGTCTCAACGGCGGCAAAGATGCGAGCGAGTTACGTTAAACAAAAAATACTTATGGTCTTCTTGAAGAAATAATTTTCTTAACTGGAACAGATACTGTATGTCTTTTATCCATTTTTTATTTTTATTTTATTTTTACATGTATTTGTTCGTCATTTTTTCATTTGATAATACGGTAGATGCCTTTTTTTCACATCTTAGACCACATTTTCATTCATTTCACCAGTTTAACATACGTTTCCCCCTCGATTTTGGACAGAGTCCGTGTTATCCGAGTTTTCGATTATCCGAGATATCCTCGGTCCGCATTACCTCGGATAATGTAGGCTCTACTTTAATAAACATAGTCTACCGTACTTGTCTTATTTCTGAACCTTAGTGTATCTTCTAGCACATTTGGGTGGTGTTTGCGGACATACGTTCCACTATGAATACGGTTTGTTTTTGTATTACCTTTAAAGTGTGTACAGGGAATTTTGAATCGTCCTTTAAGTGTTCCTACCACCCCTTTAAAGTTTGTCTTATCAATTTAGTTCATCAAAATAACATGTTGCTTTATATCTATAGAAATAACTGCAGACACTGGATTTTTCAACAAAAACGATAGCAAAAAAATTGTGTGTAACAATATGGATAAGCGATCAGATAGAACTTACTTGTACAGTAATAATGGCGAATAGAAGTATCCCACCCAAAACATTTCATGTAAAATGAGTTGCCAAGACTCACACGCTCATAATGCTTTCACTGTTAAAAAGATATGAGATCTCATGTACAGCCAAGCCCCTAACTCTACAAGGCCTAACTCTACAAGCACTAACTCTAAAAACCCTATATCTTGGTCAAAAAGTATGGCTTGGTCGTTTTGTGGCTGTCGCACAGACAATCCCTTGGAGATATGTAAAGGATATATACTATGTCAAGGCATACTTTTTGACCAAGATATTAGGGTTTTTAGAGTTAGGCATGTAGAGTGAGGGGCTTGGCTCTACATGAGATCTGATAACTTTTTAACAGTGAAAGCGTTATGAGCATTTTTGCAATGTATTTTACATGAAATGTTTTGGGTGAGATGAAATAGTTCCATGAAACGGCCATTATCCTTTTTGACCAAGATATAGGGTTTTTAGAGTTAGGGCTTGTAGAGTTAGGCCTTGTAGAGTTAGGGGCTTGGCTCTACATGAGATCTCATATCTTTTTAACAGTGAAAACATTATGAGCGTGTGAGTCTTGGCAACTTAATTTACATGAAATATTTTGGGTGGGATTTCATTTCTTTTTGTAGGATGAGATCTGATAACTTTTTAACAGTGAAAGCGTTATGAGCATGCGAGTCTTGGCAACCCCTTATTTTACATGAAATGTTTTGGGTGGGGATTTCATTTCTTTTTGTAAGATGAGATCTGATAACTTTTTAACAGTGAAAGCGTTATGAGCATGTGAGTCTTGGCAACTTATTTTACATGAAATGTTTTGGGTGGGATTATCTATTACAACTAAATTTAGTTTTAAGATTATTTAGAAAATGGATTTTTTTTCAATACCCTACTTTTCTGTTTTTCTATTGGTCAACTTGTATATACAAACTGTTTGCACTTTTGTAAGAAATCACATTATTACACAGTATTATTTAGGCCGAAGCATTGAGGGTACGACGTATTTCAGATCTTAATAAAATCCAAAGTATAAAAGCTAGATAAATGAAACTTAGCGTATTTTATTAGTTTGATAACTGCATCTTATCCTGAAAATTTGAGCTCTTTACTATTATCCAGGCCGAAGCTATGAGGGTTCGATAATACATAACCAGACCCCCCCCCTTTATGAGGGGTTGCAGGGTGAAAGTTACGGATTTCTTAATTGTTTTGTTGTTTGTGTGCTAATCCTAGCCTGCATACCAAATTTCAGCTTTCTAGGACTTCAGGAAATACCCTAGAGGTTTTGATGATCATGAGTGATTGAGTGACGGAATCGACGTATTTTAGCTATTAATAAAATCCAAAGTATAAAAGCTAAATAAATGAAACTTAGTGTATTTCATTAGTCTGCTGAAAATTTGAGCTCTCTAGTATTATCCAGGCCGAAGATATGAGGGTTCGAAAATACGACGAAACACTTCCAGTAAAGGTACGTAGTGCCCTTCCTGCCTTCGGCTCGTCTTGGCGGGGGCACTACCGTGCCCCCAGATTTCTTTGTAGAATACTACATACATATAGACGTGAAAAAATATTTAAATCCTACAAATAATAAAAGTATTTCAATTTCTTCAAATTCAAGTTATTGATAAAAGATCTACGAAAGGATATTCAGAATTTGCTGATAAGTTTTCTTTATTATTAGACTACTACAACACTATTATGAATTCCATTTAAAATTCAAGCTGTTCCTAAATAAAATGAAATTTTTAAAAATTTTGCAATTTCAAAATTTTGTTTTACAGATGTATAAACCTGAATCAAATCTTAATCTTCATACACAAAATCTTTAAAAACATAACCTCCAATAACATAACACGCAATATTTCGTCCCTCTCATTAGGGGCTTTATCCAGGGAAATACAACAAAAAAAGGAAAGGAAAAGACATACTGTCTTCTTCCCATAGAATTTAAGCGAAAATAAAATTTAATTTGATTTAATTTAATTTAATTTGAATCAAATCTTGCATGTAATTCAATCTAACCCTAACTCTGCTATGTGATTACTCTATGAATATTAAAATCTTACCAATTTGGAATCAAAATCGAAAAAAATTCAGACATCAGAAACTCTTGAAAATTTTCGACGAAAACTGCTATTTAATTATTTTGTATTTTGCTATTTTTATTTTTGATAATTTTTTTTGAAATATTCTATTGAAATTTAAGCCAAGATGTTGCTAAGCGACCATTCTGTGGTAGAAGCTATATTCTTTGGAATGCATTTCTTTAAATACTAGAGTATAACAAAAGTGCAGTGGACCTATCGTCTTGTATTTATTGTTATTTCATTGTAACAGGTACTGATGTTTATTGTTACTGCTTGAGACATCGTTGGCGTTCGTTGTCACTGACCATTAATCATATTCACAGAATCGAACCCGCGACCTCTAACCCGCAGCCAAGCGCCAAACATAATAATGGCAAACAAAACTAAACTGATGTCCAGTAATACTTATGGTTTTGTAGTCATTCTTGTATAAAATAATAATTTGTGATGCAACAATCACTGAGAAGGCAGATATCCTTAGAAATACCTTTGCCGTTGAAGAATGATTCTTGTTATCTGTGCAAGTTCCCAAAGTAGGTAGGGGAGGGAGACCCTAGGAAATCAAGAACTGTTAGTGTTGAACTCGTCGTTTTTTTTTTTGTTTTTTGTTTTTAAATATAACAGGAAGAGGAGATCAAAATTCTTATTATTCTGCTATTATTATGATTAATGATAATGCCAATGACACTTTCTCTTTGCAAATGTGATATTCTAACCACAATGGCAACTCATCCACATATCGCGTGATCCAAAATTAACTAAAAAATTCAAATGATTTGTGGAATACTGATAGTAGAAAAAGGTTGTTCGATTATGCCATATATATTGAAATGAGAAACAAAATTAAGAAAATGATGATTGTCGAAAAAAGGTTTAAAAAAATGCCGATTTTAAAATGCATTTATAGTTTTTTCAGAAGAATGAAAAGCTATAAAATATAAATTAGTTAGTAATTATTTTCTAATTTTGTTATCTTCACAACTATGTTTCAGTTATTAATTCTTATGAGTTCTTAATATCATTCTTGTCCTATCCAGATCTTTCCATGGATGTTCTATTTTATCTATCAGAAGTTATTGCGAAATTCTTTTAAAAAAGCCATACAATACATTGATTAACGCATCATGAAAGCTCAGAACAGTTGGTAACTATCTATAGAAACTGTTATTAAACTTACCGTCATTAAAAAATCAAAGAGATAAGACGGAAAGGAATATGACATCGTTATTTGCAAGCGGAATGCAAAGCAAAATAAAGCTCTACAATATTGGAAAAAAAAATGTAATAATATATAAGAGAAAAACATGTAATTCCGTGCATTCGCGTACGTAGGGGGAGATGGAGGAATTGGTAGGGATTGGAACCCTATCCATTCCATCTGAAAATGGAGAAAAATCTTTGAATTTTCAAGCTGTTATATGGTTGGAAAGGTAACTGCTTTTTTAGTAATTCCCCTCCCATTCGCAAAAGTATATAACTTTTTTTTTTGATGTAGGATTATCATAAACTTCCCATTTCAAAATCCTAGGTAATATTATGAAAATCATTGCTTATCCAAAAAGTGCTAAAGCATTATTTATCAGTGTTTGAGATAAGGACGAAAAATTCACCAAAAAAAATGGTGACTTAAATATTAACAAGCAGATTCAGATTTTCCAATTCTTTCAAAGAATTTTAAAATTGAGATTAATAAATTGATGAATTACAACCTAACCAGAAAACTGAAATTATAATCAGTAAAGAATAAGTTTCAAAATTACAAACTATCATTTCATATGAGGGATAGATTTATCCTTACCCGGAATTTCATGTTTGCTTACACTGAATTTTAAGAATAATTCCGAAATTAATGAAAACCAAGAACATAACTGTTGGCATATCAAGTTCGAAAGTCCAAATTGAAAGCGTCATGATTTTGTTTTACTTTTGCTCTTCCTCTCCCTTATTATTATAGACTTTTGAAAATTGCTCTGGAGATCCTCTGGAGATTTCAACTTTCCTTTAAAATTTCAAATCTCTTGAATAATCACTTTTTGGGTTCTTGGAATCATTGTTAAATGATATTTTGATACCTCTTAGCAGCGTGTTCAAACCCAGAATCTAACATTGAATAATGATCTTACATTGGTTAACCTAAACGTATCTTAATTTCAGCTTACTAGGTTAAGCAGCTGTTGAGATAACGTGATTTGTGTTTTGACAACAGTCTTGCAATAATGTTTTAAGTGAAGGTTCTCATGTGGGTCAAATCAACAATGATGTCAAGTTTCACAGTCTCAATCAACTTTGAAATTTAAGATAAAACAAGCAGATACATTTCTTTTCTTGAATTTACACTTTTATTCAAGAGCTTCTCTGTTTTAGCCCTTTTACTGTATAATATACTTTAAAAAAATCTAAGACGTCGAAAACAATGATTCTCTTTCAAAGACAATATCCTTTGAAGTATATTTTAATCTTATCTGTTTGTCTGTTCTCGATTCTTTTAAACACTGCTAAAAGGTTAGACCAATTAACTTATATTTAGTCTTGGGTTGTTTAAAAGTCACGCTTAAGCTCGACCCGTTTTTTGAGACCTACATTATGGTCATAAAAAATTTCACTTTTTCAGTTTTTGAATTGTTTTATATGTGTTGGGTGATCCAAGTGATGAACGAAGCTATCCTGCAGAGTTTCTTCACACACATTTTCCGGCATGCCACTTCATGAGCTGAGACTCAAGAAAAGAATCAATTGTGATGCTCCTTCGCAATCTCAATCCAAAGAAAGGACTCTGTAATGGCACACGATTGTCACTCAAGGAATATCACGCAATTTCAATAGCTCCAGAATTTTTTTCGAAATGCAACAGAGGTAATATCATCACTATTCCCAGAGTCCATTTCAACGGAGTGATGCAACGGTCGAAAACAGCTTCGCAGTGAATAGCAACTTCCGTTTACCACCAACTGCATTCAAACCAAAAACGGCTCTTTTGGCTTTTTTTTTAAATGGAAAAATATATTTTAATGAATTTATTTTTTGGTCCTATTTGTTATTTCATTATCATATTACCTTCTTTTATGACTATTTGTGTGTCGTCTTGGAGCTGATCGTTCTTAACAACTTTTCTCTTCGTTGCTTAGCAACACGTCTAGTGATACAACGGTTGAATTGCGGCCATGACAGTCATGGCATGTGATTCCTTACAGATGAAAATAACTTACGTTCATATTATTTTTAGCTTACTTTCATAAAGCAAAGTGAAGCTCATAAATTCAGTCTATTTGTGTGTGCCGCCCTAATAATTTTTGAACCACTGGATAAATTTGCTTAAAACTTGGTATGCAAAATCGAGGATAGGGATAATGTAATTTTTGTATTTAATTTTTCTCCATATGGGTTCTTGTCGAGAATTCAGAGCGGAAAGACAACAAAAATTCCCATAGGGAGACCTGGGAACCAAAACAATGGATTTCATTCCTATTTCTGTTGGTATCTCATCGTCTTAAAACAATGAATAATAAATCCTTAATTCATTCTGCGGGGTTTGATAGGATTAACGGTAAACCGATTTAGACAATTTAAGAAAATAATTGAATTCATTTATTTCAAGAAATGAAAACTTTATGCTATTTGTATTCATAAATATAATATTTTGAAAATAAATATAGACTTTTCTTTTCTATATCTTTAAAAAAATACACAGAAATTTTATGAAATAACAGTTTAAGGAAAATAGGTTTTAAGTTCTTTGCAGCTTCTTGTTTTCTGTATTTTTTTGCATATTGAATATTTTCTGTTTAAGTGAGCCTTAAAAAGAAATTAATTGTACAATTGTTGCATGGTAAAAAATAACTAACGCTTAGACAGTTTAACAAGTAACAAATTTAACTACAGTAGAGCCCCAATTATCCGCGGTGCGATTTATCCGCGAGTGCCGCGAAAAATTTTTTTAATTACGAACCTCAAAAAAAAAAACAATTTTAAACCAAGGCAACAACAGGGAAAAAACTATAGGCTCTACAGTGCGAAGGTCGAAAATTACTGACAGGTTTATTGTGCATCGTGATCCTATAGGCCTTCTGGGAATTTGTGGATGCAAACATAGAGCAGAGGTTTCTGCTTTATTGTACATATTTTCAAAGTTTTACATATTATGTTTTTTGTACATTAAAACGTAGTTTTTAATGGTGAAAATTTTTTTTTCATGTTTACAATTCATTTTTAGTCTTTTTTCGGGTTATCCGCGCTTTTCATTATCCGCGAAGCCCTTGCCATCCAATTCCGCTTCCCTCCGGAACCTTGCATATTTAGCATCTCATTTTTGAAAAAAAAAACAACTTTATATATTTAGCAAATTAATGCCGAGATCGGAAAATATACGAGTTCCCAGCCCGTTGTTGCCTTCTCCGGATAACTAAGATGTATTGCGGGTTGGCGCTACACACCTATTTAACGAAAAGATAACTTTAAAGCGAACATATAAATACTCTTTATTCCCTATCCAGTGATAATTTCGAAAAGAACCCGGCCTTTTTTTTTTGTCTACATCATAACGGAAACCTTTGTGCAACATTTCAGCTTTCTAGGTCCAAGGGTTTGGGCTAGGCTTTGATGAGGCAGTGAGTCAGGACTTTTCTTTTTATATTACTAGACAGATGTGATAAATGCAGATGAGATGAAAGAAATGTAAAGTTACTGTAAGCATAGATTTTCTAATATATAACTGTGCCGCCATCTGGTGATCGGAAAAGTAACTAATCATGGAAAAAGTTTCGTTGTTTTGACACAAAATCCCGCATCATTCCGAGCATTTCTGTGAAAACCGCATTTTTCTACAATCAGTATTCCACAAATTATTGTATTTTGAATTTTTTAGTTTCTTTTGGATCACGTGATATGTGGATGAGTTGCTATTGTGGCCTAATATCACAGTTGCAAAGAGAAAATGTCATTGGCATTATCATTAATAATAATAATAGTATCACAATAATAAGAATTTTGATCCCCTCTACTATTATATTTACAAAAAAAACAAAAAAAAAACAAACAAACAAGACTTCAGCCTTATCTGTTTTAGATTTCTAGGAACTCCCTCCCCTGTCTACGTTGGGAGCTTGCATAGATAACAAGAATCATTCTTCAGCGCAAAGGTATTTCTAAGGATATCTGCCTTCACAAAGATTGTTGCATCACAAATTATTATTTTCTGCAAGAATTACTACAAAACCATAAGTTGGAATTCAGTTTATTTTTCCATATTTCTTCTTCAAACCTTTTCTGTAAAGTATACTAATAAGCATCATCCACTACACCAGAAATAAATGTTAAACACTACATTTTCTCCTCGAAAATTTGCTGTTTTTTTCTCGAAATAAATGTAGTGTTTAACATTCAGTTTATTTTTGTTTGCCATTATTAAATTAACAAAGATAATTCTGTTAATGTTTACTGGTCAGTTACAACGAATGCCAACGATGCCTCAAGCAGTAAGAATGAACATCACTACCTGTTACAATGAAATAACAAATAAATACAAGACTATATGTGAACTGCACTTTTGTTATACTCTAGTATTTAAAGAAATGCATTCGAAAGAACATTGTTTCTACCGCAACATGGTCGCTTAGCAACACCTTGGCTTAAATGTCATTATAACATTTCAAAAGAAATTACCAAAAAAAGTAGCAACATGGAAAATAATTAAATGGCAGTTTTTGTTGAAAATTTTGAAGAGCTTGTGATGTCAAAAATTTTTGGATGTTGATTCAAAATTGGGTAATACTTTAAATTTGCGTAGAGTAATCAGATAGCCGAGTTAGGGTTAGGTTGAATGACCTGCAAGATTTGATTGAAATTAATATAAATTAAATTACATTAAATTTAATTTTCGTTTAGATTGTATGGGAAGAAGACAGTTTGTCTTTTCCTTTTCATTTTTTATTGTATTTCGCTGGATAAAGTCCTCTGGAGGGAGGGACGAAATATTGCGTGTTATGTTTTGGAGATTTTGTGTATGAAGATTAAAATTTGATTCAATTTTATTCATCTATAAAACAAAATTGCGAAATTGCGAAATTCTTTGAAATTTCATTTTATTTAGGAACTGCTTGAATTTCAAATGGAATTCATAATGTTGTTGTATTAGTGTAAAAATAAAGAAAACGTATCAGCAAATTCTGAATATACTTTCGTAGATCTTTTATCAATCCCTTGAATTCCAAGAAATTGCATAACTTTTATTATTTGTAGGATTTAAATATTTTTTTATATGTATTTTAACGTTTACGTAAGTGATACTTGGAATTAAAGTGTAGAATTAAAAAACCTAAATAAGATCGATTTGAGATAATACTGAGGATTTCTTAAAAGAGGTTTATAAGAAAAGTGCCCTGTTCTTTGTTAAAGTTGTAAAATTTTTATAAAATTAGAAATTGTAATTCTACAACTAGCCTAGAATAATGCTAGAAATGAACTTATATATTTTTTCATCTAACAAGTAAGTCAAAATTTTTAAACAAAGCTCTTAATCTATTCCGAACAAATCTTTTACTCTGAGCGAATGCAATGTTGATTTAATAATTCGATATAAGCAGCACAACATAAGTATTTAGTAGATATATTTACTACGTGGTATGATTGTATTTAGTCCATAAGGTCCAAGTAAGTTGTTTTAGAATGGTATTCAAATAATACGTTCAACAAAAACGATAATATTATTACAAATGTAAGATGAGTTGGATGTTTAGGCTTCAGATGTCAGCTGTTTTAGGGATAGAATGGATGAAAAGCAGAAGTTGATCTGTCTGAAATGACTTGCCCTAAAAAAAAAAATTCACCTGCAAATGAAAAATAACAAGTAATCAAATTACCATTTTCAGTCAAAGGAGGGAATTTTTTACTTTTTACTATTTTTTACTATTCATTTCACGGGGTGGATTAGGGAACAGCTGTTTCACCCTTCTACGGGATCATCAGCCCTAACCTGCCACCCATGAAATGAATCGGAAAAGGCAATCGTTTTGTTTATTCTGTGCTGGGCTTAACAGACATTTTCAGTGAAATTTGTCAGCACGTTAACCCTTTCTTTTGTTTGGAGGGAATATGAATATGTTTTGTATGAAATATTTATGACTAATGATTTTAATACAATGTATCGTTCTAAAAATAAATAATAGAAATAAATCACTTTTCATCCCATACACTACTATTAACTTCGGATCCATCATCAGTTCATTGCTATTGATCATGATTGAAAAAAAATGTTACACTAACGTGTTAAATTCAAATATTGATTGGAACTTAAACTAAAACTTCAATTTGTAGTGGTTTAAATTTGACGTTTCCTCAATTCATTAAAGATAAATTATGGTAGGAGTTGGTGAAAGTAGAAAAACTTATCTTTCATTGGTATTGGCTTCAGAACTTTCTCCTATTCCACTTCACTCAATAAATAAATAAAATAAAAACAGTGCGAACTTATTCGTAATCAGAACATTGTTAGATAGTAAACCATTTGCAACCATATCATGGAAACGAATAATAGCGAAAAAAAAACCAATGATTTCACAAGGAAAGCTCAACCATTCTATGAGGAGATTGTTATTTGAAGCTTAGTGCAGAAAAAAATTTAATTTCTTTAATAGAGTGCTTTTCCATTTCCGCAGTATAATTTTCAAGATGCCACTATTGTGATTTTGATGTAAGATTATTCAGAATCTGAGTATGGAATTCCTCAATAATATTATTTCTCCCTGTATACCTGTTGCTTAGTTATTTGAAAGCGAAAAAGAAACGGTACCCATTCTTCAGAGGGCTGGGTGGACACAAGGGAACAGGGGACTAAAGGGAACCTCTGTGCAAAGTTTCAGCTTTCTAGGTCCAAGGGTTTGGGGTGGGCGTTGATGAGGCAGTCAGCGAGGCAGTCAGGACGTTTCCTTTTATTTATGTAGATTTCATGAATTTTGTTTTGTTAAACTCATTGATTAGTTCTTTATAGATTATATTTGGATCTGCTATTTTCTCTTATTCGAGATTCATTCTTTACATGTTATTCGTGCTGTTTCGTTATGATGCTTATTTATGAAAATATGATCCATATTTGTTTACGTATTTTATGAATTGTACAGCTGTTTCTTGTTGTTCCGTAAAGACAATTTTTGAAACCATTATTGCACATAAGTTTAGGTATTTCTATACTGCATTGTTTTTATTCATTTTGAAAAAATCTATATTTACGTCGCCAATGAATAAAGTTGGGCTATAATTTAATATATATTCATTTTTCATGAATAGATTCTCTAATTCTTCTGTATATTTACCTTTCTTTGTGTTTGGTGGTTTATATATGGCTGAAATGTTAATATTTTGTGTTTGATAACACAAACACAAAAATTGTTAACGAAACATATTAGGCTTTAATACTAAACTTCATGATAAATAACATGTTTTGTGAAAATTCTTGAATTATTTTCCAAAAGATTTCCTTGCTCCAACGTTTCAGTAATTTGTAATTTACCATTTTGCTTAGAGAATGGCAGACAGAATTACGTTTTTATAACATATGTTTTTCTAATATATAATAATTATAGCCGGGCACCGTCGCTTCGCTCCAGAACCTTTGCATATATAGCATTAAAAAAACAAACTTTATTTATTTAGCAAATTAATATTGAGATTGTCAGAGAATATACGACTTCCCAGCCCGTTGTGGCTTCTCCGGATAACTCAGATGTATTGCGGGTTGGCGCCACACACCAAAAATTTGAAGCGAAAAATCACATCTTTGCATGTATTTTGCAAACGCAGAAACGTTTCTGAATAACTGATATATTGTTCGATAGAACTTTCTAATACCAATATTTTCTCAATATAATGTTCTCTTCCAACTTTTCTACTTTTCGTTTAATTTGAGAAAAAGTCAAAATTTGACCCTTTAAAAGCGACATCTTGGAAACCAAAAAATTTTTAATAAAGATATTTCTAGCATTTTGCTTGTCTTAAAAGATCTACATTTTATCCATTTGCATGACCAATCTATCTCTTATGGTTTGATCACAAAATTGGAAAAACATTAAGTCTTATGACAGAACGACAGACAGAATAACGTTTTTATAATATATAATAATTAATAATAATAATTAGGGCTCGGATTACATGCATGAAAAATTCGTAAAATATGCGCATATATATGCACGTATTTTCACAAAAATATGCACAAGATATTAGGAGATATGCTCCAATATATGCCAAATATGCATCGATATGCCAAACTATTAACAATAAAAAATCAAAATCCATTCCAATTTAATAAACACAAACATATTTGATATTATTACTATAAATTTTAAAATACAACATTCAGCAATAAACCTTCTATTTATTGACAAAAATTTTAATATTCTGTTATTCTGTGATTAAAAGACACTAGCCTAATACCTATAATCAATAATAATTATTAATAAATAACAGGAGTAATATATTTATATATATATCAAATGCTCACAACTACATACATATTAATTTATCTATTATGCTACTTACATATACATAATATTACATAATTACATATTAGTTATTTATTATTATTAAAAAAATTGACAATTAGGTGTTTCTCTAAATTTTCTATTTTAAACAAATGTCGTCGGTCATCTAGTAAATGTTTAAACATCGAAAAAGATCGTTCAACATGGAAGGAAGTAATGGGTGCATATTTTAAATTGCTTACAATATATGGATCTAATTCAAGGTCATCAACAAATTCCCCATTCAAAATTTTAGATACTTTTGACAGAATTTTGAATCCTTCATTTTTATTCACTACTGAGTTAAGCTTTTTAAAAATTAATTCTCCAGGTCCTTTAACAGCTGATAATTCTCTATGGCATTTGTTTATTAAATTTACTGATTCGGTCAAAAGCAGCTCTTTTGATTCCAATTTTAAAATTGTTTCGGGCACTACAGAAAAATTACTTGCAATAAACGCTAATTGATTTGGAATTACATTATTTTTTAAACTTTTTTGGCTTCTTTAATAGCAGTAGATTCGTCAGAGAATTCGAAAATTAAATTTTTAATTTTTTCATAATGTTTTGAATAGAAAAGTGCGGCATTTAGCCACGTACCCCACCTAGTAATTACTGGTTGTAGAGGCAACGGTAAACCCGGAAACGATTCTTTATAAAATTGAATTCGTAATGGCGGTTTTAAAAAAAAAAAATTACGTTACTGATTAATTCATTTACAAGAGGGAATTGGTTTCTTATTTCGTCGGCAACTCTGTTAATACATGTGCCAAACAAGTGGTATCAATTAAATTAGGAAAAAATATTTTTAAATTTACTGAGGCTTTACATATGTAAGGGGCCGCGTCTGATAACATCAATATTACTTTTTCATTTGGTATTGGATTAGGCAGAAAAAAATTTGTTAATCCTTCATAAATAAATCGAGTTATTGTACAATTATTAGTTTTATCTAACTCTTTACAACTTATTAAATACGATTTGCCAGCTTTTCCAGAATCAAGACAACCAATTAACAGATTAGAAATATATCGACCACAAGAGTATGTAGTTTCATCCACTTCAAAATAAAATAAATGGTTACCAATCAATGAACGAATTTAGGTATTTACATCGGTGTAAATTTGGTCCACATAAATCTTCCTTAATGTACTTTCATCGGGAACATGATGTCGGGAATATTTTTGAAGAAAACATTTTAATTTCGTATTTTGTACTTTTGCTATTGGAATATTGGCGCTTAGGAATGCCTCACACAAGTCCTTGGAGAACTCTTGTTCCTCCGTCTTTTTCTCCACGTTTTTGAACGTTCAATAAGGCGATTTTGAGAACCATTTTCAGAGTTGAGTTTATTTATTTTTTAGTTGATTATTTGTTATATTGAGTTTATTTAGTTTGCTTTGGTATAACCAGTATCTATGTGCTGCTTAATTAAAAAAAATTTCTCACACGACACTTTAAAATAAAAAAAATAAAAAAACACCATTATATTACAAATTATGTTACAGCCATTAAAAATTTAGCTAAATTTAAAAATTATTTATTCAAGTTTTTAGAGAAACATTTACAAAAAACTTTTATACCTTTACGAGTATACTACTTGTTAAAATGAAGTAGCAGATAAATTAACCAAAATGTTCTAAAAGAGAAAAAATTGTCGCGATTTCATCGCCTACGAATAATTATTGACACTTTTCGCTATGTCGGGTAAAATATAACTACATATTTGTAGATGTTTTATTAAAAAAAAAAATAATATATCTAAATATAGATAGGAGTACTTACTTTTTTTCCGCATGCTATTCAAAATACTTTATTTTGTGAAGCTTGGTCCTCGTTGAACACCTTTTTATTTACGAGTACACTAAACTTTGTGTTTTCGGCATGTTGAACTGCACACGATGAACGAAAGACAACAAATAAATTGATTTTGCCTCAGGCAAGCCATTTTATAAACCTAGTAATTAAGCCTTTCTCAGAAATCTGCACTTTTCAGATCACGTCCCTTGAAACAATTTCTCGAAAATTCATAATTAGGTAATCCGCTTGGAAGAATTAGCCATTGAAAACGAATTTAGGAAGGAAACACTGAGCAGGATACTTTGTGTCCGGCTTACGAATTATCAGGTGTTTTCCCTTTAACATATTTTGTAATCGGGTTATTTTCGTTTAACTTTCCTATTTTTAACTTGAAATAAAATTTTTAATCGGAAATTTGTGATTTGAAGTCCTAAAATATGCATGAAGTTGCGAAAATATGCAAAATATGCATTTTTTAATTGGCTTATTTTATTAAAAAAACATACGATATGCACGGAAAACTTACAATTTTGTTGATATACCTCTTAATAACAAATATGCATTTTGCATATAATCCGAGCCTATATAATAGCCGGGTACCGTCGCTTCGCTCCGGAATCCCTGCATGTATATCATTAAAAAAAAATCCTTTATTTATTTAGCAAATTATTAACGAGATCGGAGAATAAACTACTTCCCTGCCCGTTGTGGGCTTGTCCGCTAAACTGAAGTGTATTGCGGGTTGGCGCCAATATGATATTTTTCACATTTTTGCTTGTATCTTGCAAACGCAGAAACGCTTGTGAATGACTGATATATCGTTCGAGAGAACTTTCAAATACCAACATTTTCTCAGTATAATGTTCTCTTCCGAATTTAATATTTTTCGTTTATATTGAGAAAAAGTCAAGATTTGAACCTTTAAAAGGCGCCATCTTGGAAACAAAAACTTTTTTCGAAATATTTTTGTTTGTCTTAAAAAACTCTACATTTTATCCTTTTGCATGACCAATCTATCTATTATAGCTGGGTCACAAAATTGGAAAAACTAAGTCTTATGACAGACAGAATAAAGTTTTTTTAATGTAAGAAATTTTAAGAATCTTTTAATTGCATTAAATCAACCAATCAAACATTATTTTTTTTAATTAAAAAAGTTTATGAATAATTTGAATTTGATAGGCCATTTTATAAAATTAAGTTAGGAGGAAAAAAAAACCTCACTCATTTCAAGAGTTCATATGTATTAGTTAAATATGTATGTAGTATTCTACAAAGAAATACTTCTATTCCCCATTATTACTGTAGAAGTAAGTAGCATCTGATCGCTTATACATATTGTTGCACATAAATTAGTTTTTTTGTGTTTTTTTTTTGTGTTTTTTTTTTTACCGTTTTTGTTGAAAAATCAAGTGTCCGGGGTTACTTTTAAAGATGTAAAGCTACAATTGTTATTTTGATGATCATACTAGGTGATTCTAAATTCATAAGACATATTTTAAGGGATGGTAGGAACACTAAAGCAAATAAAGATAAATTTCTGATCTAGTAATTGCTCCTAAGTGTGTTACAAATTTTTAGGCTATATATTGTAATTGCTTAAGTGGGTAGTATTGCTATACAGGGCGATTCAATATTCCTATGCACACTTTAAAGGTAGGACAGCAATAAAAAATAAACCGTATTCATAGAGGAACGTATGCCCGCAAACACCACCCAAATGTACTAAAAGGTACACTAAGGTTGGAAATAAAACAAGTACAGTCGACTGTGTTGATTAGCTCTATGTTTACAGTTTATTAGCTCTACAATACGACAGTACAATGGACACAATCATGTCTTATTTCCGTCGAATGATCCACTTTCACACAATCCTTGGCGGAAACGTTTGATGACGTGTCTGTCGGGAACCGAAACGATAGAATCGTACAGTGACTCGTCCGTTTTCGTTCGCTTTCCCATAGGCTAGGCGCACATCTAACCTCTGAGCATTAATGAAGCGATACATTCTACTCGTAAAACGTCTCAAATGACGATGATTCACACTGCCCAACTTAATGTGCTGCCAAACAACAACCTCTAGCACTTTTGATTATTTTTTTAGAAAAAAAGGTGATATATATCAAAAAAGGTGATATATATCATACATAAGTATATATAGAATCACCCTGTATATCTTCTTTATTTTATTAGATGAATATTCCAGCTTCCTAAATATTACATTTTTTTCTAATTGCAAAAGTATTTTCGATCATATCATGAATCATTTAACAGGTTTTCTATTATCTATTCTGAGTTCTGCTCAGATATTCATAAAAAGTAAAGTACAATTTAAAGCTACTTTTGAGACAAGATTGTAATTTTATCAACTTAGAAAACTAGTAAAAGTACATGTTCTGTTCTCATCTAAAAATTTCTCTACTACAGGTGTATATTAATAATTTCAAATTCAGCACAAATAATAATGAGACCCGACGAAGGTAAAGCGCATATGTATGCTTATGGAGCAGAAAAATCCAAAGATGAAGAATGCCCCAAAGTAGTGAAGGACACCATGTACCCTCTGGTTATGGAAGCAATTCGAAACATAAATTGTGGCAACGGGGCTAAGATTAAATGCATCTTCTGCTACATCAGAGAGAACTGTGATGTTTTCCTGGAGGACGCAGAATTGAACTGTGCCATCCGAGGATCCTTGACAAAGGCCATGTGCAAGGGAGAGATCAAGAAGACTCCGCTAGGAGAATATAAGATGGTGTATGGATGCCACAAGGGTAAGTGTGCAGCAGAGGAAGAGAAGCCCGCCTTCAAACAGCCAAGTCAAGGTCCCAGATGTCAAAGAAATATGCCAGCTCCAGCCCGCCCCATCGCCAACAGAGTAGTAAGGCCTTTGCCTACCAGGGCCAATACACAAAGATGTCCAAATCCAAGGTGTAATTATCGATAAAGAGACCATGTTACTTAATCTTGTCAAAGCTCTTATCTAGAAAAGAATGTTATTGCCTCTTATGAGTTCAAAATTTTGTGCTTCTATTTCTGTCATCGATAATATTAATTTGCCATATGAATTTGTCTAAATTTCTAATTTGTCTTGCTTAATACATCTACTCGTGTAATTTTTAATAGTGTTTGTTAGCATATTTATAATAACTTTATAATTTAAATAAAAACAAATCCGAACAGATATTGATACAGTAATTTATTAGTATCTCTTCAGTGAGCAAATAAAACTACACGTGTTTTGAGAATTTTTGATTAGGCTTAAACAGCCTGCAATAAGGTAAATTTATAAAAATGTAGCGCAGTCAAGTTTCAATAATCCATTATAGATCTATGTGGTCTTCTGTTTCGTGGAGGATAAGGGATTCGTAACCAATGAGACACAGTTGTAATTGGGGGTCAATCCGACATCTGCCTGCATTTAACAGCCGTAAAAGAAATTTGTATGAATTTTCAAAAGGGTTGGGTGGAATCCTATGACCGTGCGGAGGAGCATAAAGTATGGAAAAAAAATTGCCCATCCTCCACCAGGGATTAAATCCGGCTTCTTCAGCGAAGGATGTCCTTAGGCGAGCAGTCAAGGGTTTTACCAATTGGTAACCGGGCAAACATTTAGAGCAGTAGAATACTATTAATATTCTGCAGGGCATTGTTGTCCTGAATTAACAGAATGCAAGACAAGTCTTACATATCTTAAATTGTCAAAACAGGAAAAAAGCCTTTTTGGAATACAAAAGAAATACTGTATTGGTAGAGATCTTAGTGTACTGCTTAATGCAGAATTAAAGGTTAAAAAAAATTTTCTATAAATGAAATATAAAAATATTTTACCACAAAATCTGCTGTTCAAATTAAATTCAACTTAAAAGATTTCTTCCTGGTTTTCAAAAAAATTGGCAACAAAGTAACTTCATAACCTTGTTAAGGTCTTCAAACTGCAGATATGATGGACCTTAATTTACTGGCACCTAAATACTTTAGATGCGGTACATTTATAACAGAAGTTGACATGTAATCTAAAGTAGATGAATTTGAAAAAAAAACAAAAATTTATTTTGTAAGGTACAGAAGATAAAAAAGGTCAAGAAAATGAAAGCGTTGGCGAATTTTAAACAAATATATTTTCATTCTTTCAACTTTATCGAAGAAACTGGGAAAGAAAATGGGGAATTAGGATTAGTGATATAATTTCAACCAGATTCCGTTTGAGCAATCAGTCTGAAATTCGTTGCATTATTTTTTTTAGAAAAAAAAGGTGATTCTGGTCAATATATTTAAAAGCATTAATAATGTACGTTTTCAAACGTTTTGAAAACGCTTTTGTTGTAACGTAAACGGAATAAATTCTTTTCGGAAGTAAAAAAAAACAACAACGTCGTAATCCTTCAAGAAATCTTACAGAATATGATAGAATATGAAGTCAATATATAAATAATTCATTATTAACAAAGTTATTACTGTTGTACTTAAGAAATGAGTAACATGAGTAACATTAAGCGTAACATGAGGAACATTAAGCGTAATCAGAAATCCAATTATTGAAAATTAAAATACATAGTGCTAAAATCAATAGTTGCTATTGCTGTCGTGATTTGGTGGTATGGTAATACAAACCTGAAAGACATACAAAAAACCAGCTACCTTCGTTTTGATTTTTAATAAATTTAAATTCTCAACAAATAAGGAAAATTAAAAACACTATGGTAAGAATTCCTAAAATCTTCAGTGCTTTCGGATAAAAGTAAAATTTTTTTGTATTTTCAAAGAACAAAAATAACGACAAAAAACCACCTACTGTAACACTTTGTTTATTCTACTGGGTAGCCAGGAAGTTCCCTTACTCCTTAATATAATATTATACGGTATACGGTCCCCATGTACAGTTCCAGCAAAGGCCCTAGAAACCGGTGATGACATGTAACAAGATTTGGGACTACATGAGTTAAACGAATGGACTCCAAATTATTTTCAATTAAAGCAAGCGTCATAGCCTATTCCCGAAGTCGTTGCTAATATCTGCCTCTAAAAACCTATGGGAAAAACAAATTTTAACTGTATAAATTATAAAGAAGTAAATTAGATAATCTGTTTTACAGATATGCTATCTGTTTTTGCGATTTTTATTTGTCTTCAACAAATCAATAGTTTAGCAAAATAAATACGTTATTTTATAAAAATGCTTATTCAATGTAAATAAAGATGAGTTGAAAACAGAAAAATAATCTAAATAATATTTTATTTTAAGTTTATTCTTGTATTATTATAAATCTGAAGCCTTATTTATCTGTATCTTATCAACACTTTTAATGTAACATTTTTAACAGTTTTCCAAGCCCAAATTTTTTTAATCAGAAACACAGGAAAAATATTATTTGGGTTGACCAAAGGGTAGCGTTTAACAACATGAACACTTCCTTTGAATAGACGGAAGTGAATTAATAAGCCAATACTTGAAAATCATACAAAATAGTGAAGGGGATTAAATAAAGAAGGAGGGGGAAGATGTGTTCATCTTTCATTGTAACCTGATTTTTCCGCAGGATCCTAAACAGTGGAAAGTTTGGTGCAGATCGGTCAAAGGAGTGAGTAGCGAATACACAAACAAATATAAATATAAAAGAAATATAAAATATAAATATAAAATATTAAATATTTTATAAATATAAAAGAAGATAATAAAAAAAGTAATTCAGAAAAGTTGTTTTCGAAATATGTAAACTTTATTAAGGTTATTTTATTTAGCGCTTTATAATGCTTCTAACCTACGAATAATCGTCAATTAAATTCTTTATAGAAAGTAATTATTGAGAAAAAATAAGAAAAAGTCAAAAATCTTACAAATTGTAATAAGAAATTTTGAGTCTAACTTCCGTAAGACTAACTCTTTCTGTTTTTTATGTACGTTGGCTCTAGTAGCGCTTAGGAATGTTTAACGTGATTCGACACATTTTATTAGATTGTATTGTGACGGCTGTCACAACTTATCAAAATTGGTTAATCCTGGTCGCCAATTTAATATTGAAAATGGAAGAGAATACGCAACATTTGCGATGGCTTAGCGCAAAAGTAGCGAATATCCAGTAAAATACAAAAGTAGTTTTTTGTGGCGAATAGGTATCTTGAAGAGCCTTCTTGTAGGGCAAAACTAGCAAATCCTTAAAAATGGCTTATTTCCTGTGATTTTAGGACGTAAACTAGCGAAAAAGTACCCTTTTTTAAAAACTTAAATGGCAATAGAAGCGAATGTGCATATTCGCTACTTTGACCGTTTCATCTCTGCTGACTGAACACTTTTCTGTGATAAAACTAGCGAATGTGCCTGTATTCGCTAGTTTGTCCCTAGATGACGCCACGTGGTCATTGTCATCTTCTCACCTTCTCTAACCTTCTCACCTTGGATAAATGGTTAATTGAAAAATGTTAGCTTAAAATTACACTATCAAAAATTATCTATGATTATTCTAATCAATTTCTAGTTTAAAATGTCACAAATTGCATGTTTCTATCTGTTTTTGTTCCAAAGTTACTGAACAATGAAGTTTCAAAGCGATTTACCGCTTTGGTTTGGCCAAAATGTAAAGAACGGTATCCGCTTCGATTTCCGATCCGATACCGTAGGGATATTAGCTGATACTGATGCTAGTATTAGTCAATCTCTAACAATGAATGTAACTAATAGTGTAGTTCACTAGTTTGGTCAAGCATTTAAGGAGGTTGTGATGAATTTTAATAAGAATAGAAGTGGCGAATCTGCACATTCGCTACTTCTTCCTTAGCTATCTCAATGGCACAAACTTTCTGTAGGATCCAAACTATCGAATCGACCAAAACTGCTTGAAAAATGCAACAATCAAATTTTTAACCCCATGTCATTGTAGTATACCCCAATATCTGTACCGAATATGAGACTTCCAGGAATTGTTCCTGAGTTTTGAGGGACATTTCCCACTAAATTAGCTTTTTCTCAAAACTTGCATCTTGGATATTCGCTACTTTTGCGCTAAGCCATCGATATTATGCTTTATTATCCCAAGAAGATAAAAACGCAATTGAAATACGAAAAAATATTTGTGCAGTGTATGGAGAAGGTGCTGTGACTGATTAAAACGTGTCAAAAGTGGTTTGCGAAGTTTCGTGCTGGAGATTTCTCGCTGGACGATGCTCCACGGTCGGGTGGACCAATTGAAGTTCATAGCGACTAAATCGAGACATTAATTGAGAACAATCAATGTTAAACCAAACGGGAGATAGCCGACTTACTCAAAATATCCAAATCAAGCTTTCATAATCATTTGCACCTACTTATATATACGAATCGCTTTCATGTGAATCACTTTTAGGTTACACATAAGGTTAAGTGAATAAAACCTTCTTGACCGTCTATCCTCATGCGATTCCGTTTTCAAAACAACTTGTGACGGACGATGGAAAATGGATACTTTACCGAATGTGGAACGGAAGAGATCGTGCGGCAAACGAAATGAACTACCGCCAACCACATCAATATATGTTGGGATTGGAAGGGAGTCCTCTATTATGAGCTCCTTCCGGAAAACGAAACGATTCATTCCAACAAGAACTGCGCCCAATTAGACTAATTATAAACCGCACTCGACGAAAAGCGTCCGGAATTAGTGAAAAGAAAAGGAATAATCTTCCATCAAGATAACTCACGACCGCATGTTTCTTTGATGAGCAGGCAAAAACTGTTAAGAGCTTGGCTGGGAAGTTCTGATTCATCTGCCCTATTCACCAGACATTGCGCCTTCGAATTTCCATTTATTTCGGTCGTTACAAAATTCTCTTTATGGAAAAGAATTCAATTCCCTGGAAGATTCCAGAGGCACCTTGAATAGTTCTTTCCTCACAAAGATTAAACGTTTTGGATAGATGGAATTATGAAGTTGCTTGAAAGATGGGAGAAGACAGTGAACAAAACAATGAATAATTTGTTCAATAAAATTATTAGGGAAAATGAAAAATGTGTCTTTCATTTTTACCTAAAAAATCGAACGAACTTTTTGGCCAACCCAATAATTTTCTTCTAGGCTCTATATTTGTAAATTGTCTGAATTTACGATACTGACTTATTTATTGTGTTTTACGAAAGTAATTTATTAGTATATTTTATTTTCTTTAAGTAGGTATCTCTTTTCAGTTTTCAATAATATTTAGCTATTTTAATTTCTTTTACCATTTAAAAAGGCAATTGCAGTGTCGAATATTAAATTTGAGGAAGAATTGAACAAATTATAATTAAAAAAAAAACAGAAAAAAACAAAACTAAATAATTAATGACGTGTATTAAGCAAATAAAATTAGGTAATTTGAAAATCATCGATAACATCTTAGATTGGAATTTAGAACAGAATAATTTTAACTGCCTTTACTTCAATATACGCAGCTTTAAAACTAATTTCAGTAACTATTAAAGAAAATGAATTGTTTATGTTTAATATATCAGGTTATTCAAAAATCTACAAACTTAGAGAATCTGCAAAAGGTGGTGGGATTCTGATTTTTTTAATAAAAATAACTTAGACATTTCAATGTTAGACTTATCATCGAATTTATATGAAAACATAACTTGTATAATAAAAAAGACTTCATCTCTAAAATATGAAACAGTACTACATGCAATATACAGGCCTCCTCATACTAATGTAACCTATTTCTATAAAGAATTACAAGCAAATATCTCAGAAATAAAAAATTAAATAAGTAAGAATATTATTTATGTAGATGATGCACACATAGGCATCTTTAATAATAATTTGAACACAAATAGAATAAAATATTTACAAAACTTTTATAATAATGGTTTTATCAATCATGTTTACAAACCTACTAGAATAGCAAATACAAAATTTTCAAATTCAATTACTTGAATTGAGCATTGCTTTTCTAATCTTAAAAACATAAATCATACCGAAGCCACTATTATACATTGGTACATATGAGATCATTTTGGGATACTTATTGAAATCGAAAGTAATAATTATGATTTTCAGGAAAAAAAATTGACAGGATAGATAAATTTAATGGTTGGATAAATGATTACTTTTTTGAGAGTAAGTTGAAAGAACCTATTCTCCAAATGCAAAATAATTAAATTTCAGATTCAAATAAAATAATAAACAAATTATATAAAATAATAAAAAAAGCTAAAATTATAAATTGATAAAAATATAGTAATATACATAAGAAACAAAATATTCTTAACAATAATCAAATAAATAATTATAAACAACCTTGGATGGACGATGAACTAATGATATATAAAAATAAAAAAAATAATTTATTCAAACTGTTCAAAAAATATAAAAAAAACATAAAGTTACAAAATATTTATACAAACAAAAGGAATTGGCTTAAAAACCTTATAAAGAAAAAGAAAAACAAATCTTATAAAAACTTGATAGAAAACGATCCAAAAATAAATACTAACATACGGAACTTTCTAAATAAACAAATAAATTATAAACAAAAAACTTGAAAATCACTGAAATTGAAAAATTAATAAAAATTTATGATGTAAATATCATGTTCAAAGAGTTCAAAAATGTAATTACAAAAAAGAAAACAAATACTAATGAAATAGCAAATTCTAATATACATATAATAAATTATGAAAAAAACTTCCAAAATGATACTATGGTAGTATTTACACCAAATTTGCTAGATATTAAAAAAATTATATATAATCTACAAAAAATCATAGTTCCAATGGATGTGATCTTAATTAATCTTAACATGAAAAACTATTGTAATTTTGAAAACTATAGACCCATATCTTTACTCTCGAACATATCAAAAATATTCGAGAGTTATTTACATAAAATGATCTACAATTACATTAATGCAAAAAAAAATATTAAATTGAAATCCATATGCATACCAACCAAAAAAAGCACTGGAATTCTACTAAAAAACCTTTGTGAAAATATTAATAATGAACTTAATAATGGAAAAATTATATATATTGCCTTCATAGATTTTAGTAAGGCCTTTGACAGTATAAATCATGATTTAATATCTTTTGGATAAATAGCGAATCATTGGCATTCGTGATAAATTTCATATTCTAATAAAGAATTATCTACAAAATAGAAAAATGAAAATAAAAATTCAAAACTATGTAAGTAAAACGTACAACATTAGATATGGGGTCCCGTAGGGTTCCAATTTGGGACCTTTATTGTTTAATTTATATATTAACTCTATAAATAACTGTATATCCTTTTCTAATATCTACTTATACGCTGATGATGTCCTACTTCTTACAAGTGACAGAGATCAAGTGAAAGCTTATAACGGATTACAAATGGACATTAATGGGATAAATAAATGGATCATAAATAATAAAATGACAATAAATATTAAAAAGACAAAAGTAATGACTATAAAAAATACAGAAAAACCTCGTTAAATCGTCACTCAAGGGACCAAACATTTTTGACGACTTAAGCGGAGCGACGACTTAGGCGGAGTGGGAATTTTTGAAAAAAAATAAACAAACAAAAAAAAAAATGAAATACGGTATTTTCATGAATTGCTGTAAGATTCGGTGAGAAAAACAAGATTTTCAGAAATCAATACAGGCAAATCAGTAGAAAGTAAAAAAAAAAAAAAAAAAACTTTTATATTTACTACATTATAATCGTTTTAAAAGAAAGGCAATGTCTGTCTTTGAAACATTCCAGTCAACCATTTTTGCCGCCAAAATCTTCAATGTTCAACTCCTTAGCAATTTTTAGCTATAGCTTTTTCTTTGAGAATCACGACAGAAATCGCCACATTTTGCGATCTGGAATGTTTTAGCCATCGAACTAAAACCTCGTCGATCTCGTCAAACTTCGATTTCCTCATTCTCTTTCTTTTGTCTTTGCAGCCAGCTTCTTCAATTACTTGTTTCGATGAAAGAATATCGTTTAATGTAGTCCTGGGAATACGATGTTCTTTGGCAAAAGCTGTTTTTGAAACATTTGATTTTTCAAAAAGTTCAATTAAGTCTTTTTTTTTCTTTAAAACATAACGAGGTAAGTTTTCGTTTCCCTGACATGTTACAAATGTAATCGAACCACGAAATTGCAAGATAAAAAATAGCCGTTACAGCGGGGCTTCCTCGCTATGAAATGAAATGATACTCAGTAGCGGTCAAGAAAAACGTCTAGACTTGACAAGAGTCGCAGCGAGAAGTGTGTAATTTCCCACGTGAAAATTCCCCGTAAAGGCTAGGCTTTCTAAGAGTGAAGGGGCGGGGCTGAAAAGATAGCAGGCAAACTTGAGAATAAAAATGCTTTTTGCCATTTTTGAGGGTGACGAGTTATCGGGAGTAGAATTAAATTTGGTGACGAGTAAAAGAGGGTTATTTTACATTATTGTCTATGAGACTTTGTCGGGACCAAAGGAAAACGACGACTTAAACGGAGTGATGGCTTATCCGGGTGACGATTTAACGAGGTTTTACTGTAAGAATAAAATTATAAATAAAAATTTATATTGTTTTTTTGCATAAAAAAGATTGCATAAATTTGATCGATACTCAACAAAGAAGCAATGTTTTCTGTGATTACGATAAAATTGACTTTGTCACTCAGCAAAAATACCTGGGTGCATACATAGATGAGAAATTTACTTGGACAACTCTTTATCATTATATAATAAATAAATTAAACTCTAACCTATCTGCTCTACAACATTAAGTATATTATTAAGTACATTAAAACAAAAAATTATAATTTATAAGTCCGTTGTTGATTCTATTCTAGATTATGGACTGGAGAGTTGGATTTTTATTAATAATAAACAATTGGAAAATATTAATAAAACATGTTTTAAAATACTAACAAATATCTTTTATTATTTTAATACAAAAAGAATAGAAGAAAGGAATGAGATTAGAAAAAAATTTAAAATATTAACTATTGAAGAGAAGAATGTCTATAAAACAATCTTAAAAATTTTTTTATAACAAAAAATGAAAAACATAATAATAGAAACAATATAACTAGAAACATTTGGCTTATTTCAATAAATGATAAGAAAATAAAAAACAATTTTGGGTACCGTTTAAACGGTAATATCATATATAAACTTTTTAATCAAATTAAATGGGGTAAGTATAATAGTCGAAAAATAGGTGACATAAAAAAAATTAATCAATGATATTATCGATAATAATATTAAATTAATAACTTAATTAATTAATTCTTAATTTACGTGGGAAATTGTTCTTTAGATTAAATTCTCAGAACCTATATCACATGTACAGTAACATAAGTACACCTCCATAGGTCTGGTGAACAAAAAAAAAAAAAAATAGGTTACTAACATTTATAATAGAGATTTTTTTATTGCTTTGTTGGTGAATATGCTGATGAATAATGATGTCGGATACCTTTCTCTTGAAGAAATGCTGCCAAGCTTTCATTGCAATGCTCATTGCCTTGATCAGACATTATATTCTTTACTTTTCTGTTCATTTGCTTTTCAACAAAGGTTACAAATGATTGAGTTATTTTGGGTCCGTCTTCCTTAGACTTTAATAAATAAATGAAAGATCTACGCGAATAATCATCCACGAAAGTTAATACATATTCAGCATGATAATAGTTTGGGATTCTTATCGGACCACACACGTCCGTGTGTATAGTTTCCATAATTTCAGTTGTTCTTACTTGTTTTATTTTCCGTTGAGCAATATCAGTCATTTTTCCTAATTTGCATGAGTCACACACTGTGCTTATGTCAACTGAAGCATTGTCAATTCCACGTAATGAGTTGTTAGTCATTACTAATGTTAATTTTTTGTATGATAAATGACCTAGCCTCTCGTGCCAAAGCTCTGATCTATTAAGAGTAGTTTTAACACATGATACATTAGGTGATTACTTTTACTGATTACTTTTATTGATTACTTTTACTGATGCATAATACAAGTTTGCTGATAGTATTCTAAATCTTTCAAAACCCATTTACCTTCTTTATCCGATATAATGTACGTTTTATTTTCTAAATGTTGCACAAAACCCTTTTGGTCCAACTGTGTAGACGATATCTATGGTTTGGATGAAGTCTGTGTCAGTTAAAATGAATTAAGCCGAAAGAGTAAATACTTACCTTCAATATCCAAACATTAAGGCATTTCAAACCGCTAAACCTAATCACAAGCCTTGAAATTTGCGATAATAGAAGTTGAACGCCGTCTAACGGAAGAGCGGATATTTCGTGTTCAACAAAAGAAACAATAGTGTGTGACATAACGTGTCTAACTACAGTAAAACCCCGTTATTACGCTCGTCAAGGGACCGTGACTTACAAGCGTAATAAGCGGGATAGCGCTATAGACGGGAAATGATTTATGAGATGGGGAAAGATTTGGACACCATTTTACAGGAAACATACATGATTCTGCAATAGATATACTGCAAATATGAGCACCTATTAAAAAGATCTTTGATTGTGGTTTGCCGTGTGTGTGTGCTACTGTTATGAATTATGACATTTTCAATGCGGTTCAAATAACTATTAACATCAATTGATACACCACTAGGAGCAACACTAATGTATTTTCGGAGCAGATTTAGTGCACTGCCCTTTATTTCACGCGCCTTTTCTTGAATGATTGGGCCACTTAATGGCACTGATGCATCACGGGACTGATGAATCCATTCAATTAGAATTTCCTCCGCATCTTCATATTTTCCACACTTTACTTTTTTACGTTTGCAACCATCCTTCGCTGCATCGGGTGGTTTTTTATTAAATCTATTTTTTTATTATTGTTCTCAGAGTGAATGAGTGAATTCCTAGAGATTCTGCGAAATCCTTCTGACTTAATGTAGAATTCTCGTCGTGCTTACGGAAAATTTGCAATTTTTCACTAATAGAAAGGGATTTCCGCTTCGACATTTTGCACTAACTTTCTGTATCTGAGAACCCGCACTTCAAAGAGTTCAAAGATTCCCTCCTACCAGGGAAACAAAAGAATCTTTACAGTGTTACATTTCTTTTCGATACAAAATTTCCGACATAAAAAAAGCGCTACAAGCGGGATTTGAAGCGTTATAACAGGGTAAAAGTATAGAGAGTTACATAGAAAATTCCAGGGACCGTATGAAAGGAGCGTAAAGAACGGGATAGTGCTATAAGCGAGAGCGTAATAACGGGGTTTTACTGTATTTAAAACAATTGTGTGCTATGTGCGTTAATTAAAACAATCAATTCGTTGGTTGCTATGGGAGACTCTAGACTCCAAGTTGTGATTTATGCTTGATAAACTTTAAGCTGTAGTTTATTTCTCTGTGATGAAAGTTTATTTCAGAGACCTGTTTGTTCCAGATTTATTTGGCGAACCGAAGTAAACCCTGTTATAGATTTAAGCCAGCCTATAGATGTTGAGGAATAATAAATATTTGGTCGAGTAATGTGAGTATGAACTTTTATTCCTTTTCACATACAGATGACATCACAAATGACTCCACAAATGGTTATGGGCATCGCAGCGCATCAACTGCGCGCTGAAGACTGAATCCAAAAAGCTTAGGAAGAGTGTTAGAAAGTCATTAGTCATCTGTGAAGCAGTTAGGATGGCCGGTAATATATTGTTGTTCAGTGGAACGAACTATGCAAAATGGAGGATGTGCATCCAAAAGTTTAGATTATGCATAGATTAGGTAAGAATAGATGGGACACTTCCATTGACTCACAGCAACCAGATCGGCGATGGCAGCGCCAGTAGCGGCAAGGGTTGGTACTAAGACAAAACGTCACTTTATGACGTCACTGCATTTTCGTCACTATGACGTCACAGCATTTTCGGAAATGGTTGGTTTTTCGGAAATGTAAACAGTGAAACTTCACTATTTCGGTTGGTGTTGCAGCAAGAAGCCGCCTCACAAATTCGCAGTTTTCGACATTTTATCAACGAATGTGTCAACTAAAAGGAATGTGTCAAATAAAACGAATGTGTCAAATTTCAATAGTTTTATAGTTGATGGAGAGCACGTGGGCCACAAATCGAAGAACAATGAGGTCGAGGCTATGATATTAGCTCAGAACCAGACAGTTTCGTAGTGTAGTTCCAACTCACATCCCTTGTGGCGCCACTGGTCAAAGCCATGCCCATCCTGGTCGGTTTTCGGCCGAAGTGTCCCATCTATTCTTCTTTAATCTATGGTAAGAACACAATACATGCAACAGCGCCACTTTTACTGAACTACTTTTTCTTTTGTCTTAGCGCTGTACATAACTTTCAGTTTCTATTTAATACAAGCCTTACTAATAAAACATTACTGTTAATAAATTAATGTAAACACAAAACTACCAGATTAAAAACATTGTAAACTAACATTTTTTTATTATTTAGGCCTAGGTGTTCGTCAAGTTCGTCAAGGTGTTCGTCAACCCCCCCAAACATTGATTGTTTTTTAATTTTAATTTAATTAATTACAGAATATTTTGAAAATTAAAAACAAG